>JBBPBQ010020322.1:3520276-3649378 GCA_037974755.1 Cicer yamashitae | reverse complement strand
TTTTTTTAAGTTTTAACTCTTCAATTTCTAAGAGAATGATACCTTAATAATTCAGACTTCAATCGAGAGGTAAATAAAACTTATCAAAAATTGTTCTAGTCAAAATCTAAAATTAAATTCTCTCAAAAGCTCATTAGTTACTCATAATAATATTTGTATCACATTTAAATTTATTATATTCCACTATATATATATATATATGTGTGTGTGTATTTATGATGTTATTCTTTTTATAAATAAATGTTGGTAATTAGTTAAATTATATTAGTTTCTGAATTGAATTTAGGATCTCTTTTTTGAAACTCTTTAAACGTCTCTTAATTCACCATTCAAATTCAATTCACGGGACACATGAAAGCCTATAAATATAATTTTATAAGATTCTTATAATCTTTTTTAACTATTTACAAGTTTTCTTTATAAAATAATCTAAAGTGATCTCAACATGGACAAAACAACTATATACATAGCTAAAATATTATTAAGTAAATAAATATCAGCAATAACTTAGTATCGAGATAATTCTTTTTTATATAATCATAATTATTCAAAATATTTAATTTTAAATATAATTGTTTTTAGAATTATATATATGTATATATATATATATATATATATATATATATATATTTATAAAATTGATTTTGATGTGTTGTCAATCTAACAGTTTTACATTTACGGTTGATAAAACTAAACTAAACTTAAGCTTGCATGGTACCCTCACTTCCTTTAAACAAAAGCTTGATCCTCGCACATTTGTTCATGGGTTAAGTACCATCCATTATTGTTTTAGACTAGTTCAAGTTCAATTCGATCCCTCACATCGACTCGGTCCGGTATCATAATTTATAGTAGATAATTAGATTTTCAACTCCAACACTAAACCTAGTTGTAATGGCCCAAGACAGCACCCCAAGGTCATTTAATAGCCTTGTCTTTTTCTATGTTGGAGTTCACGCCTATATAAATAGTGTCTCTGACACTAAAAAAGGTACATCATTCTTATTTTTGTACCTCTCACTCTCCTCAAATCATCACTTACTTGAATGTTAGAGTGTTTGTAGGTACCACCTCCTTCAACGGATCCGAAATTTCTCGTCAGCTCAACATAGTCAATCATCCTACTCGTTGTAGTTCAGATCATTGGCATTGTATGTGGCGACGAATCTACATAGATCTTTGCCACACAATTGGCATACCCTTTAGTCATTTAGCCTCGATTGGGAGCTATTGTTCTGATTATACAAAAAAAAGTCTCATATCATTGGGTAATCGAGGCTAATGATACTTTATAAATTACTCCCACAGTCATCAACAAAACGAGGCGTTTTTTCACAAATGATAAAACCGTGAGGGCTCACGACAGACTCAAAGCAGACAATACTTTAGAGATGTGTTGTTGCGAACTTGCAGTCATAACAATCGAAACAACTATGATATTTGTATTGGATCGTGTTGACCCTTTGTATACATAACTGTATTGTTGTAGGGGGTGAAAAATGGTTTTATATAAAATATTCTATAAGATCATATCAGCTAAAAATTTGCGGAATTAGTATTAAATTATTTGTTTAGGTAGACTAAAAAAAACAAAAATACACCTTTAGTCATTTAAGTTTAACTCAATTTTCGCTTAGGTCTTTTAAGTTAATTTTTTTCTCAATTCGGTCATTTAAGTTACATTTGCACAATTAACTTTTAAGATATATTAAATTAAACATGCAATTCTTTAAATTTAAAATTTTTCTTGTATTATTGTCATAAAAAGTTAAGATCTAATTAAAACACCGTGGATTTTTCAAGCTTTTTTCGAAGACAGGTCTATCTAGATCATCAAAAAAATTTAATTAAACTAATTGTTATCAAAATTGAAATAAAAAATTAACGACACAAACAACATATAACTTAAAAAATCAAATCAAAATAAATAAACTTACAAAACATAAGCGAGAATTTAATTAAACTTAAAATACATGTATTTTAGCAAAAAAAAAAATTGGAGAACATTAAAGAACTATTAATCGAAAGTATAAGAGAAGGGAAAGTAAGAAACTTTCTTTGGTTAAAAAACTATTTGAAATATGGTTTAAAACCAAATTAAAATAAAAAAATATTACGGATCAATACGTCTCACGGCGTCACCTACCCGTATTTTAGCACATTATACAAAATAGACTAATTTAAATATTCAGAATTCAAAATTTCAACTCAGATTATTTAAAAACGACGGATTAAACAGGTCGGGTCGACGGACTCGACCCGATTTGCCACTATGTGTGTAGTGTATAAGAATGGTAGAGAGAGGAGTGTGGTACCTTGAGAATGGCATCGAAGTAGTGAGGAGTTGCAATAATCTCGGCAGATATGAGCACAACAAAAAGTCTATCTCTATGCACTGAAAAATATGGTTGAGACTCACGAAGAACCTTCACGAAATATTTGTCTTCTTCCGTCACACCATAATATTCCTCCCCATCATTACTACTTTCTTCACATCCACACCCTCTCACCATTAACTTGCCCCTTTTCAAAGCATCAATAACACAACAACAATTTACCCTTTCAATTCTCACTCTTGACCCAAATTTGAAGAAGAAATTATCATGTTGGCAAGAACTGGGCCCACGTGTAAACCATGTTTGAGTTTCTCTTTGGTTTGGTAAAGACATAAGTGGTTTCCAAGTACAAGCCATGTCTATGTGTTTTCTTCTTTTTTTGATCAAACTCTAACTCCAACTCAGAAGAGAGAGAGAGAGAGATTCAGTTTTATTTTAGTAGCTAAGAGCAATGCAGTTTTAGTGAGTAAAAGAAATGAAGAAGTGATTCTATCACTCTCAATTACGCGGCGAGACGGTAGCGTTAGACAGTCGGTTCTGTTTGGAATTGGAGTGCTTTAATAGAATAAACGTACCAAATTAAACTGTTTTCTGATTTTTATCTTTTTCATTTCATTTTAGTATATTTGAATATAACAAGAAAGACAAATACTAAAACAAGGCTTACCCTAAATAATGAAATTAATTTTGTTTTTTTAGCAAATAAGACTTATATTATTTCATCAATGATAATTTAGTGAATACATATTGAAACATCAATGAATAACTGAAAAATATCTAGAGATGTGACAATCTTAATTAAAGCGTGAATTACTTTATTCGATTTACCTTCTACCAAACTCTACAAGAGTTTACAAAGTATGAAATAAAATGCTTCTACATTCTTGAAGGATAAATCTCATTTTTGAGATATCATGTTGTTTGATGTGGAATTAATCCACCACTAACTTATAATCAAACTAAAAACCAATACATTGTTTTATTATTTATAATTATTAAACTAATTTTTACATTTTATTGTAAAAATATTTAATATTATAAATAATAAAATTAAAAAAAATTATTTCATTGACATTTTTAATGAATAATATTTGATTATTATAATTATATAAATAATATAAAATTAAATAAAATTATTAATTTAAAAATTAAATGTACAGTATATGTCAAATTGACTCAAGTGGTATATAAATTCTCTTATACCACTGTTGTGTAATCTTACTGTTTGAATGAAATCCTAACCTCTTTTTTATTATCTCTTTTTCTATTCTTTTTCTCGATTCATATTGTTAACAAGAACTTTATCCAGGAATTCAATACCAAAAAAAACGAACATATGAGAGTCGCTATTTGTGTATGTGTCCGTTTTCTAAAGTGTCTGATTTAAAAATGCTAGGTGGTTTCTGAGCAGGGAGGGAGGTTGTAACTTGTAAGCTTAAGCTTAGCCACCCGTTTAAAAAATACAAACGTAAATAACGCGTTCCTACAGCACGTAGATATTTGTAGCATCATAGTTTTGAGAACCATCCAAAAATATCAATACTTTGATTAAATTCAATGCTGTGTAGTCTACTTTAAAGAAGTAGGGCCACTTTGGATGTGATAGCACGATGCCCTCCTAGCCTCAAGCAAGTGTCATTTTAGTGAAGTGATGTGGCAGATATGATAGATTGTTGGTAAAAAAGTAACACGAATATTTAGATCGTTGAGGTCGATAAGATTACAGTATTGTACTTTTCTTTGACAAAAAACTAGGTATTGTAAGAATTTTCCCAATAATAAAGTAATTTAAATAAGATGTATACTTAAAATATACTGTCAAAAAAACACTTAAAATATAAAACGTGTTGATCTAATAAATATTTTTGCTTTCAATCAACTCTAGACAAGTTTAAATTTTGTCAAAAAACAAATGAAAGAAGACTAGTTTAAAATAAGTAATTGATACACATAATTTAGTTATAATGATATCAAAGTGGGCAACAACAAAGCTTGAAGAAGAGATGGCATTGCTCCTCCATCGTAGATATTATGCTCTATTATTAGTGATGTACCCCATGCATTGTACTCGCATCCATTCTATAATTTCTGGTTTGAACTTGATGCTGTGATAAAATTGTTTGTGGTTTGCTCTCTTCTTTTCTTTTTATCGTTGGTTTTATCAGTTAATTGTAAAGTCTAAACTTCAAAGTGGTATAAACTATTATTTTGTTAAAAATATGATTAATTATTTATCAGAGAGAAATAAGTAAAATGGAATAATAAACAGTCAAAATATCATCAAAAATAATAAAAGGAAGTATACTAGGTACATAACGTGTAAATACTTTTGATGAGATTCTTTGGTTTCATCTCTTATTAAAAAAATTAAGGCAATATCTATTGTTTTTTCAATATCAAACAGAATTATCTCTTCTTTTTATTGAAGAAAATTTAGATTAGAAGTCTCTTTAGTGGGAAATCTTGCGTGTTAAGATGCGTGCGGGGTAATTACTCTAATGGCTTTAACATGAAATGTAAAATCTCTAACGAAAAATTTACACCATCAAAGCTTATCTAATCTACAACATTGCCCTTCCGGTTTTACTTTCTGTGTCGGAGAACCAACTGTTAGACAGAGACACGAAACCCTCTTTGTTTCTCTATAAACTACTTTGATGAAGCTATCATTCATTTCGTGAAAAAAAAATAAGTCGCTCAAGACCACAACCACCTGCGCCGTCTATCAGTTTCGGAGTTGGGCGTTACACTAATCCTATCTGCATTGGTGGACAGCCATTTACCGAAATCAGGAGATGCAACAAGCTCTTCCAAGGCTTTTTCAGTGGACTTCTTTGTGAACGCATCCCATTCTGCTGCTGAATATTTTCTTCTCTCAGGTGTAGTGTGAATTATGGACGGATATAACTCCTCTGTCAGTGTTTTAGGTAGCAACCTATGGAAGCCTGATGACACGCAAATTTAGCATGTTAGGCAACACTTATGTTGAAAAGTGACACAGTTTGCACAGAATTCGAGACATGAAGCAAACCTTGTTTTGAAGTTTTGCAAGGGGTCATAGGGGAGCTTTTCAGTTGTGGCCGAATAAATGTAGAGTCCTCCATATTGTACATATGCTCATCATCTTCATCATCAAAAGGTGATGGATTAGAAACCTGGGAACTCCTCCTGTTTTTCTTGGGTGATTTAACCAAACGCCTGCAAAATTCTTCCACAGTAAATACTAGCCGAAATTGATAGTATATATTATTAGACCAGAATTTATAAGAGAAAACTCTCGTGATCTCAGAGTGCAGTATAGTTTAATAACTTACCGGTCAAAAGACTCAAGATTAGATAAATGTAACTAAAATATATATTAAATTTTTGTAATTTTCAACATTCCACCCAAGATAAAAAAAATTACAATCGTTTTGTTTGACATATAAAAGATTCTGAAAAAAAGGTGACATCTCAATTAAAAAAGAAAAAACACTATGTTGCTATAAAGCTTTTATCAGTAAGGTTCTGGAAAGCATGTTATCACAGTTAATATCTTCCTTATGTAAATTGAAAGGCATACCATCGTTATTGTTTATTGAAAATTATGAAGGAAGCTCCAGCTTATAAGACAGTGGACTAACCTGCGCAAGCGACGAAAGAATCTCAATCTAAGTATCCTTTTCAAGGAGGGGACGACCGATCCACACAATAATGCTGATGTTCCCAACAGAGGATCCATAGAACTCTGGAAACAACATATTCTTGTCAAATTTGTAATCATGTGATATTATTGTATTACCCCATGCAGGTAAAAGAGCCACCAAAATGGAGCAAGAAACCAACATAAAGGAAATAGGAAGATGGAGATAAACAAAAAGATTATCAGACTCATTATAAAAGAAAAACCTGAAGAATCATAATAGCAGCCAAAATCCTTATGGACCATGCAACAAATTGAGCAGTGCTTATGTCCACAGATCCCTCTTCAGTCAGGACAAGCTTTTGGACCACCCAGAATCCTAACCAGGCTCCGGCTATTGCGACAAAAGTGAGCAAAAATATAGCCAACTGCAACCGACATTTTATGAGTTAAGCACTCAAAGACCCCTATCACTTCTAAGATATTGTACACAGAAAATAAACACAGTCTAGACGAGAAAAGGTTAAAATAATAAGCAGTGGATACTATATACTGTAGAAACCGTGTAACAAATTCAATTTAAAAGGTGGCTGCAATAAAGAAAAATGGTCACTGTGTACAATGGGATCAACTCTATAGTTGAAGCTGTTTGATAGCTGAATATCCCAAATTTGGAGCACTTTCTAACAATTTAATTTTAAAAAATTCAAAATTGATTTGATTCAATCTACTTTTCTTGTAGGCATAATATATTTACCCTTCTTGTAATCACTATATTGACTATACACAGCGTCATCACCCAAATAAAAAAATTGAAAAACTGGTATGCAAATAAAAATACGACCACTGTGCTTGAAAAGCTTGAGGCACCGGGTCTCTCATGCACTCTCAAACCAAACCTGAGCAACTCATGGCTCTTTCTTTCAGAAATAATTTTACTGAAGCTACTTAGGCTCTTTACTTGGTTTAAGCTTGAGAATTTAATCTTTTTTGCCTTACTTTTAGTATTCGAAAATCAATTATGTATACAAGAGAAAGAGGGTTGAAAGAGCATGGTTTTTCCAATGTGAGACTTAGCAGAGGCTAGAGAGAATGGATGGCCAATGGGGGAGGAGAAAAGATTCAGTATGTATATAGAAAGAGAAAAGGCACTTTTTTCCTTTTTGCTTTCTTTCTATTTTTTCTTTTAAACCCTTTGCTATTTTCATCTTAATACTTTTTAAAAAAAATTTAAAACACCCAAACAAATTTGAGTGCAAATGATGAGCACATAATGTACAAATGATGAATCAGCAGGGAGAAAATTTTACTCAAGAAGAAGAATTCCAGGGGATTGGCGTAAGTAGAGGATAGCATGAAGAGGCAGCCAGTAACATTCTGTTAGTATCTTTCTATTATGATAGGGGACTACTCATGTGGTTGTGCAGAATAGGAGAGGTGAAAAGGGGTTAGCTTTCATTTTGTTCATTTCGGGCAGAGTGAAAAAGCACTATCTTCCTCTGAGAAACAATGGGCTCTGCCACTCTGGGTAGGTGTAGACTCTCTTTGATACTTACTAATATTCTTAGTATTTTCTTTCTGTTCATTTGGGTCATCTACTGAGTCTACCTAATAAATTCTATGTTCATTTCATCTGGTACCCAACCAACGTCACTCTGCAGTCTCCATCTATTTTCTTCACCAGCAGATCTTTATCGCTCACTCATTCCAATCATCATCACTTCACAATGGTTCATTTTAATGGATTGCAGCCGATTATAATCAGCTGCACAATTAACACTTAGTTAACAAGTAAAATATTCTGTTGCTGACAGTTACAACTGCAGTTAAAAGCTGCAGCAACTATCATCAATGGTAGAAGTATCCTACAAATACTAATTCATAACTGCTATGATTTCACCTCTTTGCATCAGAAAACAAACTTCGGATTCTCTAAAATTCTCTCAACATATTTCTTTAACTTTCTATTATTTTCTTCCATTCTTACCACGATAGAATCAACTGGTAAAAGAGGTAAAAGGATCAAACTTAATGAAGAAAATAGGGGTTGGAGCCCTTAGGTACTATTCAAGAATCCCTCTGATAAATGTAACCAGAGAGAGCACAAAGTACAATAGGTGAGTTTGAGATTAACTTATCTCCTCGAGTCTGAATGTGTTTCTAAATACCTAACTAACTTCCCCCTAATTTCTATTTATAGATTTATAGACAAGTACAGTTCTGTAACTATCCCCTTTCTACTTAACTCCCTAAAATGCACCCATCTAACCATGGGCCTCCTAGCACACCAACGCAAGTCTTACCACCCTTCCATGGACCTTATCATGGCAGGAGTTTTATAGCACTGGGATGCCCATACATTTTTTTTAGTAGGTAACAAATTTACAGAACAAAGAGGTGAGCCCAACCAACATAACAATAATTTAGAATACAAATGAATAAAGTTAAATAAGTTTTCAATCAGTAGTGCAGATGTTTAACCAAAATTAGCAGAAAGAATGGAGATGACTTACATACAGGATTATACATGTCTTCATCAATTCCTAGCTCCGTAAGTATGGAACGAACTAAACCGGGAATGTAACGGAGGAGAAAAGTCCCGAAACCAATCTGGTTAAAATAATGGTTGAAATTATATGATCCAAATTCATTATAAAATAGTATATACGATTCGAGAAAAGTGTACTGAGGTTACACTTACAGCAGATGAATATAAAAATATAGCGAGGGAACTCTTTCGGCCAGTTGGAAGAAGTTTCATTCCCTGTCAATTAGAAGAGATAAATTCCATGTTAAGGTCAATAAGAAATTTTCAATTGCAATCAAATAGGTCGAAATTGGATAAATCTCAAGGTTTGCATGCAAGGCATCAAAGTATTAATCAGAGAGAGAACTGGAGTTTGAACCTCAACATCTAGTGACCATTTTACATAAATACTCATTCTAGTCTTTATCAACATGATATTTAAAATGATGTTCCTCCCAATCCCAACTACCGGATTAATTAAAATTTTAAAATATAGTCTAATGAATAGGCAGGCAATACAATTTCAGCAATAAAAAATACCAGTGTTGTCTTGACCACTGAGATCATCCAAGATAAACAAAAACAAAAAATCATAAAACAAAATAATTTACAAACAAGGCACAAGAATATTTTTTTCAAGAGGAGGAATTGAAGTTGAAAGTTTGGTTAAATGTTCCACGAAAAATTCATCATAAACAGAATTTCAGATTGAATGTTAAACAATCAAAATTTCAAAAATCAAGGAACAAAAATAAGCTACCTGATAAAGAATGATCAATATCACAAGAATTATTCCGATTGCCATTGCACTGCTATAATAAAATGCTAACGATTGGCTTAAAACGGATGCCGAGCTCATCAGAATAATACCCAATATTAACAATATAATGCGATACAGAAAAAATTCTGCAAAGGAGGAAAAAGGTTCATATTAGTGCTAGACATAAATGTTCTTAAAAGGGTTATCAAATATCAATAGAACTTCATGCAACTTCTAATCATCGACTAAGAGCATTTACCTTCTTCCGCAGACACCTCAAAATTCTCCAGTGTTGAACCAGCGGTCCTTATGTCTAAGAGCTTATGGTCAAAAGGAGACATTGGCCGAACCCAAGATCCCTTGGCAACTTTCTCCCACTGGCCTTGTGGGCACATCCCCGTAGCAAGAGATGCATTCCTGAAAAAGACACAAAAACCCCTGAATCAATTATACTTATTTCAAATTCTAGTTTGATTAACAACAATCAGTTATGACTTATGAAGAGAACTAGTGAGTGCTAGAGACAACATTCAAGACACTAGGGGGAAAACGAAGAGTGAGTACTATGAAGAATAAAAGAAGACATTAGGGGATTGGGAGATAGTTATACAGTTCAGATGGCTGTTAGGGAGTTAGTTCATGGTTGGGTTGAGACAGAGTTAAAAAGCAAAAATAGTACAGGAGGATAACTTTTAGGAAATAATCTGAACCAAGCACATTGCTCTTTGCAAAAACGGAAATCCTTGGAGGAGATTTCTCTCCTTGATTCGTTTATACTCAATAGCAGAGATGAATGAATGTTTGTCACATTCGCTCATCAATACAGTAACCAGATCCAATATCAATCTCCCCAATAAAATAAATATCTACTAAATTCACGTTAAGATGCATTACAGTATATAGACACACACAGTAGATGAACCACACACTACTGAAAATACTCACCTATGGAAGCAAACCTCTATGTTTGGCAGACGAACATTTGAATTTGTAGGCAACACCTTCACTTTCACAGAATGAGCAAATTTCCCCAAGTTTCTAAACCTTGACAATCCATGTATATGAACTCTTTCAACAAACACCGTAGCACCAGGCTTAGAGCCAGGAGAATTTACCACAGGCAAGCCCGAGGATAGCTGCAGTGTAGTATTTTGAATAATAACTGCACAAAAAAAGGACAGTCATAAGTGTTCATGCATCCCAACATTCTAACCGGTGTTGTCAATTGCGGATTACGGAATATAGCAGCTTGTTCGAATTCCATTATGCTCTAGTGCTATAGCGCCACAATAGCAGCTATTTGACAACACTTCATACTAAATAGCGTATCCCGGAACAATAGCAATTTGTTCAAATTCCGCTATGCTATTGTGCTATAGCGGCTATTTGACAACACTGATTCCAACAATATATACAAACCACAATCTCATACTAAAAACCATAACCCTTGGTTGATGACACAACTTGTACAGTATTAATTAATTAATTAATTAACAACGAAAGGAATGTTAGCAGAATTTTGATTCCACCTATTTTAACTTCACGTGGAGTAGTAAAAAAAAAACAGAGAACAAAGGAGATGCAGTGCAATAATAACTCATCACAATACCAAATAATTATATAACTGTTGTTGATTTAAAATCTGTACAATATGGTTTTGCAGATTGAAAGGTTATGATGGAATGACATTGTAAAATTGTTTTACCATGTCAATGCACTATCTATAAACTCTAAAAAAATCACTAGTGTACAAGTCATTGTAACACAAGAAAACTTAAACAGGATAAAACTATGTAGGAAGAGTTATATTCTAATTTCTACTTGGCTTGTTGTTCCAAAAGAGAAATGTTTCAAAATCTTCAACGAAATTAGGGTTTCGTTTCACAACAAGGATATTATGCTGAAAATGTAGTTCGACAACCAAAATATCTCGAAATAGAACCAAGTAATGTGCAAAAAAATCCTTTATGAAGGAACGGTATATATAAACCCTATAGTTGAATATGAAGGGTAAAAAAGGAGGAGAAAGGGAAAAGAATGCATACATAAGGAGCGTTGATTGGCAAATACAAGAACTGCAGAAGTCCAAAGGAAAATGAGGCGAAGAATCAAAGCAGATTGTGAAGTATGAGTGCACGCCATCGCCATGTCTGGGTTCGGAACTGAATGTAAAACGAAGAAGAGACGCGCGCTTTCCAAATCAGCAAAATATGAGGGTACTTCTGCAATTTTATGGCGAGTATTACTATCAAATTTCTTTCAGTGCAAGTCTTCCCGTGTCCAGGCCCAAGCTTTGGGATTTAGATCCTTATCAAATAATAGGGTAAACCAACATTTTTCAATTCCTTTTCACTTTAGTCATGAAAAATTTCGAAGTAATACTAGAATAATTAAAATTACTGTGAGTTTAGTTTTGATGTTCTGAAATTGAATTAACAGTTGATTTTGTGAATTTGATAATGCTTCGATGAAGTGTCGCTTACAGTAAAATTTAAATAAAAATATAATTTAATGTCAATTTGATAATTTATATATATAATATTAAAATAATTTTTGATAGATACAATTTATCATTAAAACAACTTTTAACACATAATATAATGTTAATTTAGTCTTTAAATTTAACGTAATCTAATTTAAAATATATTATGAATCCATTTTATACAACTAAAAATTGATTTGATTCAACTGCAAATTAAACAAATACAGCTGATAATCATTTGAAATATAATTAATACACAACTCTAAGAATTTCTTCCAACTATTGAAAGAACAGATTGAAATTGTATAGAGACACGAGAAAGTGGCAATTAATTCAAAACAAAACAAGCTATCAATTGCCTACACACAAACGATACCTTTCACACAAGTCACGCTATTACATTTGATGAGATAATGCATATGTTAAAAGAGACCGAAAACAAGAAACATCAACTACTCCATTTATTTACCAAATCACAAAATGTAAATGTCTCTTCATTCATAAATTCAGTTCATATGCATTCATAAGATAAAGATAGACAGGGCCACTAGTTTAGAATAAGTTAGGTATAATATATTCACTTCGTTAACTAATTCGCAAGCAAAAATAGTGATAGAAAAGAAACTCAAGCCAAACAACTATATGTTTCCTTCTGGTTTATGTTATTAAAAAAAAATTAATTTGTGTATACTAATAGAAAGTGGCACTAATGCACTATTGTGTGATATGATTGAGTATATGTGTACAAAAGTTTTAATCATTATTGTATATAATTTAATCTCTAAATTTAATTAAATCGTTTCATAAAAAAATTACATAAATAGAAATGAAGAATATGAATCTTAGTCATTGATGCACTCGTAAAATGTTAAGATTAAAATAAAAAGTCTGTAATTTTTGTAAGTGATCGTGAGATACTTAAATTACTTTTAATCAACAACATTTATGTATGATTGTATAATTCATATCTAATTATCTCACTATTAAAATAAAAGTGTAATTGACATGTATTGTCGATGTTAAAAAATTATACATTGACAACCAATGAGAATTATCTATTTATCAATGTGATATCATTAAAGTATAGCGAAGTAGTGTGATTTAGTTGATTACATGATTGTTGTGGGATGTTAATATTAGATATGTAAAAGTAATTATAAGTTAATTACTTTAGTTAGGTAATAGTTACAAGTTAATTACCCTAGTTATAAATTAGATGTTCTAATTTTGATATATAAGTTTCATTATACATATTATTGTAATAATCTTTCTAATTTGATCAATATAAACTTTATCTTTGTTTTCCTCTATTTTATGTTTAGTATCAATATTTTACAAAATCTATTATGGTATGAGGGTTATTTATTCCGCTATTTTCTTTCTAAAAAATCTAATGAGAAAATGTTCATAGAAACTTAATTGAATTATCTTTTCTTTCTCATTTGATTCTTAAACAATTTGTTCATTTTTTTTTTCTGTTCAAAACTATTTTTTCTCATTCTTTATTCATTTTCTTCTCTTCCCCTTTCGAATTCCAAGTTATAATTATTTATGACGATGATAATAAAAATAAACTATCAAACAATGGACATTAAGGACAACATGTTTGTCAACAGAACTATTCCAAAACTCAATATTTCTTCAATACTTTGATATTAACCTTTTTTCAACATCAACGACTTTTTGTCAAGTACGAAAAAGATGAAGTTCAATGCATTTGTTGAATATTTCTCTAGAGCACCAACAACATTGGTGGCAAAATTATTTCTTTTTAGCCAAATTGACAATCAATAAAAAAAAAAACGCAAGCAATATCTTGTATGAAAGTGTAAACTCTAGATTCAATACTTACCAACAAAAAAAAAAGATTGTTCTTGTTTCTAACAAAATTCATAATTGGATTCTCATTTAGAAATTTTAATGATCAATGAGTCGCGCATGATATTTCATTAAAAAAACGCAAGAGAATATCTTACATGGAGGTGTGTAGACTCAATTCAACACCTACTACAAAAAAAAATGGAAGAAACAAGATTACACTTTAATTTTTCTTGTTCTTATTTCAAACGAATAATAAATCTTTCAAAATTTTGTAGCCAATTTATTCCGGCATTTCAAAATTATTTAATCGATGTATTTCGATGTTTCTCATTTTATATATATATATATATATATATTATTTTTATAACATTTGTGTTATTCATCCTAAGGTATTGAAGGTAGAAGTATTGCGAACACTTTCTAGTTTGCGGGAATATTAGAGATGTAAAATTAGTTACAAATTAATTACTTTAGTTATAGGTTACTTACCATAGTTATAAATTAGTTTTTATAATTTGGATACATAAACTTCATCATATTTACTATTGTAATAATCTTTCTCATTTGATTAATACAAAATTTATCTCTATTTTACGTTTAATTTTAATATTTTACAAATTCTATTAGTTAATATAAAACTGATTTATATTTTAACGTGCATATCTTTTCTCCCTCTCAAATCAATTAGATAATAGAGAAAAGGATTGTACATCTTAGATATAAACTAACCAAAATATACAAAACCAATCAATAAAATAACTGATTTTGACATCTTAATGTACTATTAAAACTTTCATCTTAAAATAATTATTATAATTATACATTTAATGACTCATGTTGATCCTCTTTGTAAAATTGTTTACACTAATTGAACATGTACATTAAACATTAGATAGATTTTAGTTTTTTGTGAAAGATTTTTTTTGAAAAGTAGGCAAAAATACACTTATAGTCCTTTAAGTTTAATTCAATTTTTGTTTAGATAATTTAAATTTATTTTATCTCAATTTGTTCTTTAAGTTATATTATTTTTGCACTGTTAGTATTTTATTTCAATTTCGACAACAATTAGTTTAATTGAAAGCTTATAATCATTTAAAATTTTACCAAATGCTGCAACAATATATATCCCATATTAATTCCTCAAAAAACATCCATCAAATCTTATAAATAATATATATTTTTGATTTTATCTACAACAACGTCAACACGCATATAGCCTTAAAAACAAAATAAAAATGTTTATTCACATAATCAATATATTTAACTTATTTCACATGCAAAGTAGATTGAACAGTCAATTTGTTACGTTGTTTCGATTAGATCATAATATTGCATGAGAATAATTTAAGAAAATATTCAAACCTAAAGGACTGCATGTGTAATTTAATATATTTTAATGTTAAATGGTACAAACGAATGTAATTTGAACAACAAAATCTGGAAAAAAAATAAACTTAAAAGACCTAAGCAAAATTGAGCTAAACTTAAAATACTAAAGGTATATTTAAGATGGGGACTTCTAATGTACATTTGTAAATTAATATCTTTGGGTATTATCAAATTAATTGACAATAGTTGAACGGCACAAGTTTAATGGACGGGTGTGACTAAATTATAGATTCAACTCCTCCAAAAATTTTAAATTTTATAATTTAAATATCTTTTTATTTGTTATAATTTTTAATTATAAAAAATAATTTACATAATTGTTGAAAATTAAAATCAGCATAGAATATATAATATTGATTTAATTAATTTTTAATATAAAATATATAAATGCAAATAAGTAATAAAAAACTAAATTTAAAATATTAATAGAATGTGTACACTCTTTTGTTCTCAACACCGTAGAAGTTGACATTTAATAAAGGATGGTGGGTTGGTGTACTAAGGTGAGACAAGAAACGATTAGTTAGTTACTAGGGGCAAAGGGATTGAAGAAAACAAAGAGTGAACGTATCGTGTAGCATAGCGTAGGTGGCATCTCCGCATCTCATCCAAGATTCTTCTGTCGACATTTATTTCTCCCCTTTCCAATCAACCGCACATTTGTCAATTGTCATCATCGACCAACACACACACATCACCCCCCTCTTCATTATTTTTTACCCTAACTAATAATTCTTATATTTCTCTTCTTTTCGCACATCTCAAATTCGCGTCACTCTTCAAATTCACGTACGCCGATAAGATTATTGATTTAATGCTCTAACTATTTTAATTTAATTTTCATTTAATATAATCGTATTTGTGTTTGATTCTTTTTAGATTAATCAATTTTGTGGAGTTGAGAGAGGATGGGTGGTGACAATTCAAAAGGTAAAGATTCATTGGAGAACGAACGAGAAGCATTATCTGGTAAAGAAGGGAAAGGGAAAAGGCTATGGAAGAAGGTCAAGTACCAACTTGTTGAGTACCATGCCTTACCCGCTTTTCTACGAGACAATGAATACATTCTTGGTCACTATAGATCCGAATGGCCTTTGAAACAGGTTTTGCTTAGTATCTTCACCATTCACAATGAAACTCTCAACGTTTGGACGTAAGTCTTTTTTCTTATTCTGCTTTTTTTTTTAATCTAATTTAATCTCCTGCACGTCGATTTTTCATAGATGTCTGTAGTTTTTTTTTTGAAGACTTTTGAATATGTGAAGAGATATTCATTCATTTATTTATTATTATTTTAATTGGGTATAAGCCCTGTAAAATTACAAGTTAATTCAATTCAAACTTGGTTTTAGTGCTTTTCACCAGTGTTACTACTTTTGCTGTGTTTCATATGGAAATTTTCAAGTTTGTAACTTAATCTCTTGATTTACATGTCTTGAAGAATCAAAAGAAATCAGATTTGATTCTCTGTGATTTATATTATTCTCTTTATTTTTATTTTTATGATTATGTTGTTATTAGTTATTAGTCATTATGATTGTTATTTATTTTTCTATATAAACAGCCTCATGCTTTAGTAATAAAACATGAAAGTGTTACTCCATTATTTTCTTCAATATGTACTATTTCTAATGATTCCTTTCCACTATGGGAGTTCTGTCTTACTTGGTAGCAGGGTTTTAATCTGTGGTTGCAAATGCCATTGTCATTGCAGCTACCCCAATTGGGGTCTTGTAATCCGCATTGCGGTTGTTGCGATGCGAATCTATTTTTTATTAGCATCATATATTATAATTTATTGCTTATTTCATTATTCACACATTTCCTATCTTTCTATCTCATTTCCTTTGTTGTTTTAAGTATTCGAAGACTATGCGTTCTTTGTCTCTTTTATAAATACATAGTTTACTGTGCTTTTTTGTTTTGTTCCTAATTTCTCGTTCTCAATCATAAAATGACAAATATTATCTTTTGCAGGCATTTGATTGGGTTCTTCCTATTCCTGGCATTGACCATATACACTGCCATGAAAGTTCCGCAGGTTGTAGATATTAATTCACTACAGCATTTGCCTGACATCCTCAAGAAGGCTGACCTGCACAAACTACAATCGGAACTTTTGACATGTCTACCTTCCATGCCTGATTTGCAAAGACTCAGGGAGGAAATCTCAAGCTGGCATGTTAAAGAACTTCTGTATAATTGTTTGCCTGTAAGCTTTTCCAGTAGCAATCATACTGATGTTTGTGTTCTGGTAATTACTTTACAACCGACTGCTTGTTTCAATCCTGTTTTTCCAGTGTTGTCAAATAGCCGCTATAGCGGCACTATAGCATAGCGGAATTTGAACAATTCGCTATTGCTTCGCAATACACTATTTTGTACCAAGTTTTATCAAATAGCTGCTATAGCGGCACTATAGCATAGCGGAATTTGAACAATTTGCTATTGCTTCGCAATACACTATTGTACCAAGTTTTATCAAATAGCCGCTATTGCGGCGCTTTAGTACTATAGCATAGGATTTGAATAAACCGTTATTTTCCACGCTCCGCAATTGACAACACCAGTTTTTTCCCCTTTGTTGTTTGAGGAGAGACATGAGGTGTTAGATTAGCTCACTCATCGATTTTTGATATACCAGTTCATGTTATTTTCACTGTCTCTGTACTTGTGGATAGATTCTTCTTTAAAGGTATCTAGAATATTGATTAACAGCCAATGTGTTGAAGTACAAAGTGCATGAGATTTGTATCTCATTTGGAGCGAAGTGCAATAAATGATACAATCGAGCTTCAAAAATAAGAATCAAATTAGGAGTTAAACACTTCAACTTGGTGAAGAAAAAATACTGAGTGAAGGGTTAAAGATGTCAGTTTGTCAACAATTTCCTACTGGGAGCCTTTTCTTCATAATTAAATGTCTCATATAATTCTGAAAAGAAATGTTTTGCTGTACTTTTGATTTTTTTCATCTGTTTTTGCTGATGATTGACTAGATTTTGGTTGTCAATCAATACAACTTTGCTTATTTCTTTGTTGATTTTGTGCAGCATAGCGTAAAAGATGACCTGGCAAACATAATAGCACCGCTGTTGATTAGACCAATTACAAGGTGGCCTTTTTATGCATTTTTGGGGGGTGCCATGTTTTGCTTGCTAGCTAGCAGTACTTGCCATCTCCTCTCTTGCCACTCTGAGCGTGTATCGTACATTATGCTCAGGCTTGACTATGCCGGAATTGCGGCCCTGATATCTACCTCCTTTTATCCCCCAGTGTATTACTCATTTATGTGTTATCCATTTTTCTGCAACCTTTATATGGGCTTTATTACTGTATTGGGCGTTGCCACCATCTTGGTTTCTCTCCTTCCAGTCTTCCAAACACCGGAATTCCGCACCATCCGAGCTTCCCTCTTTTTGGGAATGGGTTTGTCTGGTGCAGGACCTATTCTGCACAAGCTTTTTCTGTTCTGGGGAGAACCTGAGGTGTTTTACACAACTGGTTATGAGGTTCTGATGGGTGCTTTCTATGGACTCGGGGCACTGGTTTATGCCACAAGGATTCCAGAACGATGGATGCCTGGGAAATTCGACATAGCTGGACACAGTCACCAATTGTTTCATGTATTGGTTGTGGCAGGGGCGTACACTCATTATCGTGCTGGGTTGGTTTATCTCAGGTGGCGCGACCTTCGAGGTTGTTGATTTAAGGAGCTAAGCTGATTTGGTAGTTGAATATTCTGTGTTGTTATTGGATGAGTAGTATGTGCAAATTCACTCTCTAACTGATGCAATTTGTGATTATGGTAGGGGAGGGGATGTTTATGTAACCATAGGTATTATGTAGTACACACTTAGAATCCTCAATTTCCATGCCTAAGTGAGCAATAAAATTCCATTTGATCTATTGTGACATCAACATTATGGAATCCAATATGCAACCCTTGAAAGTTACTCTTAAGATGTACTAGATTCCAGATAGATAAATATTGCAGCAGTGTGCATATTCTTATAATTTAAAGACTATTTCTTAAAAGCTATTTTTTATTCTTAAATGCTGGACCTCATATGTTTTTTTTTTCTGTAAAATGCGCATTGATGTATTTGTACTTGGCACTTCATCTCACAAAGTGAACCACAAAATGAACTCTTACTGGACCAAGACTGAAATGTCCCAGAATCAGTTTTGGCCCACACTAAAGCGGAGCAGAACTTGTCGTTGGATCATGGATCTGCAGGCTTACAGTTCACAGTCCCAATGGACTTATTCAAGGACAACAACTTTGTGGCCCAACATTGTATAAGGATACAAATTCACGCAACGGCTGTTCATCTTTTGTGAATTGTAATAATCATAATAATAATGCAACGGCTAAATATTGGACATGAGTCACATTAATAATCTAAAGGGGAGGTTTTTTTCTTTTAAATAGTCGAATGTTATTAGTTACTTGTTAATTTTATTATAATAAAAAAGTTGAACCCATTATCTTTTTATCACTCAATTCTCATGTTCCTCTCTTATGACTCCCTAAAAAAAGATCCATTGTATTGTACCAACTCCTTTTTATTTCTTCTACTTCTTTTTTGGCTGGGGAGGTGTTATTTAATGTATACTTTATACACACTCTCCAATTCATGTTAATTTAGTTTCCAATATAATTTAATTGTTTTTAATTATATTTTTTAATTAATATTATTTTAACTGTTTACATATTATTTTTGTTTTCTATTTATAATAAAGATAATATATTATTATCAATGAAAGTTGATTCAGTTAATAAAAAGTTGATTTAAATTTACAAAATCTTAGATTCAATCATCAATACTTTTTGTTATAAAAAAAATAAAAATAATACATCATTAATAAAAATAATTAAATAAAATCCTCAATTTGTGCGATTTTGATGGAGATGTAATTAATTGCACACTAAGCACTAATTATTATGTCCTTTATCAGTTTAGCTTATCTCTTTGTTTTGATATGGGATCCTTTAAAACGCATATAAGGGCTTTAAGGGGGACCTTTAATCAGTGCATGATTGAAGGCAATACTTTTTATGCACGAGAATCATTTCGTCGGCTTAGAAATTGTTACATGTCAAAAGTTTTGGGAGGCCACGCAAGTTCTTTTCATTCACAAAAATAATAATGGAGAAAAGAAAAATAAATTGAAAATTCAGTAACCAGTGTCCGTTAAGTTCAAGAAAACCGCATCACAATTTACTGGTTTTGGTTGGGCCTTGCTTCCAACCGACAAGAATATGATGTATCCATACACTTTATTTTTTTTAAACCTTAGACTCACTCTTAATATTTATATTTGTTTCTACAATAATATTAATAAGGATCAAATTTATAATTTTTTGAATTAAATATTTATTTTTTTATCACCAAATCAAATTATTAGAATTAATAGTTAATATTATTAACTTATTTTATAAAATATCAAATTATTAAAGTTAATGATTGGTATTATTAACTTTATTCTATAAAATAATAGTTGTTTCCTTTAAAAAAAAGCTTAATCTTTTTGTTTATACGCTCTCTACCTTTTTCATAAGATTTTGTTTTGAGGTTTTTTTTTTAAGAATTTAATTGTTATACAATATGATTATAAAAAACTTATTTTTTATTGAAAACTGTAATTTTTGTTTTGTTTATGATCTCATTACTAATAGAGATAAATTACCATTAAAAAATACTATACAATTGTTTTAAAGACACTTGTCTTCCAAATGTAGAAAAAAATTTAAAAATTGTGTCATTTATATTTTAAAATTATAAAAAATGAAATTTTACATTAAAGAACGATTTTTCTTTCGGTTTTTAATTGTTTAACAACTGTCTTGGATACTTGTAGTGCCTTATAGGTGTCCAATTGTCTTGAGCACTTACTAGTATGATCTAATATCAAAAAAGTAATAAACTTTTAATAAATTCATTGCTTAAACTATTTTTTATTAAATATCTATAAATTTTGTAAAGTCTTATAATAAAAAAATAAAGGGAGTACTATTTATTAGTCGTTAAAGATGTATTTAGATAATATACTTAATTTTTTATTTCAATTATATATATATATATATTAAATATGATTAAATATATTTTTCAATGTACATAATTTAATTATTTTTATTTATAATTTATTTCGGTCATCAGGGAATATAATTTTCCCCAGATAGTCTGCCACTTTATCTTTTACTTTACTACGTATTTGTTTGACATTGATTCTATGATCATCATCTTACATAAGATTATAAAAATGATGTTGTCGTGTAAAAGGCAATACTCATCTGAAATGCCGGAGGCATGTAATTATGGGTGCATCACACAAAAAAAATGATCTTATGGGAATCCATACTGGGGTAGTAATGGACTCTAAATTTATGAGTGTACGATTTTTCATCTCTTAAATGAATATATGTATTTCAAGGGATTAGTCACCGATTTCTGATCGAAAAATACCTTGACACTTTTACACTGGTTTGTTTTGTTTGCATATCCACTTAGCTAGTGCAATCGATATCATGGTGAATTTATTCCAACGGAAAAATAACAATTGTAAATGTTTTAAAATATCCTCCAACTCCATTTGTAATAAAAGATAAAATCCTCCAATATCATAAAAAGATCATATATAATTGGTTATCCCACTTTATTATGAGAAATTAATAAATGAAAAATGTTTAATGTACATTTATAAGAGTGTATTACAATATATATATATATAGAGAGAGAGAGAGAGCGCAAAAGTTGAAAGGGACTTGAGAAGGGTTTGGCAGGACAAAGTGTCTAGGTTAGATTCAATGTGACCGTATTGGACTCGAATTCACTGCAGTAGCATATCATGCATTATATACAACATTAAATTTCCACCGTTGATTTTAAATTGAATGGTTTACATTTACGTGTATTAAAACAATCTCAATCATTACTTGTGATTAGATAATTTTATAAGTGCGTTTATATCCTTGTAAATTATAAAACTGCTGTAAATCACAATCGCAAAGTAAATTTAACGTGGGAATTTGATAACTCAACCAACCAATAATTTAACTTTATATTAAAGTTGTCACTTAGTATGTAAAAGGACTCAAATTACACATTGTTCACAATTATCACGGACCATTTGATTCAAAGTGTCACATAATACATCATACTCTCACCTCTAATCATACCCCGGTCATTAAAATTAGAATAAATATTAAATTAGTGTAATCAACGGTTCAAATATTTAAACGGTGAATTGGAATCAAACCAAATTAAATATAATTTTAATGTCATATTAACATGTGTTTTGAAATATTTGCGTATTTTTATAAGTATAGAATATTTTTTACATTTTATGTTGATAAAATTATAAGAATTTATTTTGTATTTGACAAAAAAGTAATTAATTTTGTATTTGATTTTATTATTTAAAAATGAAATAGAATAATAATGATCCTTGATCACAACAACTCAAAATACTTATAAGGAAAAAACAAAGCAAATCCATTTGCATTTTTTTACCAAAGCTCAGTTTGTCTTTCAAAAACGGTGCAGACAATAGTTCAATTCTCACGGCCACCACCCACTAACACATATTAAACTGGTGTAGACAATAATTCAAAGACGAAAAAATGAGGTCGAATATGGTGAATCGATTGAACTGCCAATTTTATTCGGTTTTATTGGTTTTTTTTGCCGATTTAGCTTTTAATTCCTCGATTTTATATACAAGCTATTTTGGCACTGGATTGGACATGATACATTTAATTTATTTTTTTTGTCTTATACGATTTTATATACAAGCAAAATTACCGTTTTTAAGAATTTTCGTTGCGAAAATACACATTTTTGCTGCTACACATCTGGTGTAGATTAAACCATGCCAACACGGCTGGTTAATATGTTCACACTATTATCATCACAAAAGTGTATTACTAAGTTGTTTTTGTATCAAATATGTTCTTTTAAGTTTCAAAATAAAAAAACAAAAACAAAGTTCAACTTTTTACTTTTGCCACGAGTCTTAGTTTATCAACCATAATTATTTTTCTTAGTCATAGACCTCATTTGAGTCATTTCACTTTCGCCTCTTACGCTTTTCAAGAAAACGGTGTACCCATTTGGCAACATACAACTATTTGTGTCTGGAAAAACGGATGCACCACAATTTTCATCTTGAAGTTTCTAAGTTAAAATTCAAAGGAATGCAAGATAAAATTGATTAGAGAGGAAATTTTTTTCCCGACCTTCTATATTTTTTTAAGTTAAAAGATGACACAGGTCACCAGCATAATAAATCTCAAATATTTGAAACTTATAAAAAATCACAAACCGACTTAGTATCTATTTTAAGATAAAATAGTAGTATTAAAATGTAATGATATATTCTATTAACAAATCTATTTAATAATTTTTTTTTAATATACGTATATTTTTTTGACCCATTTTGACACAGGCGCTCATATAGGAGCTCTGTTGCATATACCTGTAGAAGGTGAAAGTTTTATTGTAGATTACAAGGTGATAGTAAAATCAGTAATATTGCAATTCATTGATGTTGGTAAAAAATAGCTAACTTTTTGTTTATGAATAAATGTATTAATAAATTCCTTAAATATTATTACTTTGACTATGAACAATATAAACTCATTTAATTAAATAATATAGATATGTACAAAATAATTGATTTAATTTGTAATTAATATATTCATTATTATTGTGAGATTAAAACATTATTATAAATTTATTTTTAAAAAATATTATGAGTAATTAAATAAGTTATAATTAAAAGTAAGGTATATTTTTTGTTTGCTTCACAAACACTGAATGTGAATATCCTTCTCAAATAAAATTTAAATATGAATTTACCATGTTATGAAAGTTTAATTCTTCTGTTAGATCAATCTTTATTGGTAAAAATAAAATTTGTTTTATTCGTTAGACAATTCCAGAATGTTTTTTTTTGTCATTTCAAACTAAAAAAGTATTTATTCAATGGAACAAGTATTTATTTTTGCCTTTCCTCAGTTTCAATATTTTCTTATTTGTTTTTGCAAAATCATTTTCTTTATCTAAATAAATTATCCTTTCATTTTACAATAATTATCATATGTGCAAATATTTTATTTCTATTTTTATAAAATAAGTGTTATTTCACTTTATTAATGTAATATTAATAATTTTATATTCATACTAATATTGAATTTGCCAATGATCAGCAAATTTTATTTGATAAGATAGTTGTTCTATATTTTTAGAGTATGACTCCATCGGTCTCTAAATATAGAACTTCAATAATTCAATCACAAAAATCAAGACAATTGTTATTAATATTAAAATTATTAAAAACTGATATTTTTAATTTGAAAATATACTATATAATAAGATAATTTTATTGAGAGAATTATTATCTACGTCCCTACATATATAATATATATAAAACTCTTATAAAAAACGTGTCTCTTTATACAAGACTTTCTTAAAATTACAAAAAGTATTATTTAGTTTTTAACAAAAATATTTTTAATTAACTGTAAGAAATTAAAGATCTTACTACTTTTTTTTCTAAATAATTAAAGGATAATTTTAAAAAAAGAATATATATTATTAATGAATTTAATGTAAAAATTAAATTTTCTTAATTGTTATAATAATAATTTAATGAAAAGACTGTTATGTATAAGGCGAAGATAGTACCGTATTTAGTAAAGGAGGCACTACAATACATTTTTGAGTAAAATTTAGCGAATTGAAGTTGGGTTTGGAATATACCGGCAATATTTGGAAGTTAGCAGCAGCTTCGATCAACAATAATCTAATCAACTTGCTAGTACACCTAATTTCAATGTTGCCCCTTCGCATCATCATATATCTTCTCCATCCACATCAATCTCAAATCACAACAATAGCAATATACACAACCAGCAAATTATAATAATATGACAAATACAACTCACTTGTTAAACCAAATAAAAATGTATTGAAAATTGTATTTTTTATTTTTTGTTTGGAAATTATATTTTTTTTATTTGTTTGTTTGGAGATTGTATTTTACACTCTCTGAAAATGTAAAATTTATTTTTTCAATACAAACTTCCTTTTTTTATTCCTTAATAAGTGCGTTATTAATAATAATAATAATAACAACAGTTACAAAATCAGTCCATTCTTTGACTGCACCTTCTTAAAAAAGGAAAAAGAATAACAGAAGAAACACTCAACCCTTAAAAGAATCTAAAAGAGAATCAAAACATTATAGAAATAAAACAAAAACTATCAATTAAAAGTTGATGTAATACTGGTACGTTTTTTTATTTCGTGGCATAATAAAAGAAAAGCATAACCTTCCTACAAAAAATAAAAAATAAAGCACCCCACCCTTCATTACTACTTTCCAATATTTCCAATTAACAAATTCGCGCATACCGTATTTGATGCGCCTTCTCTCTCTTTCATAGGAGTAAACGACAACCTCCCAATCTCACCCTATTGTTTTCTTCAAACTTACAATCTCAGCCATTTTATGTTGTTCTCTTGTTACTTTTCCGAGTTATCAACAACTTGTGTGTCACTCACACTTCACACCGCCTGAATTCAAACGTCACCTAAAACAAAAACCAAGCTAAATATGGTAACAACTGAATTCTCTCATTCTCATTCTTACCATCACGAGTCTTCCACCATGGCAAAACCCACTTTCAGAAACAAATCTTCTTCCATATTTCTCTCCGATGGTTTGCTCTTCCTCGGAGGAGCATTCTCCGCTCTTTTACTCGTTTGGGGTTTCTCTTCCTTTACAACCTCCATTCCAGAAAACAACCCAAATTTCAAGCTTCACCAAAACGACGTCGTTTCGTACTCCACTCCTGATTTACTTTCCGACCCGTTAGACCCTACATTCTACGACGAACCTGAAATGGGTTACACCATTGACGACAGAGTTCAAAACTGGGACGAGAAACGCGAGGAATGGCTAAAACTTCACCCTTCTTTCTCCGCCGGAGTTCAAGAGAGAGTTTTAATGGTCACCGGATCACAACCCTCTCCGTGCCGGAACCCAATCGGCGATCACCTTTTATTAAGATTCTTCAAAAACAAAGTTGATTATTGTCGTATTCACGGTTACGATATTTTCTACAATAACGCTCTTCTTCACCCGAAAATGTTTTCTTATTGGGCTAAGTATCCAGTTGTTAGGGCAGCAATGATGGCCCATCCAGAAGCCGAGTGGATCTGGTGGGTTGACTCAGACGCGTTATTCACCGACATGGATTTCAAGCTTCCTTTAGAACGTTACAAGGATCATAACCTCGTTGTTCACGGTTGGGAACACTTGATCCACGAGAAACGGAGTTGGACGGGCCTAAACGCCGGCGTGTTTTTAATTAGAAACTGTCAGTGGTCGTTAGATTTTATGGACTCATGGGCCGGAATGGGCCCACAGAGTCCAGATTACGAAGAATGGGGACATAAACTCCGGTCAACTTTTAAAGACAAATTCTTCCCAGAGTCAGATGATCAGACGGGTCTCGCTTATTTAATAGCGTTTGAGAAAGAAAAATGGGCGGACAGGATTTATTTAGAGAGCGAGTATTATTTCGAAGGGTATTGGGAAGAAATAGTTGGAACATTTGAGAACATTAGTAAGAAATATGATGAGATTGAAAAAGGGGTGCGTAGGTTAAGAAGGCGTCACGGTGAAAAAGTGAGTGAAAGTTACGGTGCGGTTAGAGAAGAGTATTTAAGAGAGGCTGGTTACGGTAAAGGTAGTTGGAGAAGACCGTTTGTTACACATTTTACCGGTTGTCAACCGTGTAGTGGAAAGTATAATGAAATGTACACCGCTGATGCTTGTTGGAACGGGATGCGTAGAGCACTTCATTTTGCCGACAATCAAGTTATACGTAAATATGGTTACGTGCACCCGGATCTAGGGGATAATCTTGTTACTTCTATACCTTTTGATTATCCTCAATCATGAATATCATCCCGAAGGTAATTTTTTTTTTAATGATATTTGAATAGGGGCAATTATTGTTGACCAATGCCTACTCAGATTCTGTATGATGATGATATTGTGATTGTGAACCAGTCGTATATTTTATATAATATTTTAAGGGATCTGTTTTGGCGTATTATAGGTGGGGTTTTGGTATAAATTATAAATTATAGATTTGTTTTGTCAATATTCGCATAAACTGGGTATAATTTTATTCTCCTCGAATCTCTAGAAGGATAATTGTGTTGGTTGGTTGGTTTGTCTCTTATTCTTCGGTAATCCTGTCCCATTTGTCTTGTTTTTGTCAAAACAATTGTTTTAAAGCTTTCTATATGATCCTGGTTCGTTTTTTGGACTAATATATTTGCGCATGCCTTGATAATTAGTCCCACCAATATTTTGACTGAGATGTAATTTTGAAACAAATTAGTCCCACCAATATTTGGAACCATTGTAACGAAAGCTTTACACTCAAAGTATGTGAATGAAAATTTTATGATTATATAAGCAAGTGTCCTAAACTATGGTGTGACAATGTACAAGTACTGTTTACCGTTACAAAGTCGGTCAAAACAACCGGTGAACAGATGAAAGAAATGTGTTTGTCCAACTTAACGAAAATTAATACCTCGCTTATTGTTAGATTATTATTTTATTATGAAATTGTCGCTCAACCACCATGATATTAAAATCATTAGATCCACCGGAATTAATATTCCTTTTAGTATACTAGTCGTAAATTTCCGACTATGATGGCATTAGCTAAACGAGGTTCCGTGTGGCCCGCTAACTGATTGCTAATGCCAGAGTTATTACTTTTCCATAAGCCCCACACGCGGCTATGATATTTGTGATTTCCTATGTTCAAACTTCGATTTTTTTATAGCTTTTCAACAATTAAAGGAAAATGATTTTAAGTGCTAACGCATTTTTAGATTTTGTTTTTAATATCTCAATTTTTTTTTCATCAAAATGCCACGCCGTAAAATTATATCACAAAAATGTTCTACTTTTTAAGTCTAGTTGATGATCGCACTCTCGAGATGCGACGAGTTGAAGCAAATTTTTTTCATCTTAATAGAAGGTCGCATTCTCGGGATAGACCATCTACTGGTGTATATATATATATATATTTTATTTTATTAATACTGTTAATAATTATTAAATAAATTGTAAATAAATAAAATATTTAAAAATTCAAAATACTATTAATAAAATAAAATATATTAATAAATAACAATAATAATAATAATTTTAATAATATTATTAATTTTAATAATAATAATAATAAAAAGAAAATTATACAGCTTGAACTCAGTCGTCGAACTTGTCTAAATGTCCTCCCGTTCCACATCTACGCGGTCGTCGAACTCGTCTAGCCCTTTGTACGGAACTGGAGGACATTTAGATGAAAATAATTAATTTAAATTTGGTGTACTTTTTTTTTCAATTTGTGGTATTTTTTTTCTTTAATTTAATGTATTTTTTTCTTTTAATTTAATGTATTTTTATTTTATTTTATTAATATAATTTTCTTCTTATTATTAAAATTATTATTTATTAATGTATTTTATTAATAGTATTTATAATTTTTAAATATTTTAATTATTTATAATTTACTAAATAATAATTAACAATATTAATAAAATGAAAAAAAATAATGTATATACCAGTAGATGGTCGCATCCCCAGGATGCAATCTTCTATTAAGATGGAAAAAAAATTTGCTTCAGCTCGTCGCATCTCCAGGGTGCGATCATCAACTGAGTCTAAAAAGTAGGACATTTCTGTAATATAATTTTGCGGTGTGGCATTTTGGTGGAAAAAAAACCGAGATATTAAAAAAAAGTCGCATTTTTATTCTTGACTAAGTGCTAACACTCACTATTAAACAACAAAACTGATCCGTACTGGACTATGGGTGATGGCCTGAGTTTGGAAATGACACTGGTGGACGGAAATTGACGGTTGTTCAATTTTGGAAGAGTATTTACAAGTACTTTGGTGTCGAAGTCAATAAAAGTTCGGAGGAGGAAGGTGTAATGAGTATTATGTACCTTATTATGTTTTTTTGGGTACACGACCCTTTTTATAGGATTCTTTGGAAGTCGATAATGTGGCGACAATTATTTTGTTGCGGGAAATTCAACGTAAAATACGGATAATCATCTGATCGTCAATCAACAGTCTTGATAGACATAAAGCAAATTCAACATCTTAGACGAATTTGTTGAAATAACGCACATTGAGTTTGACTTTCACTCAATTGGGTCTTAAGTTCGACTTTCACTGAATTAGATTAAGGTCTAATAGCCGCTGTATACTAGAGTCTGAGTCTGATTTGAAACAAAAATTAATTAAAAAGTGTAATTATGATATGAAAATCCAAAACTATTTAAATAGTTAATTTTAAAATAGAGTAGTTTTTTTTTATGGACACATGTTAATTATTAGTATGTTGTATAAGTAACCAATGTTTGATAGAATATTTCTATTAAGTTTAATTTTAGCTATTATCGAATCTTTTTCTAAAATTTGTAGGAGAGTAAAGGGACAATCTTATCTTATTAATGGTATGTGACGTGTGTTCGATGGTTGTTGGGATCTCTTATAGAGTTTTTAATTGTACATGCTATATTATTCTTTTATATTTAATTAATTTTTAAATAATTTAATTTTTTATGGTTGTTGGCATCTCTTATAGAGTTTAATTGTACATGCTATATTATTCTTTTATATTTAATTAATTTTTAAATTGATTTTATCTTAGGATACATACACCGAGTCAAACTCTTAGATACTTAGGAATTTACTTTAATAAAATCTACTGTTTTTTTTGCATTTGCAAAAAAGGTAAGAATTTTTTGCACTTCGTATCTCTATTTCAAACATCTTCGAGTGTCTCAACTCATAATTTCCATTTCGACTGAAATATATTTAAGTTAGGAATATGCTAACAAATGTTCATAATACTTGTGAGACACTTGTTAAAAATCTAATTAAAAAAAAATCTTAAAATTTATGTAATTCCTATTTTAAAATTGTAAAAAGTGATATTTATTAAATGGACCCTTGTTAGCATTGTGCTAAAATTGTACGGGATCTATTTATTCAAGAAATCCACAGCACATCTCTGACGTCTTAACCTTCCCTTCCGTGTTGTTCGTTGGGTAAGCATTTTCTTGTGGATCTCATAAATGTCTTTATTTTTGGACCAGTAGTGTGAAGGACCTACCAACTTAATTTAGGAAAAAAATAAAATACGATCCATTAAGATGGGTAGATGAAGCATGTGGACGCCTCCAAAAATTGTCATTGATCCGTAATGTCATAGGTGTTGTGGGTCATACTTAATCAAAACTGTATCATATCAATGCTCACAGTAACACATGCCACCAGTGATGCTTACCTCAAGCAGTTTGGCCATTCCTATTACATCTACCCTTTTTCTGTTCTTCCTCTTTCCCCACCTTGATAGAAATGTTACATGTATAGCAGTGTAGCTGTGTTAAGCTTAATGACATTGCTATAAATTGGTGCATCCAAGATCAAAAGAGTTCGATAAACTAGAGGACACGTGGTTATATATTTTTTCCCTTACTAAATAAGTATTACTTAGTCACAATTCACTATCTATTGAAAGAGTACATTCAGTAGGTGTGATTTATGGATAGAGTACATTCTCCCAGCGGTTAACTATAGTTTAACCATACAGTTGGTGCATGCAGTGTCTCTCTGCCTTTGCTCACTTCTTTAGAGCTTTGATGGAACCCTATATAATTTGTTCAATATCACTATAAATTATAATGTCACAACAGCAGGTGTCTTTCTCATGTAAACTGTCACTAAAAGACTATGTTCTTATATAATTAGTTTTGAATTGGAATTATTAAGCAGTTTGATAGACGCACATTCGACGCCATATCACTCCGGTTCCAAGCATGTTATAAGTATCTTACAATCAATTTTATTTACAATGAATTTTTAACTTCAAAATAAAACCTATCTTCATTTTCTAATGATAAGTTAAAGAATAATTCCGTTCAATGCAAATAATATTTGCCACACCAAAACATATTTTCACATAGGAAATTTCAGAAAATTAGCCCAAAGAAAGTTTCATCAAGGAAATATCATTGCAGAACACTTCATCCCCTCAAAAAGAGTGCCAAAATATATCATCCCCCACCAAATGCATATAACTACCACTTCCTCCTCCTTTTCAATGTTCCTCTCTTCATCTATTTATTCACTACATAAATTGAGGGGGAATAAAATGAAATCATGAAAACCATACAATTACAGCTAAAAGATTAATACTTCATTTCCAATTCACAAATTGAAACTTAAAGCTTAAAACAAGAAAATTTCTAGAGTTAACAAAAAGCGGTGAAACACAATCATGGTTTAGTTTGTAAAGCCGTCCAATCTGTAGCTTAAATATATTGGTCACTGTATTAAGAGCTTAAAGTCACACACCCACAAAGACAACACTCTAAATTACATACCCATTTTTGTGATTGTTGCTACAAACTACATTGTTCTCATTTCAGACTCGAGCTACCCACATACTCACGTATGCGATTCTTTCAGGTCAACGACAGCATCACTCGAAATTGAACTTTGATTGCATTTCTCAAATGCAGAGGCAACTCGCTTTTCTTTGGCCATCCTTTTTGCCATCCTCCGCTGCTTCATTTTCTTGGAGTTAGCACAAGTCGTCTCATCACCTGAATTGAGTTGAGTTAGAAAGGACAAAACATTGCCTTTTTGTATTATTATTAGTTTAAACAATTGCTAGGTGAGAATGTCTCATATATAGTCTAGTGGAGTAATGCTTGAAAATCAGCTTAAAATTTCGACGACGGCTGAAGTTGCTACCATTAAGTAGATTCAAGGTCATCAATGTCATATCGGCAGGGAACAGTGACCTAATCAGAGTTAATTCAACAAAAATAAGAGAAAAGTGATATAATTTGAATTTTTAAGTTATTTTTTTTTTGTGGCCAAACTAGAACCGACCGAGTCACAGTCATAGTCACGAGAACGAGTAATATTGTGATTGACACCAATTATTGTTAAAATTTTCCAAATATTTTCAAGTATAGGTTATAGACTGTATGAGACACTTTTTCACCCTAGCAACCACCTTCAAATCAACGTAAACAAGACATTCATAATTCAAATAAGAGTATATATTCAATTTCGTCCTTTAAATTAGGCACTTGTATCACTCTAGTCCTCAAGTTTATCGATATTCCAAAATAGTCTGTGACTTATCAAATAGTTGATCAAATTAGTCCATATGTCAGTCTCAGTCTGTTAAGAGATGACATGTCACATTACGCGGCACACTATCACACAACTCATAGTACAGTATGAGTCACATAAGCTATCTCATTAATGCAAAAGTCAGACAAAATTAATGAGGCTGAGATTTTAAATTGACAATCTCGTATGTCTATTTCTAGTTTTCTTACTTTCTGGAACCTAAGAAATCCTTGTATATATCTCAGATACAGTACTCCTTGTATCCATAACCATTCTTGATCTTCGTATCGTTTATAGCGCTACCAGCGTTATGGTGTAATGGGAACCTGAATGAAACACCCCTTCCAAATGAATTTTTCAGAACAATATTTGGCTTATCCTTCTTCCCATAAGCCAATCTTTGATATACAAAAACTATACCTGTAATGAGAAAGTCTCTTCCATAACATAGGTAAACGACTCCTTAGAAAAGCACCTTTTATCATCCACATTGTTGGTGATGCTTCCTTCCCCTCAACCACCATCAACATTCATCATCTTTCCCAACTTAACAGTAACCACTTTTTCCACAACATCTTCTCCAACCCCAATGGTTGGATCATGAGTAATGTCAATCGAAAGCTAAATCACCTCCAAAGTTACCGCTAATCCTATGAACTTCATTCGCTACGAACCAATATGGATTGGAGTTAACCATATTAAGTAGAGTACGACCAAAGTCTTAATCCATTGATAGCAAACCACATACTCTATAAACTATATTGGCTAAGAACAAATATAAATTAGAGCTGACCATATTACTCTACAAAGAGGACAAATAGAGTGAGACAAGAGCCATGTGTCAATCCACTCCGTGTGAAAAACATGGCTACATTGTGGCAAAAATCTAAGGCTGTCTTCCACGTGAAATCCACATAAACAAATAGCACAGTCAAAAGGGATCTTCAATCCCATGATGGCTTTGTAAAGAAAAACAGCCAAGGTATCAAGGAAGCTTGGTCAAAAACAACTCAAACAAGAAGAGATGAAAAATACAACCAAAATAGACATTGGGGACTATCAATTTAAAACCCTAGTATGAATCAATTTGGTCCCTGATTTTTGCGTTAATGAGCCACCTCATGCGGCGCCTACATGTACTGCAAGTTGTGTGTCACAGTATCACTTAACATGACATATCATCACTTAAAAGACTAATATTTAACAGAAAGACTAACTTGATTTCTGAAATATCAATAAAATTAAGGACTAGATTGACAGAAGTAACTCATTTGAGGGATCAAATTAGGTATTTACTCTTCAAATAAACATAAACAAGACATTCATATACATAATCAACAAACAGGTTCGCAGTGGAAGAACCTTCCTCAGAAGCATTTGATCGAACAGCTTGAGGAGCATCATCATCTTGACACTGCGTTGTTTGGGTGGGAGGCATCAACGGACCAATTAATTTTCCGCGGAGAATAGCTTCTTGCTTCATCTTCTTCTTACGAATTCTCTTTCGTTGAGCTCTGGTGAGTTTCTCCGTCTCCGATTCGTGATTTTCTTCGCCCTCCGTCGTCGATGCATTCTCAGAGTCATAAAAAGTGCCTGACATTACAAAAGATGTTTCAACATTTGTGAATATTAAAAGAGAATGTAGTTTGGAATATGAAAATGGAACCTGAAATAACGTTGGAGCAAGACCCTAATTCGATAGGTTCTAAGTCCTGTTGAGAATAATGATGGCAATGTACTTAATTAATAACTAAGCATCGAATAATTAAAGAACGAAAAACAGATAGATGTGTATTGATTACTTGTGGAGGTGGGGGATAGAGGGTGTTCACAATTGCTTCGTTGAACCTGCGTTTTCTCTCGTCTCGGTTCATCAAAACAAAAGTCAATATAATATTAAAACGGAGATGTATACTGATTATAGTATTCTATGCTACACTATATAGTGATTTATTTGTTAATTAAAGGTTGGTAACTTGGCAGCCTCACTCCCTTCCATTCAATTGCGAACCTGTTTATAGAACTCCGTCGCCACTCTACGGAGCTTCTTTTGTTTGATTTTGGTTTCTACTTGAATGTTCACATGAAACAAACTTTCTTATTTTGTTATATGATATTGACTGCAACATTTTCGTATGAGTCCGTAAATAGGAAAGCTATCTTATTTTTGTTATATTATCAAGGGGAGAAACAAAGGACTTTGAAAAGATGATGGAAAAAAATTGTGTAAATGATGAAACTATCTATTTTAGGGATATTTATCTAGTTGTGTTTTCATTCAATATTGTTGGGTGATAGTGTGTTTGTTCTCAATTGAAAAAAGATTAAGTGGAAGATTTTTTACAATTACCCATCCAACTACCTTTTTAAACTTCTTCCTTTTATTTTGTTTTTTTTGTGGGGGACACTCATAATCAATAAGAACATGTCATGTGTCCATCCTATCTGACTTGAGTTAGAGATACTCAAAAATTAACGGGAATTAATCCAAGAAACGAAAGTGTCTGTTTACTCGATTATGTTTTCTTCTTTTATGTTGGCTTAAATGTCACTTTCCTCTTTTTAACTTTTTTTTTTTACAAATCCATTAACTTATTTTTAAAAATTTGTTGTCTCATAACTTTAAAATTAGTCAAATTACTCTCTTAACTTGTTCAATACAAATTAGTTATTTTTGTTAATATGACGCTAACAATATTATTAAAGACACTCTCCCTCATAGTGTCATGTGTTAAGATGATGATTACGAGAATCAAACTGATAATTATATGTCTAGAGAAATTCAATTCTATTAAATAAATTTAAGTTTTTTATATTCAAGTTGAAAACAAACTTGATTATTTTATTTCATATTATTTTGGTAATTTATTTTAAAAATGTCATTTTTGTACTTTTGAAAGTTCAAGTAGTATTAATAAATACTCTATCAAAAGGGTGGGTCGCAGAAAATAGAAGGTGTTGGTATCATTATTAGCTAAAGTGCCTTGCAGAAAACTTGTGACGAGATATTTATTTCAGATTGAGACCAGCCCAACATAATTTTTTATGGAGACCCATAATTACTGGCCCAATTTTGTAACCATCGAGCACTTTCTCGGATAATAAGTCTAGAGTTTAGTTTTAAATCGTTTTAAATGTTTGTTAAAATATATCCTTTTGAACAAGTTCATGGATGATGGGCTTAGCCTCGTATTGTTTTTGTTTCTTGTTTTATTGAACTGTTATACTTGTTGGTAATTTGGTATGGTCTTGAAATATTTAATTAACCTTGTGGTCGAGGGGGATAAAAATCTTGATTATTTATTTTTAATTGTGGTTATAAATTTATTTATAAATATAAAAAATCGGGAAATTTGTTATTTTTGATAATTTATTTAATAGTACCTTTAACTATTTACATCTCAAAGCAATAAATTATCTCTTTGTGCAATATCTGTAGTCAACAAATAATTATAGATAATTTTAACAAAACATTAGTTAATATTATTTTGAACTTTAAAAATGAAGAATAACAAAGAACAAATTTTTTCTTAGAAAATGATTAAAAAAACGAAGAGATTAATCGATGTATGTTTCTTTGTATATGGAAGTTTTCACCTTCAAAAGTCCCTATAATGAATAGGTTCTGAATATGATATTGTAATACTTGTCCCTCAATTCAACTAGGCGTAAAACCCCTTTACAATGTTATTCGGTTAGGTTTTCTCATTTTAAAACAAAAACTTTAAAAAGATATATCATAATTCTCTTTTGATGGTTTTGCTCTCTGCCAGTGTTGATAATTTTTCTTATAAGGTACAACTCATATGTATTAAAAAATTATTTTAATAATACCATTAATTTATTTTAAATCTCCATAAAACATTCTGGTTCTGAAAAGTATATTGTGTATTCAATGATATATTTATTTTTAAAGATAGTTTTTTTTTTGTCTGTGACAACTGCAACTATTAAAAAATGTTGCTCTGCCATAAATTTTGTGAAGTATGGAATGCACAATCATATGAAAGACGAACGGTTGAATCATTTGTTAGTTAGTATATAAAGAAATACATATTTAGTAATGTTGCCAACGAAAAAATCATTAAACGTTTTCAGAATATGAAATTATGTATGTGACAATTGTAATTTGAAGAAACTTTTATGTATTTTAAATTTGTTTAGTCATTATAGCTGTGTATTTTGTAAGAGTTCGTTTAGTTATTATAATTATGTATTTTGTAAGAGTTAATAATATTTTTGTTTGACTAAATATATATAGTACTTTATACCCCTATTAGAAAAATTTTCTGAATCCGCCATTGATGATCAAGAACGAAAGTATCACATGACTATTTATAAAATTCACGTGATTTTTTGTATTAATTTTAACTATTTATGATTCGATCAATAACTAAGACTAATTTTTCACACACTTTCATTATAAAAATCATCTTACTTGATTTTCCTTATATATATATATATATATACATATATATGGGTGCAACAAAGAGTGAATACTAAAATATTCATAATGCAGTTATTTCTAGCTCAATTGACAAATGTTGCATATTTCGAATTTGAACTTAGAACTTTACAGTTGAATAAATTAATTACAGTAAATTTTTTTTTAGACAAAAAGAAAATATTCATAGCGTAAATATTTGTCCTGTTACCCATAAATAATTTTATGGATACTCAATAGATATAAATCTATTACTCGGTAGTTATGATATCAATTACCATCACCATCGTTATCCATAAAAGCATATAAAATTTTCTGCTCTTGTCCCATGTACGTACTAATTAACTTAAAATACATTACAACTCAACGTAATTTATTAATGAAAAGAAAGCGAATCATAAAGTCCTTTTAATTAAAGTAACTTCTCAACAACATATTATAATGTTATTTAATATATTTATTAATTCATTAAATAATGATGTTAAATGTGCAATGTATGTGCAACTAGTCCAACTAACTATTGTATTCCTTGTTCATAATGGCAAACACGACTGGCGTTCGTGTTTGGGATATGTTCATCATTGTTCAACCTCTCTAATTATGTCCTTACCCTGTCTAGGTAAGGAAGTTCAATATGTAGTGTGACTCTGACGAAATTCATAATGGGTTGGGCTATGCACTAACGTTACCGTGGCCAAAATCAATTTCTATAACAAACACTATGAAAGAGTAGTGAAAGATGGAACTAATTTAATACAAAAATCATGTTGGAACCAAACATGTTATAAAAAAATAAATAAATAAAACATGAAAATGTACGTTGGTGGACCGATAGCAGGGTGAAAGAATATTCGATTGTCGATCCTTAAAAAAATGTATTATCTATTGGTAAAATAAAAAGAAAGATATGTTGTGATATTTATTATCCAAGTTAAAAGCAACATGTAATGGGTGTAGACTAGAGTATTGGTAATCTCCGATGTCAGATTGCTAATACTATTGAATAAGATAGTACTGATTTTCGTAATTAATAAGTGGCTAAGGTCTAAGATGATCATGTGACATTGGATTGTATATTGTATATATAGTATAAAAGTATTATTGTGCTCGATCATGTGACCCCCACAGTGCCCTAAAGTTGAATCCCCAATACTAGTACTGGTCTTGGTCTATTTCTATGACCCGTTTTTATTTTAAAAATTGAATTGCACCCACCATCACCAAGCTTTCCTCACCTATAGATCGAAGACCTCCCAAGATTAATAAATTAAATACATAATAAAAAAATGTTTGTCCTTCCAAGGCCCAACTCCAATTTGAGTAAAGAATTGAATTCCAACTATGAAGATCCATCCAGTCTGGACATATAACACTTTCATCGGCGCCATCTACACCCTATTTAATTTCAATTAAGAAATTCATCCCATATTTTTTCACAAATTTATACATAATATTTGAAATAATATTAATTTCAAAAAAAAAATATTAACAGCACACACTTTAATACATGCATCCCACCAACTTTTTGTTGTTAAAGAATTTGTACGAAGGTCCTATATAAACCTATAATAAATCATCCATATAATTTTTTTTTTTATATAAGATACGATAAATACTACTATAATTAACACAACAATTTTGTTAAAATTTTAATTAAAATATATCAACTTTTCAATTACTTTATATGTTTTACAATGAATGAATCATTTGATTAATTTACACATATTAAAAACAGTATATCAATAAAATATGAAAATACAATTTTTACCTGATTTTCCTTGTTAAATATAAATTCATTATCAAAATTATAAAAGTATAATGAAATCTATTACATTATAAATAATACAAGTAACATTAATTAAATAATACAATTAAAATTAAAAAAATAATTGGTCTTATGACATTTTTTAAAATAAATAATTCATTATAAAATTAAAAATATATTATTTTTATTTATATTTTATTTTAAATGAAATATGTTATTTAAACTGAAGTTAAAGAGGATGAAAATGATTTGAGATTATGTTTTTGAAAGTGACACAAACTAATATCACGAAACAAGAAAATAAAAAACTAAAAAAGTTTTTGTAGTGTAGTACAAAATGTGGTCTTCCTGAGCAATCTGATGACTGCCTTAATAGTATACTGATGAAAATGAAAGCATAGGATTAGAGGATTATTAAAGTGTAAATGGTACAAGGTTAGTGATGAAAAACAGTGACAGAGTTGGCAGAGTCACGTGTCATTGTCCAATTGGGTTGGATGGAAGGTAAAGAGAGAACTAACTGGACATATGCATTGGCAAAGGCAGTCAAAGCAAAGACTGGATAAGCAACCGATGCGTACAGTCAAAGCAAAAACTGTCACACTCCAATGCTTTGCTGGCATTTTTATCTAAAAATATAAAAAGGAACCCTTTTCGTGCTCCTTTCTCTTTTTATATTTTCTATTTTTTTATTTTATTTCATGTTTGGGTTTCCTGGGAGACCGCGGATTGTCGTTTCTCTATTTTTATTTCTAAAATATATAAATTCATTGTTTTATTTCTTTCTTTTTTTCAAAAGCATCTACTATATATATATATTCGATTTACTAAAACGAGATGTGCCATTGCGCAGCAGAACCTCCTTTTTTTACATATATTTTTGGTTTGAGGGTCCACAATGTTCAACTTATTTAGGATGACCATTTTTTCAAAATTTTTAATTTATTTCTTCCTATATTTACCTGTTAAGAAAAAGATTGATGTATATTGATATACCAATTCTACTTTTTAGTAGAAATAAAAATAGAGAAAATAATATAATAAATTAGATATTTTAGTAATGTGATAAAAAAAAGATTGAGAGAAAATAAAATATTAAATATATATATATAAAATTAAGGATGTTTTTTTTTATCAAATTGTTTAAGTATAAGAGTTGTATATATAAATATATAAATTATTTTTAAAAAACATTCTCAGTAGTATTGAGTTTTAGTTAACATTGATACTTACGTATGAAATATATAACTATATAAGTTATTATTAGTAAAATAATATTTACGGTAAATTATTTTCAAAACAAAAAATTTAAAATTTTTATCAGCAACAAAATTTACTTTTCTAAAAAAGATATTAAAGATAATTTTAATTAATTTATTTTATATTTCACCCTTTATGTCCTTATTATTTTAGCTTTTATATTCCTTCCATCGTGAACCGCACCGTTTACTCATTCACATCCTCGTGGGGGTTCCCTGGACTTTTGTGAAACTCTTCTGCCTTTCTTGCTTCGTGCACACCATATATTTCTTATTTATACTTTTGAAAGACCATTTTATCCTTTTTGACCTTTCACGAGGAAGGGAAAGGCGTTATTAATTTATACTTGCACTAATTAGTATTGAATTACACCTTTGCCTTTGTTTAAATTTTTCCTTTAACTTTTTCTTTTTGACAAAGGATTTGTCATGAAATATGTCGGACAAATTATTTGCATAATTTTTTACTTAACATTGGTTGTATTTCTTGTCACCATAACGAGCCATGCTTTTCTGTGATAAATTTAGCCAAATAATGGGCATTTTATTTGTTGGAAATTCTCAATTGAGTATTGAAAGAGGCCAAGTGGTCTCCGAAATATTAAAACAAAGAAAATGTGAATAAATCCTCTTTAGGTATCTGTTAGTAGATTAAAAAGAAAGAAACTTAAAAGTTGTACATTTAATATTTTAAAATTTTTTAAAATGATTATTTTTATTTAAAACTTTTATTTGATATTTTTTAAATTTTTTGAAAAATATCCTTATAACACTTATTATTACGACAAAGTAAAATATTTTTGTTCAAATATTTTATGCTCTCCAATCGCCTTGTTTAAGCTTTAAATTTTTTTACCTATATAGATGATAAATACAACGATATCATTATTCATGATATATATAATCATCTAATTACATTAAAAATGAAACACCAACACAAATTTAAAACAATAATGAAATAAATCAAAACTAGGATATTATATGTTTGATAATAATGTTCGAAAAAATAGTTATAGTTTTTACATTATTAAATGAATGAATTACGATTTTAATGTTACAAGTGGAATTTATATATCACAGTTCAGATTACAATAATATTTTTGAACCGTAGCGTAGTGGACTATCGTCCTTACACTTCCAATGCACCCATGAATCAGTCGTACCAAACGATATAGTCGGAGTGGATTATCGTCCTTGCACTTTCAATGCACCCCTAATTCAATGGTACCAAAACCATATAGTCGGGGCATAGAGAGCTTCAACTACGCTAGCTTAGTTCCTCCACTCCCAACCACCGCCCGTACACTCCATATGAGTTATATTCAATAAAAAAATGTTCATCTATATTAGTTTATGGGAAGTTAAAAGTACTATCCAATTTTAAATAATACCAAATCAAATTTCTAACTAAATGATTGTGATGTGTTGACCGTTTTAAATTCTTTATATTGATAATGCATAACAATTAAACTTAATATTAAATTAACCTCTTGAATTAAAAGATTTTGAATAAGTTTTAGTGCATTTATAAAATGAAATTATCCTTGAGTTTTAATAATATGAACCAAAAAAAGAGTTATAATATTCTTCGGTTTTGTTTGTTTGAAATTTCAAAAGCATGTGTATTCTAAACATTTTAACTATGTCACATTTGTAAATAATTTGTCGAGTTATGTTGTTAATTTCAATGTCGTGAGTTTAATGGCATCTTCACCTATTTTGATTTTAGCGATTTTGAATTAGTGTTGATCTCAATGTGGTGATGGCTTCGACCACATAGTGGTTTGAGACAATTCTAAATTCTGATGTTACATAAAATTTAATTGATATTAAATTCAGATATATAATATTTGAAAGGAACTCTCTTGATGTAAGTCGAGTAATGCATTCAAAACTAAAAACATTATTCTATTTTAACTTAATGATAGTTGATTGTGAAAATATCAGTAATAATTTTCTTTTTGATTTGCCTCGTTTGTTTGAGTTAATTTAATGAAATTAAAAAAAAATGGAGTTATAACCATAATCCACGATGAAAAGGAAAGTGAATGGTAGAGATTAGATGAGTGCACGTGTGGTGCGCGGGCCGAGATAGTCTCATTGACCGGCTACAGCCCATACTTTTCCGGTTATCCATATTTTGAAACAATAAAGAAAATAAAACTAGAAGAAATGATTAAATAATGGATTAATTAATGAAAAGATTGAATGAATTATTTAATCAAATATCTGTTGCTTTGTTGACCAAATACCCCGGAAAGCAAGAAGGTGAGACTCAAAAGAAAGAGGAGAAAGGAAGCATTTGCATTTGACAGTGGACACACACAACACAACACAACATAAGGAATTGCTTCTTCTCTCCACTCAACTGTGGTACGGTTTCTCATCTCTTTAATTTTTATTTTTAATAAATAAAAATGTTATTAATAACTCAAACTGAAGTTAATTTCTATTAATCCTTCACTGTTCATTCTCTGATCTGTTTTCTCAATTATTTCTCTTCAACCCACTCACCCATCTCCTTTCAACTATTTTGTCAGGTTTTTTTCCCTGCCATTGATTTTACTTCTTTGTATTCTATTGTAATCTACTCACTCACTACAGTACTTGTGGTCCGCACTCTTTTTTTATTTTTATTTTTAATTTCATTTTAATTAAATAAACCCCTTCCTTTTTCAACCTCGATTATATGTTCATGATTTGAGATGTGATTGTCATTATTTATTTTTTTGACCATAAAGCCATTTTTTTCTACAGTGAAACTGAAACCCATTGTCTCTCTTTTTTCACTTTCTTTTTTTTCCCTTTCTTGCAGGGTGTGTAAACTGTAATGTGATGTCCCTTTGAAGAGTTATTGTCATTGCAGTGACTCTAGTGTTTTGGGTTGGAGATTTTTTCTTCAAAGTTTTCTACTTTCTTCTTTGTTAGGTCTAAGAAAAAGGGTTTTTTTTTTTGGGTTGAAAAAATGCCGATGTATCAGCCTTCTAAAAGGGACATAGTTTTGGGTTTTGAGGGTGGTGGTGATGGTCAGATTCTAGATCTGGACACGGCGGTGAAAGATGGTGTTTTGGGTGGTGTTGACGGTGGTGTTGTTGGAACTGGTGTTGGTGAGAAATTGGATCTGAGAAAAATGATTGAAGAGCTTGAGTTAAATGAAGTTCCAAGTGTTTTCATTTGTCCAATCTCTCTTGAACCAATGCAAGACCCTGTTACCCTTTGCACTGGTCAAACCTATGAGAGGTCCAATATTCTCAAATGGTTCAACTTAGGACACTTTACATGCCCCACAACTATGCAAGAGCTTTGGGATGATTCCATCACACCAAACACTACCCTTTACCGTCTTATATACACTTGGTTCTCTCAGAAGTACTTGTTGATGAAGAAAAGGTCTGAAGATGTTCAAGGAAGAGCTTCTGAACTTGTGGAGACACTCAAGAAGGTTAAGGGTCAAGCTAGAGTTTGTGCCCTTAAGGAGCTTCATCATGTTGTGGCTATTCATGCTACTGCACGCAAGTCTGTGATTGATGAAGGTGGTCTTTCTGTTTTGTCTTCTTTACTTGGTCCTTTTACTTCACATGCTGTTGGCTCTGAAGTTATTGGCATTCTTGTTTGTTTGACGCTCGATTCCGAATCGAAAAAAAATCTTATGCAGCCTGCTAAGATTTCCCTTATGGTGGATATCTTGAATGAGGGTTCAATTGAGACCAAAATCAATTGCACGCGATTGATCGAATCGTTAATCGAGGAGAAGGATTTTCGGTCCGAGATTATCTCTAGCCATAGTCTTTTGGTTGGATTGATGAGGCTTGTGAAGGATAAGAGACACAGCAATGGAATCTGTCCTGGATTAAGCCTTCTCAGAACAGTGTGTTTCTATAAGGAAGTTAAGAGTTTGTTAGTGAGCATTGGTGCTGTTTCTCAATTGGTTGAATTGTTGTCTGGTATGGAACATGAGTGTTTGGAATTAGCCCTTTGTGTTTTAGATTCGTTGTCGTCGATACCTGAAGGCAGAGTGGCTTTAAAGGATTGTGTTAGAACCATACCTATCATGGTTAAACTCTTGATGAGGATCTCAGAAAACTGCACACAATATGCATTGTCAATTTTGTGGTCTGTTTGCAAGCTTGCACCGGAGGAGTGTTCGTCGATTGCAGTTGATGCAGGGCTTGCTGCAAAACTTCTTCTTGTGATTCAAAGTGGCTGCAATCCAATATTGAAACAACAATCTGCTGAGCTTTTGAAACTATGTAGTTTGAATTATTCAGATACCATCTTCATTTCCAAGTGTAAGCTTACAAGAACCATCCAATGACACTGGATTAATTTACTTGGTGGTGCTAATAATTTGTAAATTCAAGGAGCAAGAGTTAGCAGCTTCTCAGAAGCACAGAAAACTCCAATAACTCCCAAAAGATGTGAAATGGGATTTGAGGTGCAAGTCTCTCCTCCTGTAAATATTTTTTTAGTATTTTGATTCCAACAATTGATTTGAATGAAGAAGAATCATCATAATGTGGAAAAATTGCACACCCTTTGCTTCACTGCATTTACTTCTTGTTGTCCATTGTTGATGTTCTTTTACAATAAGCCCCATCAAGAAGATACTGAAATTCTTTATATACTGCTTTTGGGGTTGGTTATATTATGGATGTAGAAGTTATGCTGTTGTTGTTGGACAAAGATACTTAGGAGAGAGTGATCACACAGCAAAAGATGGAGCTTGCAATTTAATTGTAATTTTTGAGGAGTTGCTTATGCTCCAAGCCTTAATTTCTTTCATTGTATCTTCTTCCTCGTTTGGATCTTTTTTTAGAGGCCTCCAATTTTCCATTAAAAAAAATACTGGGAATTTTGCTTTTGATCTCAAACATGTGTAGAGAGCCTTGTGACCTTCAATTTTTATGTGTACAATGGAATTGGAAAAACAACTATTTCATTTAATTATTATTCTGCATTTCAACATCTCCAAATTGTGATATTGATTTTATTTATTAATTAAGTGTCCTTTGATGTTGCTGCTGTTGAAATGTGACCTATGAGTGAAGGGAACAAAGTGAAAATATTAAGGGGTGATTGACTAGTGCACCATTCATCACATGTGGTTAAGTTTACAGTATTTATAGATGACTAGACGTTTTGGTTAAGTGTATACTTTTGCTTTTCCTTTTGTGGTAGTATTTAAGGACAAAGACCCAATTTAACCATTCACTGAATCACTAGTTGATTGAAAAAGATAGAAAAGAAAGGTTATAGCTTTCAAAGAATAGGAACTTTGAATTGGTGTTTGGCCTTAGGAATACCTACAAATCAGAAAACATCTTTGTCTAAGTGTCTATAAGCAAATAATGCTACTGAGTAGGATAAAGGCCACACCTAAAAGCCACATAGTAGGCAATTAGTAGTGTAGACTACTAGTATTGCTCATAGATTGGTATTTAGGGAAAATTAGGATATTCTTGTTGCTCAAAATGCTTATGTGTCTTTTTCTCTTTAATGCGAGTTCAAACAGTGAAAAAAGATTACATTTTTCTTCTTTTCTTGTAGAATGAAGTGTCATTGTGGCTGTTGATTGAAATCAATTCAAATTTCTAATAAATAGCATGAAATGGGATGAATAATTAAGATCTTAGTTTTTTATTATTTGAAATTGAAACATGAGATTGCAAATTTAACTTAAAAGAATAAATTGAGAGTTTTTATATATCAATGGAATTGTGGAGATTAATTCATCTTGATTTTTTTTTTTTTTGAGAGAAGCTAAACTTTTCTCTTATAAACAAAGAGTATTGTGAAATATTGTATGATTTCATCTAAGAATAAGTTTGTGTGTGAGAGAACACTTGAGTTGGTTTTTTGGGGTGAGAGTGTTATTGATTCTTGTAATTCTTAGAGTTAAAAAGTTTGTAAAATGATACACAATTAAAAGTTGAGTTACAAATCAGTATAACGTTATTTGAGATAGTAAATATAATTGAAGTGTTTTTATGAATATAGAAAAGAGATGTATTACAAATCGCTACAAAGACATTTTTAATGTTTTTACGATTATAATAATAATGTTTATGGTATTTTTACTGCTCAATACTGATCACGAGAGATCGAAATAAGACACTAATCTATATTCATTTTTAGTTAGTATTTTTAGTTAAAAAACTCATTTAACGTATTTTTAGTAATTAGAACTTGTTTTTCAAATATATGGAGCACTAATGTAACAAGCGGCGAAATTAATATTTTTAGTTAGTATTTACTTTAACATTATACATATGCACTTTAGAGATAATTTAGAGATGAATTTCGGTTTAGGGGCTAAAATATCTTGATATATTTTATCAAAAGACTAAAAGTATTTTTTTTAAAGATTAATCTATATTTTGTGATTTTTGGGAGTATCTGAAATGAGACGTCACTCTTCTTTTTATCCTTATATATACTCTCCATTCATTGTCAACAACATGAAGCACATTTTGAGTTTTTGGAGGGAGGGTTCTTTGATTCTACAATGTCTATTGCTTAATTGCTTTCCAAATTTATATATAGTCATTTTTTATGGTTGTGATTTTTAGTTATTATGGTTATGATTTTTAGTTATTAAAATTTGTGTTAATTTGATTTGTTAATAAAAAAAAATTTAAAATGAATAATTATTTATGTTTATAGAAACAACAAAAATAGCAAAAAATAATAATTTCATTAATTTCGAATAAGCAATTTTATTAATTAATATTTTTTTTTTCATGATAATAATTTACTTCAAAAAGCTCTTCATAAAATAAAATAAACACACATTTTAGAAAATAAAATCCTAAAATGTTTTCATTTATATTACTTTGTCATTTTCTCTTCTTAAGGTCTCATAACCTCCCCAAATCTATTTATACATTGGATTTTAGCTAATTAATCTTACATTGTCATATTCCATTCTCACTTGGGTTTGGTAGTTATGCTGAGTTTAGCGGTTCTTCGTTCAAACATGTATACATCTATTACTAATCTATACTCTATATTTTAGCTACGAAGTAATTATCCCAAGACTATGCTTTGTTACTAGAGCATTAATGTATATGTACTTATGCGAACCTAATATGATCATAACTTCGTCTTTTGCCCCTCCAATTTTAGGGTGTTTAATATTGTACATTAATAATTGGTTCTATTTAAACATAGCATTGGGAATTTTGACTTCAACTTCTTTTCTATCCTAATGGTGCGGTACAAGTTTAATTAACTCAAACTAATTTGGACCATGGTAGGACTTGCCAGGATTTCAAGTACATTTGATTAGAGGTCTGGCAACCATAGGACATGGGTGAGTTTTTGCCTCCTCCATCCTCACATTCAATTAGTCGTGGAAAACTTGTATTTGCTTCTGTTTATTATAATTTAAGTCTTTATCTTTATCTGGATTTTGCTGTCTGTACTCATTTCTATTTATATATATAAAATAATAAATTTAAAAATTTTATTTATTATAATTAATATAATAAAATAGTAATTATTATGCAATTATAAAATTTTAAAAATATTAAAATTATATTTTCTATAGAGGAAGATTATAATTTTTAATATTGAAAAAAATATTAAATATGTACATGTATATAAAATTTAAAAATGATAAAAATATTACTAGCGAGACGGATTTGGATGCAATGTGGATATCAACACATTCAAATTCGTCTCCATCTCTGAATTTTAATTTTAAAAAATACTTGCATCCACGTTCAATTAAAGCAAATATTACCCTCCAAATTAGGACGAGTTTGAACAAGTACACATAGATATGAGTTGTCTTGTCATTACTAAGAGTACTAACTAACAAATCAAACACACGGATTGTCATCAGTCAAAACTCAAAACCATATTGTTTGCGTAAAGAATTGATATGTTTTGTTTTTCAAAAATACTATTGAATCTCTATTTTAACATATTTACAAAAATAAATTTTTTATTTTAAAATTAAACATTTTGATGGTCTATTTTTATATTTGTTGTGCATTTTTGGTCTCAAAGTGTAATCTTAATTGAAAAAACATATATTAAAAAATTAAAAGAACACAATCGCAACATATTGAGTATATTAATTAATCCTTTCACTTAGATAATGTTCGCATTTATTTTGGTGCTGAATTGCAATGAGAAATACCCAGCTCAAAGATAATATAACGTAAATCAGGAAATTCTCCTTGATTCAACAATTATAACAACATAATTATGTATGCAAGGAAATTAAGGATTGAAACTAGCAAGATCTTTAACCCAACTTCCACCAACTGAATTATATAGTATGCATATATAATATAATATATAATATAAGGTCTCCTTTTATCAGCGTAGCATTTTTTTAAGTAAACTAAATGATTTTCAACCCCATATATACAAAACCATTAAAATTTTGGTGTGAAATAGAAAACATTATTTACTGAAATAGGCCACTAGAATAGTACTAATGTGTTTGCCACAAGCACATTAATGTAGTAGAGGAGGTCGAAGGGATTTCTTTAATTAATATAGCTCATTGAAGGCGTTCGGTGTGAGGTGATATAACACGGATGAAGTCAAAGTGAGACTAGAGCCAGCGCAAGGCATTAAAAAACTAACCATAAATAATTGCATCACTTACTAGTGAAATACTTTTCACGATTTCATCGAAGGTCTGCTATTTGTTGTCATACTTGTTGGAGTTGATTTTATCACAATAAATCAACTTGAAAGTTGAAACAAATCTTATTTACATTATCCAAGATGGTAACAAAGAGAGAAGTCAAAGACTATATATATTGACTCATTCATAAGAATTTTTATTTTATTATAGTTTATTTTATTTTTTATTTTTAATATTATTGTTTTAGAATGTTGTGACATATTTAAGTATGATCCTAGATGCCCTAAAGTAGGTCGTGGAGTGTTTTAGAAATAAATTTATGTGTTATGATTTTTTAACATAGCATATTTAACTGGTTGTAATTTGATAACAATAACGATTTTTTTATTCCGAAGTTTTTCTTAGGTAATATATTCTTGGGGTGATTTTTTTTGGTTAAATTTCTCTTTATTATTTTTTTAAACAAACGAAATTATAGCCTAATTTAACTTGGTGGAGTAGCAAGAATAGATTAAAAATTTATAGTCGAAATCAAGTGTTTAGTATAGTGGGTGGTTCACAATTGTAGGGAGATAATTGAAATTAAAATGTCAGTAATTAGTTTTAGATCGACTTAAAATGAACTAAATTATAAAAAATATATAAATAAGAATGTTAAATTTATTATTTAATTATGAATTGACAACATCAATTATAAAAAATAATCTATGATAAATTATGTTAATGAAAGGTCGATTATTCTATTATACAGTTAATATTTTATACTCATATTTAACTAACACCAATCCTATTTTTAACATTGGAAAATATTGTACCAGTAAAAAATATTAATTTGGTACACAATTATAAATTTGATATAGACGTCAATTCTATTATTGTCATCTGGATCTTTAGTCATAGATTAATTAATACAATATCTTATTCTGTTAATTCTGAATAACTTTAAATTTAAAATAGAAATATAGTATTCAAATCTCTTTGTAATTCCGAATATGTGTATCAACAATATTTTATCAATATTTTATTTCTTTTGATGTCCACGTGAAATTACTAATAAATTTCTCAGTTTGGATGTGGTTTAATAAGTCCTTGGCTTGCTAACCCTAACTGCATATACTTAATAATTCAGCTTAACTCGTGCACAAAATATTATTCTTCAAAGGCAACTCATGCTCAATATAATATTTGATTATTCGTTATATTTTACTTATTTATCTGTCAATTTTATCCGTTAAGTTACTTACTATTATGACCGAAGACCGATGAGCAGCAAACGTGGATTATGATTTAAAAGAGGTGGGTCATCCACTTATCCTTTAATGACTTGAGTCACAAAAATTATGTATATATTCCTTTCTTTTTTAAAATAATAATTATTGTAACTAGTATGATTAATGTTTTCTATAAGAATTTTAAAAGATCAATTTATTCCAACCTTTTAGAAAATATCATCCATATAATCAACTTATACTTCTAAATAATTTATTCCGACCCGTTTATTTGATTTAGTTATGAAAATATAAACAATAATTAATAACTTTTTTATTTTTAAGCAGCAAATAATATCAAATTAATTATTAAAGTAGAATCTGTTAAGAGTTTTATATTGGATAAAATAAAGTTTGACAAATTATTTATAAGTGACAAATTATTTATAAACTGTGAGTAGTTTTCATTCTATAAGTCATTATGTCGAGTTGTACCAAACCTAAATTCTAAGATAATATCAGAGCCTATTCAAAATCTATTAGGCCACATGCTATCAAATTACTCTATCAGGTCACATCCAGTATTGGACGTGAAAGTATCTGTTAAGAGTTTCACGTTGAATAAGACAAAGAAGTGTTTATAAGTGGTGAATAGTATTTCTTCTCCGATTTTGTAGAATTGTATGTAGAGTTCAACTTAAATTTTAAAATGATATCGAAGTCTATTAAAAATACCTTGAACCACCTACTATCACTAACAATTATTAGATTACGTCCAATTATCTAATCCTCGATATGAGAGATATGTGTTACAAACTTAAACTCTTAATAAGAGAAATTATATCGGTATGATAACAATTTTTTTGCCATCCTAAGATGATATCTACAATACACTATAAGAATTCTCAACTATACCAAAAATACAATTTTGTCCTTCATAAATTTAACCTTTGCAAAAATTTTAAGGCCACAGTTGTAAATTATTCTGACTTTATGCACATAATCCAACTTCTTCAAATTTTTGTCATTTTGAAATATTTCTGGAATTGGAACCACCAAACCAACCCACTTTCACTTATCCATTTCCATTCCATACACAATACCGTAACTTCTTCTCTTTCTCTTTTTTCTTTTCTTCAATCAACCAATTACTCTTCATTCTCAGATTTCATTGTTTTCACGATTTCTATTTCTTACTCTATTCGTTAATTACATTGTCAACACTTCGATCGTGCGGTACAATTTTATTACTATTATATTATTTAATTTCCATGTTTGATAATTTTCTTAATCCGATGCAGGTGGCACGATGCGAGCACTTACGATGCTAAAACGAAGACCGGTGGACCAAATGCTTCTATACGGAACGAGGAAAAGTTTTCTCAAGACGCTAACAATGGATTGAAGAAGGCATTGATTTTTGTGTCAATAAAGACGTTGAATAATTATATTAACCACTTAAAACTGCATTTATCTATTAACTGTAACAATTTTATAGAGTCGTATTATTCAAAAGAAAATTTTTCTCCAAAATTGAGAGAAAAGATTTGTCTAGACAAAAAAAAACATCACAAAAATGAATAAGAATTGATTATTTAATATCACATTTATGTTTGTTGATTATATTTTGGGTTCTTACTTATTCTTACATAATTTTTGCTCTTACATGTTGTTATTGTATTTGTACTATTTACAATTACTAATGACGGTGATTTATTTAATCATTTCGATTTGGTGGTTTTGGTTATCTATTATTCTTCTCAATGTTTTGGTTCTCATTCTATATATGATTTTTTTGCAAGTGACGGTGACACTCACTACTCATCTTTTATTGTTTGCATCTTGGATATAAATTTGTTATTTTTCTTCCCGTGTTTTAGGAACTATTTACACATCTACTCTTTGGGTGCAAACTTTTTCTTTTTACTTTTCCATCCACAGCATATTTGATTTAATATTTATGTGAACTTTAATCCATAACTTGATGTTTAATTTTACAATTTTTTTTAACGTTTTTGCTCTCTTCTCCATCATAACTATTGATTTACAATGGAAAACTATAATTTCAAATTTGTGTTTTTTTACTTCTGCCTAACACATTGTCATATTTCCTTTTTTTACTTCAATTTCAATTATTACAATTATGTTTTAGGCTACAAAGACAAGATCAATTACATTACAAAGAGTTTAAGTCATCAACTTCCAATAAAAAAACTAAAGAATCAATTACCTTGCACAATTTTAATCTAACTTCAACCCACTTTCTTATATTTTTTTACTTAGCTTTGCAAGAAAACCGATCAAGTGTTCCAATTTTGAGGTGATAGTTTAGAAGGGTTTTAATACTAATAAAAAAATATAAGACAAATATTGAACATTATTTATAAATTTAGAGAGAGATAAATTAATTTAATACGTGAGATAAATGTTAAATATTGAAAAATATGAGACAAATATAAAAAAAATATTAAAAAAAACGTATGACAAATATCAAACTCAATTGACAGTGTTAAATATAAAAAATCACAAGACAAAAATTTGTTATTGATGAATATTAAAAAAAACACGGGATAAATATTTATAATTCATACATAAAAATAATATTAGACAAATATTAGTTGCGATAAATAAAAAAATCATAAACAAGACGAGTATTTATCATTGATAAATATAATAAAATGCATGATAATATTTATAATGATGCATATAAAAAACACGAGACAAATATTTGACATTAATAAAGATTAAAAAACACATAACAAATATTTGTCACATATTAATATTCAAGATATATACAACATATTAATTGCAATATTTAATGTACTATTGATCAAATACATTTTCCTTAAAAATGCACAAAAATAAAGTACTACAACTCATTATCATTTTCAGTTTTATTTGAATATTATTAATTCAAATAAATTAAATCCTTTTATCTATAGCATAAAGAATATATTTTTAAATTATTACTTGAGAGAAAATTTTAGTAATAACGTAGTACCCTGAATTTTTGAACACATTAATTACCTCAGGCCTTTCAAACCACAAATAAAACTAAAAGTTGGAACTCCAATCATGCTTTTGCGAAATTTTGATCAATCTGAAGGTTTGTGTAATGGAACAAGACTTATTGTTACAATGCTTGCAAATCATGTGCTCGAAGCAAATATAATTTCAGGAAAAAATATTGAGAACTTGATATATATCCCACGAATGTCTATGTCACATTCTCAATCACCTTGGCCTTTCAAGCTAATTATGAGAAAATTTCCCATAGTTGTTTCCTATGGTATGACAATCAACAAATCACAAGGACAATCATTGGACTGCGTTGGGATATACATGCCAAAGTCAGTCTTTAGTCATGGTCAGTTATATGTAGCTATTTAAAGAGTTAAAAGCAAAAATGGATTGAAGATCTTAATACATGACAAATATAAGCAAACATCATATACAACAAATAATGTTGTATACAAAGAGGTTTTCCAATCTCTTTGATTTGTAAGTATATTATTTTCTTTAATTATTCCATATGCAGACTTAAAAAAAATACAACTATAGACATTGAAAGCATCTAATGATCAACATAACCTATAAATTTAGATCATCACTCACTTAATCAACTTTTCAATTAGTTAAGGCCTTGCTCAATTATTTTGTAATTCAATATGGTACTTTAGACTAATCTATTGAGTATTCCATCATGGATATGTCACATTAATGCTTTACTATAGTATACATAAATCTAATTTAACAAATGTGCTTAGTTTTATAGTAAAGAATACAATTAGCAATTTGGATTTTTTGTGGGTGGATTTTTACAATAGAAAGACAATTTTCAATCATTATTATTTTGCTGAGATTGATCGTCAACTAACATTAAACATGTTATAGAAAGAATATACTATAGAGAATGTAGTCCAACCATTAAAAGTTAAAGTATGTTGTTAATTATATTTCTCATATTCTGTTATCTTATCAAACAATCAAAATACAATTGAAATTACATCATAAGATCATATTAATTAACATGCAGATTATGTTACACGGTTTTGGTGCAGATTATGACCCTTGATGCAAATAATGTTACAGGGCTTTGGTGCAGATTATGACCCTTGATGTAAAAAATACAAGAAATGAAGTTGTCTTTCGACATTACAAAATTTATTGATGACACATTACTAATTTAACATCAATATCCAACCTACAAAGATTGATAATGTATGGATGACATTTCTACGGTAGATTTCTTTACATGTAAAACATATTTTAGTAAACTATGATTTATTATTATATGTCTTTATCAATAGCATTCAAATTCTATTATTACGATGGTTTCATTGTAATTTGCATGTCCATTGTCTTGAAAAATTGTTTTCTACAAATCAATATTATTTGGGATACTCCATAGCAACCACAATACTATCACTAATAAATCTTCATGAAATTTTAACTCTCACAACTACAACCACATCATAAATTATTTTGTTGTGATGTTAATAACTTTAAATACAACTAATATATTAGTTTGGTAATTATCGAGTATGATAATTAACTTCATATATTTTGTTCTATTTATTATAAAAAATACTTAATTAAATAAAAATATATAAACGACGCACTACCCGTGCGATAGCACGGGTATTATACTAGTTATTATTAAAGTATCTACCATATCGATGCTTCACCTATTCAAGAATAAGCTAAATAAGCATTTTATCGTGGTATTCGAATTTTAGGTGTCAATTTAAAAGAGTGATATACTAAGTACTTTATCTCTTTTCAATTATATATATATATATATATATATATATATATATATATATATGATTATATTTGAGTTATTTGTTGTAAATGTAATTGATTAGGTAGACTAGTTTAATAATATTACAGGGGGCCCATTAAGTAAACATTGATTTTTAAAAGATGTAAAGACTAATGACATATCTCTCTAAGGATGATGAATTTATTGAGAAAAATCAGATATAATTATTTTAATGTGGAATATTTTTTTCATGTTTGAACAGATAAATAGTTTAATAAAAAATATAATTTTACGAATAATAACAATTAAAAAAAAATAAATATCAAGACACATCACAATTTTTAATTTCAAAATAGAATAATAAAAATCATAGAATCCATCTCAGTAAAATTTTCACTATTAATTAATGGATACATTATAGCCAAAAATCGAAAAATAAACAAATAATAAACAAGTTCCAAAAAATTAAATATTCGAAACTAATTCTAATAAAAGATAAAACTACATGTATATCAACAAATCTAATTCAATAGTAAAAATAATATACTAAAATTTATCGACAAATGAAACAAATTTACTACACAATCATTGCTATCTGAACCCAAGTCTTCTCCTCAGTTGCCGTTAACGCCTCTGTTCCTTTTCTTCTCGTGAGTTTGTTCTCACGCTACAGTGCTGCGGCATTTCTTTTTCTTCTTATTTCAAATCGTACTAAGACACTATCTTTTGAATATTTTACTCTATACCCCACATTTGTACCTATATCTCCACAAATTTTTTTAAATGCTAAATATATCTTTAAATTTTTTTACTACTTTAATAACTATCAAATAATTCAAGTTTTTCGGTGCATGAAAGATTTCCTAAAATTACCGGAAATTTTTTTGTAAGATTTCCGATACAAAAGGTTAAAAAAGTGTCTACCGGAAAACCTTTTTAAAATTTTTCCGGTACATAAGGTTAAAAATGTGTCTACTGGAAATCTTTTTTAAAGTTTTCCGGAAGGTTAAAAAGGTTAAAAGTTGTGTATCAACAAGGAAAACTAGTAAAAAAGTTTTCCGGTATAAAAAAGTTTTCCGGTACAGAAAGTTAAAAAAAATAAATTAAATAAATAACAAAATAATAAAAAATTAAAATTAAAAGAACTTCCGGAAAACTTGTGGGTTGAAGTTTTCCGGTAACTTCCGGAAATGTCAAAAAAAAGTTTTCTGGTATTGTATATGTTCCAGAAAGGTTGAAATAAATTTTCCGATATTTTTGAAAAACTTCAAAAAAAAATTTCAGAAATGGACTTCTGTACCGGAAAACTTTTTTCAAGTTTTCCGGAGTGTAACTTGTGTACCAGAAAACTTGAAAAATGTTTTCCGGAATAAATGAATTTTTTTTACTCACTTTTGTACCAGCAAACTTAAATTGTAGAATAATGAAAATCTGAAACTTTTAATATTTATATAGGGACATTTATGTCTTTTCCTTTAATTTGTGGGGGTACAGGGTAAAATTTTCCTATCTTTTTCAACTAAGGATTACAATCCCTTGTGTCTCATAATGGGCTTGGCCCAAAACACTAACCCAACACTTCTTCTTCTTCTTCATCTTCTTTACTTTTAAACAACAATCATAGAATGACATAAAAGTAAAGACAAATATATTAAAGAATGAGAAAGTTGTTCAAGAACATTAAATTAATACATGAGATTTATATATCAAATAAGTAACAATTAGTAAGTATAAATAACTAATTATTGTACTTAATTTGTATAATTAACTAATATATTTAATATCTTTGCGAAATTACAAGAAAGAAATATAAAAAATACACTTACTTCAAAGAATATGAAATATCAAAATTTATCGACTCAAATTTCATTCAACCATCCATATATATATATTTAGGAAGAAATCTAAAATGCCAATTAAAGGTAGAAATAAAGAAATTTTGCTTAACCATACATTTTTTGGATATATGCTAATATGCCGATTAGACTAAAAAGAATTATTAAAAAAAATAATTATATCACCAGTTTCTTTTGTGCTATTGAAAAAAACTTATAACAAATTCATAAAAGAAGGTTTTGAAAGAAATTTAAATTTGTTGAAAACATATATATATATATATATATATATATATATATATATATATATATATATATATATCTATGGAACACCGTGTATAAGAAATCTTGAATGACCCAAGTGGATCACAACTATCAAGATTCTATTTACATGAATAAACTTGATTATACTTAAACTTCTAAAACATTTACCAAATTTGACGTAGCTTGTGGTTTTGTCAATAATTTTGTACAGAAATTACTAGTGATGGAGTAATTTCAAAATTCTTGATAGTTACAACAACAAATGCCCAACTTTTAAAACGTTGTAGAAATTAGTTTTTAATTGAGAAAGATGGAAAAAGGAGAGGAAATAAATTTTGTTTGTTTCTTTTGGCATAAATTTTGTTGGCAAACACTTTTCCCTTAATACTTATTGTCTTATGGGTTTTTTTATCATCATCGTTATGATGAGACAATTGTAACTTGAAATTTGAGAGAGAATAAAACGAAAAATGAACAAATTATTTAATATTCAAATAGGACAGAAAAGATAAATCATTAAACTTCAATAAAAAATTTCTCAAGAAAAATTTAAGAAATAAGTTAGTTGAATAACTATATATCTGATACCATATTACAATGTTAAATAAAAATAATAAAATTAAATAAAAGTAAATAAATGTATATTAAATAATGAGGGAATTATTTAAGTACATCGAATAATATGTAAATATGTAGGATTTATATATCTAATGAATAACAACTCATAAGTATAATTAATTATATTAAATAACTAATTAATTATAGTACTTAACTTGTATAATTAATTAACTAATATACTTAATAATTTTTCTTTTTATTATAATATAATATTAATAATAAATTTATTAGTAAAATTGATAGATTTCACTCCAGAGTAAACCTACTCAATCAGACATAATTGTGGATAGTATTTTAGATATGACAGGAGTTTGTATCCGCCTAATCAAAACTCCACATGTTATAACTATTCTCCGTGTTATTTTAATTCCAAAAATATCACATGAGACATAAGTTCAATTTGGATGAAGTTTTTTAATACATATTAAAATTAATTCGCTGAGCCACCCAACAACATAATGTTGACTAAGGGAAATCAAATTGGTTTGCTTATGTCACTGGCATCACATGATCCTGATTCCGCAGACGGTCATGACAAAACTGGAGCCACCCCATGCTTTAATCGTTTGCTTTATTTGACAATCAACGCAACACACCACATTTTTATTTATATAATATAGTTGCCATATGGCTGCTAACAACAATCTATAAATAGTTCAATTTATTCAACACAAATAAAGTTGTCACATAAGTGAAAATAATTAGTTACTAGCTAGTGAAATTCACTTAATTGAGATCTAGTATTATACTTTTAGAACCATGGAAGCTTATTCCAGCTCTTATCCTACATCTAATAAATCTCATAGTAATTCAGTGCTCCATTCAGTGAGGAAGTCACAATCAAAACCATGGAAAAAAGCTTCAGTTGCACCACAACCATCAACAGCAATCAGAGTTTATGAGGTGGATGTAATGAATTTTCGAGAGGTTGTTCAGCAACTAACCGGTGCACCTGAATTCAAGCCTCAGATTCATCATCCATTTGTTCAAAATGTTTCAACACCTTCAGTAGTCACAACTAATTGGTACAAAGAAGTTCAATCTCAGGAGAGTAGTGGTAGGACAAAAAACCAACCAGGTTTGTTGGAATTGAATTTATCTTCAACATCTTGGTGCTCTTCCCTCTCATGAAGCTAGGAACAGAGCAGTGACCGATTGAGAAAGGTTCTGGCCCGGCCTTTCAAAATGTTTTATTTGCCTTAGTTTTTTGCCACTTTAATAACATGGATGTTGCAAGTTATATTACACTTCTATATATGCTTGTTGGATTGGATAAAGACATGCAAGTATATAAAGTAAGAGATGAAATTAAGTTAAGTTGATAAATGCTTAATTAAAAGCTCATTAATTAACAGAACTCGTGTCATTGCTATACTTCAATCACATATTCACATTTTGGATCGATCATAACATTATATCAACAGAACTACGTTCTCGGCTATAAATTTATGGTTCATGTAAAATGCTGTTTTTTTTTGGACAATGTATGCTAGTCCAAATTCAAGCAAACTTGTTCCCATTTACATTGTATATTCTCAATTCTTATCGACTATTAATAGAAGCAGTGATCTATGATCTTTCAGTTCAATGATAAGTGTTTGATCATGTAATCTCAAGAGCTAAAATTCAAATTTTATAAGATCAATTGTAAATGGTTTGTTAATGACGATTTAATTAATTCCCTTTTTTACGATTTGTTTTTAAAAAATTAAGTACCGAGGGAGGGGTATGAAGAAAGATTTATCATGCACCTTTGAGTATCGGTTTAATGGGTGTTGTTGTCGTCTAAAAACATGAATCAACCTCAAGGAAGGCTAATAGTAGTGGATCTGCTGATTTTGATGGTGGTGGTACCAATCCAAGAAGAAGGTACATGCTAAAGGAACTCTCAATATTCGTTGTAACTAACTTAAGAAAGTTGTAACTAAGTTAAGAAATTAGGAGATTGAATAATTCCATGTGTAATTCATATACTAAGTAGTAATGTGTGATGTTACACCATTCAAATTAAAAAAAAAAACATATTAGAATTTTTTAAAATAGTTATACATCACACTTTACTCTATCATATATAAATTACGTATAAGATAATTCATTCTCGTAAATTAGATATAACTCGAAATAGAGTGATAATTATTCAAGTTGCATCGTTTTTTAATTGGTCTTGTATTGTGACCATATTTTATGTGTCTGTCTCTCACGATTAGTCGGTTCTAACAATTAGACCCAGTGTAGATTTTTTTTTCTCTATAAATAGATGGTTATATTTATTTTAGGAAACACATTAAAACTCGACGTATTTCTGAGTTTTCTCTTCTCAAGCAAATTTCAAGTCAATTCTCTCATTTATTTTTGTGCCTTTTTGAAAATTGTCTTGTCAAAATTCAAGTGATGTTTGTAACATACTTCCAGAGTGACCATAATAGTCATATTCATGGTATAATTTTACAACAATTTTCTATAATAGAACATCGATAAAGTATCCAAAACATATTAAAAGAAAGACCTATTTGCGACTCAACCAAATATACAACTTATTTTTCAAAACCGTGTCTTTTGATCCAAAAACAACATATTAATTGTTTTAAAAACATACACAAAAGTATCATATTATAATCATATACTTTCCCATAATTAAACTAACATAATGAAAGCTTGTCACAAAATCATGAATATGGGTAGAGCAATAGTCACTAATTATGTCGAGCTTTAAGCTTGTTTGATCCAACTTTTTGAGTCTTTTTTTCTACCATCCTCCCTAAAAATTTATTATAATTATAATTATAATAATTATTATTATTAATTACTGATTTTTTTTTGGTGATTATTATTATTATTATTATTGATGTCGATTTTATTGTTGGTTCGGAATGAAACGGCGTCGCATTTTGGTGTCTTATCTGATTAAGAAATAATCACAAACACTGTGAAGTGATGGTATCCATGTTGTGAGAAATTGGAATCAACCATGTCATGGTTAGCAAGAACAATCGCGAATTCTCTCAAACTCGACGAAGAAGACGAAGAAGAAGAAAACCCTCACAACAACAACAATAATGATATTAACCTAAAATCTCCTCCCAATAAATCCGAATCAAAATCCACTCAACCCGATTCAAATTCACAATCTGAATCTCCATCTGCATCAACTCACAGTCCCACCGCGCGTGGCGTCAAAGAGGATATCTCCGAGCTCACCAAATCCCTTTCCCGCCAATTTTGGGGCGTCGCTTCATTCCTCGCTCCTCCTCCCGATCCCGATCACGATCCTCGAACTCACGACTCCGATCCTAATCCCGCCGATGAAGACGTTATCGCTGGAATCCGAAGCGATTTCGCTGAAATTAGTGGAAAATTCAAGAGCGGGATCTCAAAGCTTTCCGGTAACAAAACCGTATCTGAATTCACCAAGATCGCTTCCAGTTTCCTTCAAATCGGATCCGAAGAGGAATACGATCTCGACGGTGTGGTTGGAGTTACGGAGGAGGTTGTCGCCTTTGCCAGAAACCTAGCGATGCATCCAGAAACTTGGCTCGATTTTCCACTTCCCGATGATCCTGATTCTGATGGTATATTCTTTATTGCATACTTACGGAATATCCGAATATGCGTAAATTTTCTGCGTTATCTTCTGTAATTTTGTTATTGGTATTCTAGCTTAAAAATTTCAGCCATTTTAGATATTCTAGTTCATAATTTTATATGATTCTTCGTTAATTTATGTGGCAACTTTTGACTTTTATGCAGATTTTGATTTGTCTGATGCACAACAAGAACATGCTTTGGCTGTTGAACATCTTGCTCCAAGTTTAGCTGCTCTTAGAATGGAGCTTTGTCCTGGATATATGAGTGATGGTTGCTTTTGGAAGATTTACTTTGTACTACTGCACCCTAAGCTCAGCAAAGATGATGCTGTTATTTTATCAACTCCACAAGTAAGCTCAATTTTAATTGGAATTGGTTTTCTCTCTTTGATGAATCTGTTTTTATTTGTTTTTCGAATTCGATGGTCTAATTGGCGCCGATGCCTCTTGTTAACAAATGTTGTGTTGCTTACTTTGCTGTTTGAATCGTTTTATTTCTCGAGCATGTGCAACTGATGAGTGAATTAAAGACAGTGAAGCTAATTTATTTGGTTATTGTCTTGGCATCTGAACAGAGTTTGACCTTTGAAAATTATGGCAGAAATGGGCAACGCTGCTCATATGGTCAAATCTTTTTGTTATGAACCCTTGTGAAGTTGTGAGTTATACATGATACTGATAAGTGTCTAAGATGTTTTAAAATTTGAAACGAACATTCTTATGCTTTTTAAATTTGATTTTCGACTGCCTCTAACTTTTGGTTCTATTAGCTTTTATTGTATTAGTAACAAATCAAGTTTTGCTTGCAGATTATGGAAGCTAGAGCAATGTTAACTCAGGCATTAAACAAAAGAACCAAGGAAAAGATAGATCCAGACTTATCTGCGAGAAGCAGCATCCCTTCAAAAGAGGAGGAACAAGAGCAACATCTTTTCGTGCCAAGCAATGTTCAACTTGAACCAGTACCTCTTCAGAACTCTGCTGTTGAAGAATCCCCGTCTGTGGTTGTGTCTGATGTAGAGACAGAGAAACATCCTGTACACCCTGTTAAAAGTGATGTAACTCAAACTAGTGAAAAGTTTGGGGTTAAAGAAGCTCCAATTAATCCCTCTACAGAACAATCATCATCTGGTTCAACAAATCGATTTTCAGATGAAGCATATGAGGATGATGCCGATGATTGGTTGAAAGAAGAGGATACTTCTGAAATGGTTGGTCCCAGTGGAACTTCCATTCATACTGGTGATGAAGAGGATGTCTCATTCAGTGATCTTGAGGAGGATGATGGTGATGTAGATGCAAATTATAAAAAAACTAGATCAGGTTCTGATTCTTCCACAAAAGACTCTCGAGATTGGGTTCAGTTAGGTAGAAGTTCACCTAACTCTGATAAGGATATAAACTCTATGGGAAGCAGACACGCAGGCTCTGAGCATTCAAGTGCTCGTAATTCTTCTGTGACCAAGGATTCCAATGATTGGCTTAATGTTGATGACATTGATGTAATTTGATAAAACCACGGAAATGTCCTATTGGTAAGTTTTTTATATGATTCTCTTCTTTGTGAATATTTTCATAACTTTTACTGTACTCTGTGATTAACCTCTGAAGGCCGTGCTTTGTGTAAATAAAGCCAGCCTCCACTGGGCTTTGTGCTATGTATGGTTGTCACTGCACCGTACTTAAATATTCTATTTGAATTTGATATTGAAATTCCCAGTTATTCAAGTTTACTAATCATTTTAATTAACTGAACATTTTTCATACGTTCCTGAATGAAGCTTGGCGTGACATTATTAGTAGCAGTCATGATGAGTGTTTTTAATATATTATGACAACAGCTACCTATGTTAACAACTACCTTTGGTTGGGTAGTTCCACGTTTAGATTTCAAAGGAAACATAGGTATATAGCAAGTAAGGTATATAAGCAAGAATTATCAATAGCAGAATTTCCAAGCATGTGAGTGCATAATCTTCAGCCTATTTGGTTTCGAGGTACCTAGATGTTTCTCTTAAAGTGTACCTAGATGTTTCTCTTAAAGTTTAAACCTTGATGAGCACTAAAGAATTTACCTGCATCACCGGAATTACTGGCATTAAATAACTGTTGTGCCTAAAAATCAGAACTCTGAATTTCTGAAGTCTTATGGTTAATATTATAGTTCATCTTTAGTTTTAACTTTTAACTCACCGCAGCTTGAAGCTTTTGGCGTAAATGAGATTTTGATGTTCTCACTCTCAGATTAGGATCATATACCTGAATTAGATTTCAAGCGGTGTCAGTCCTGCACTTCTAATTGTCATACTCTATGCTCTGTTTTTGAGGGAAAAATAAATTGAAAATCATTGTTGATATACGAGAAGTGGCATGAATATGTGTGGATGTACTATTACTATTAGTATTTTGCTTATCAGCTATGGTGTAAACTTCGATTCACATTGGTGAACTGATTGTCTTAACACGTATGTATATATCTTAGTGGGAGTTGCTGATTCTCTTGTGAGAATATATCCTTTCATGGTAAATTTCATATGATTAAATTAAATCTAATTATTTAACTTGATTTTATCATGTTAAAAATGTGTATGTTTATGTAAATAAGTTAGATTTCACTAAAATTTATGAATATACTCTTACCTTCTAACACCTTATTAATTATGATTTTATTATATACTTTACCGTATGATATAAGTAAAATTTAAAATGAGGTTTTCATATGATTTTATTATATATAAATGAGATTTTATCACGCACGTATTACATATATGACGCCATATTCCAATGATTAGAAAATTTTATCACATACTTTTTAATTGCAAAATCTCAATCGAACTGGATGAATCATCAATGATTCCCGCTGCAAGCAACACAGCTATGCAGCTCGACATTAATCTGGAGGGAGAGTATACTCCGCCAGCCAATGAGATCATTAGCAGGCCATCTCTATGGAGAACACAGAAGGAACTTTTAGTTATTGCTAGCGAGGGATTATGTTATTGGATATTTGTAAACCATGAACTACAGCTAATTACATGGAATAGCCTAATTACGTCGTTGGGTTGTTATTATGAAAGTGCACTTTGTGGTTGGTGCTTTATGGTGAGCATTTTTATTGATCTGGGAATGAGCTGCAAATCATCAGAGATTTCATTGTGTCCTTCAATTTGTGACATACTTTGAGCGAAGGAAATGTGTGAGGAGTCGAGGTGATATAGTATATGCCAATTATGTCCAGAGTCCTGATCAAGGAAGATTAGGCTAAATGTTCATACCATGATAGTTTTATGTACTACTTCCTCCCCCTTTTTGGAGCAATTCTCGAGTGATTTTAATGTTAAAACACAACATATTAAAATGATAATGTAAAAAAGCAAAACTTGCGCCAGAAGTAGGCCAGAAGTCAATAAATTGCAATAAATCTGAAGCATTTACTTAATAGATCAAACAAAAATCAAATAATCTTAAAAATTGACAGAAGTTAAGAAGAGTATCAACAAAACACTGCTCATTTATTTTTTGATGTGTTAGTGTATTTCATTTCCCATTGTAGAATTGCCTAGGATATTTATTCATGTGAACAAGATATGTACAGAGTGACCCTAAAACACACCAGAAAACTGTATCTCTGGCTTTTCCCTTCCCTTTGAGAAAAGAAAGTTTAAAAGAATAAGAAAAAAAAAAACTAACTAAAAATTTCTATATACACAGTAGTAGAACACCATTTCAGTAGAAGGGAGCTTCTCAGGATCTAGTGGGGCCAAAATTGCTTGAAATCCGACCTATGTGAGACCAAAGCATGTTTCCAATTGAAAGTCTTGGCCTATCCTCAACAATATTACTGTTTTCACTTATACTCAACGACGATGATGATCGAGATAAAATATGAGGCGACATCTTGTGATCAATATCTACATCAACTGATCCACCACACTCTTGTCTTAACAATTCTGCTATATTTGGGTTAACTTCTTGACCTGAAGAATCCGTGACAAAGAATGTTCCCACCACATTCTCTCCTCGTGTTCCAATCTCAACCCTCGGTATTGATAGTCCATTTTCACGAATCACACGGGTCACTTTCGATAGTAAACCCATTTTATTTTCAGTGCAAATATCAACCCTTAAACCCTACACCATAACACACAAGTACATTATTATGGGCATAATGACAAGGAAAAGCTTAATGCGGGGATTTATATAACTTACATGCGAGACTCTGCGCGCTATAGCAGCTACTATGCATAAAATAAGCTGTTTCCTCTCGCTTTCTGTGCGGAGAGCTGAACTATTCACTTTGTGCCTTATAAAGTACTCCTGCAACACATGATGAATTAATAGGCTTATAAACACATTTTCAAACAAAAAAGTGGTTGTTACCATATTTCCTTATATTCGATGGAGTACGAAATAATGCAGTACCTGATTGGCTATGGATTTCTCGGAACTAATAGCGGCGTGAAACACTACATACTGCATGTCTCTTAGCACACAAACCGTATCAAACAACAATTTAGGACGGTCTCTACTCGTCACATTCACCACCCAATACCCTCTGTCCTCGCATCTACTAATAGTCACATGAGTCCCATCACACCCATTTTTGTGATCTCCGCTACTGCCGCCATGACAGGCACGACAACCTTCGTAATCCCTATCGGCGTACATTAGCTGGTGAAGCCGTCTTTCAGTGTGAGTGCGCCCGTCGGCGAAGTTTCTCAACCTCACACTCTTCCTCTCTCCCTTATCTCCACGGGCCTCAACTACGCTTTCCAGTTGTTCCTTTACTTGGGCCAACCGTTTTGGGTCTTTAATGGGCCCGGGTTTGGATGCCTCTTCTACGTAGAGTATGCAGGCAGCTCTTTTGTTGTGGGTCCATGCTGTTGCGGAGATGATGTTGCAGCCCAATTCTAGTAAAACTGCTGATATTTCTGATAGAAGGCCTGGTCGGTCCATACCACTCATCTCCAAAGCTGTGTCTTCCGTTAACACAATTTGTTTTGAATATTTTGACTGTGATTCCTCGTAGCTATCAACTTCTGTTTCCTCATCCGTTATAATGTCCCCTTTTGCTCTGGTTGCACACAATTCCTAGGAACATAGATAATATATCTTTGCTTAATTTCATATAATTGAATTACGACTTATTTCTTTATTTGAAAAGTTAAAGACTAAATAGATGATTAGATGAAAAGTTAACCAGATATTTTTTTTATATATATTTTATTCTAGAGCTATAATAAAAAACATTATTGATAGGAAGAGGTGGAAAAACCTTCTCAATTTGGAGCATGAGATTATTGTCTGTGAGCTTCTTGCCAGCTTGATCAGTGACGTGGAACACTGCATCGTGGAAACAAAAGAGAAAAACAGCACATCATTAAATTTTGTAGATGATGATGTCATAATCATGGGGCTTGGGGTTACATGCATGACTCATTTTCATAGCTCACAATACACATGATAAAAGCTAGTAAGCTATTTTTAATAACAACTTGCTCAATTATGATTACGGTGGATTGTGGAAAAATACACAAAAACAAGTGTTAAAATAAAGCCAAGTCCGGAAGCAAAAACACTGACCATCCATAAACCATCCACCATCAGAAGAAATGTATGACTTTGAAATGATTAGGTCAAGATCTGTCAACACCTGTACCATCTCCAATAATATCCCATACTTGTTTGCACTATCCACCTGTTCACTTGTCGGCAACATATAGTTAAATTATTTTTCCTTAAACTTTTTTACTTTTTAATTTCATCTCTTTAATTACAAATTTTTTTATCGTTTAAGTTTTTCATTATATTTTGACTCCTTAAATTATATATATTAAACACTCTTATCATTTTTTTTGGATTTTTGATTTGGGTTTTGTCAAACGTTACATTCTGCTTAACTCATGTGTCTAATTACCGTGTAAAAAAAATTATTTGACAGACTAAAATAGTAAACAAAAGATTGAAAGTCAACATTTGTAACTTAATAAAATGAAAAATTAATGTTAAATTTCCTTACTATAACAAGAAAATAACGATTAAACTGACTCTGTCATTTTCAGAGAATACCAGCCAAATTTGGTTTCCTATAGGAGCTAGGATTTATTTTGGATTTTGCAAGATTAATAGATCACTACAAAACAAAGACACTATAGACAACAAAAATAGTTTAATGTGAGAATTGTATCGAACCTTCACAACAGTACAGTCTTTACAAGAATCATTATCTATACAAACCCTGCCAACAAAAAATAAAATTCGTATTCATAAAGTAATCTGCAATTGAATTAATTATCTAAGCGAAAAAAAAAAAACCACACAGACAAAAAGATGAAAAGAAATTAAGACGAATAGATAAAAGATTGAGGTGTGTTAATTACCTTGGTTTGGGAGGATGTATTGTTTCTATAAGCGTTTCAATCTCTCTATCGATACGAGAATGAAAAACCATTTCCATTCTTTTTTCTTTACGAACAATTCAATTCAATGAGAAGTGGTTATAAATTTTGCAGCTAAATTGGTGATAAAGCGGGAAGCACTGCTTCTATATCTAAAAACGAAGAAAATCCACATCATCACAGGCTGTAATAATGTATCTATAATTTAGAAATATTCAAAGCATGTAACGTGAAACAATTCGCATTATTATAGGATACTAATACGTCGCGATATTAATCAAGCCGTCTATCTTGTTTCCTAAGCGATTATGAAACAGAAACCCGAAAAATTAGCTACATAATTAATTATTTAATTAATTAATTCGTTGCTAATTATTAATCATCACTCTCTGTTTGCAACTTTGTCGTCTAAGAAACAGAGAAGGCTCTAACGAATTCATAACAGAATTGTTTGTTTATTTATTTATTATATAGAAACAAAAAAAAAGAAAAAGAAATGAAATAACGTTGAATTGAATAGCGCATTGGTGAATTATTTACCTGTAGGGTTGACTGAAAGAAGGGGCTAAATCTTGATTTTCTATGTTTTGGCTTTGTAAGACAAGTGTTGTTTGTTATTGTTGGTGAATTATATATAGTAACGATAGTAATTAGCAGAGCGTGCTTAAAATGAAGTATTGTTTATCTTTTTGGAGTAGTATTTTGTTTTGGGATTAAAGTGTTGGTGGCTCTTGGTGATAGGACATAAGTGGGTTGTTGCGGCGTTGGAATCGGGAATCTGGTAGAAGTAGAACACCTCGGGGAACGTGTGTAATCACGGGAACTTATTATATAATTTCGGAACAGCTAGGACCCAGTCTCTCAGACCTCTGTTTCAGATACTGCCACGTGCCTCTATTTTTCTACGGTACTATTTTTAAATAAATTTATTAATTGCTAACAAAACCCCCCACTCAAAATAGAAGGGGTACAAATTTCATCAAAGAAATTATTGAGTTTAGTAGTAGCCACGCGCCTCAACCCATGTGCGGCCCAATTAGGGTTACGCCTAGTAAAACTGATACAACTTTGCTCTTCTAATTTTATTTCTTCACTCTTAAATATATTATCAGAAGTTATGATCCACTAATGTATTTTATAATATAATACTAGAAGTTCACTATCCCTAATGAAATTAGAACATTTAGCGGTTATCGAGTCCATTAGTTCTCGTGAAAAAATTTATTGTTGATTGTTGGAACAAGGATAGAGTTTGAATTTGAAGAAGACACAATGGAGGCTGAGATAATGAATAAATTCAACAAAGAACTTCAAATTCATGGATTCAGTTTAATTACATTTGCATTTTAGGTTTGAAGTTCTTCATGTAATTGAGAACAAGGTTTTTTTTTAATGCAAAAAAATTAGGGTGATCTTTCGGTTTAAGACTGATAAAATTTTAAGCGCCAAAAATTATTTGTACTATCATATAATATCATGTGAATTAAAATTATTTGTACTACCATATAATATATAATAGTAGTTAGAGAGATGAGAGAATATCATAATTAGAGAAGGAGGTAATGCAACATCTAAATAAATTTTAAAAATGTATCTTTTATCCATTTGAGTTGAAAAAAATAAAATTTTCAATTTTTTTCTATTAAAAGAGCGCTTTGTCACTAGCATCGCGGTCAACTCTAAGTATTTCATCTGTCTCCCAATAAATATCACTTTAACAAAATAAATTATCTTAAAATGAATATCATTTATAATTTTTAATTATTTTTTTCTATATTATTGTTCAATAATTACTATATATATCACTTTAAAATATTATTATACTTTATATTAATAATAATAAAAAAAATTCACCAATAATTAAAATAGATAGTTCAATAAAATAATGTTTTTTTTTATTTTAATTATTATATTTATTAATATATATACAAAAATTTTAAACCACACTCGTTATAACACACATTAAAAAAAAAATGGATAACACATAAAAAGAAAAAATAATCGATAACATTAGCCTCAGTCAATCATTCCTACTTGAAACCTACTTTATCCTACTTCAATTACATTCCTACTTGAAACCTATTTTATCCTACTTCAATTACTTGGAGTTGACATCGACTAGGATGATGGATACAGACCTACTACTGAGATCCAAATATAAAAGGTCAAAAAGCTAATTAGTTACTTTGTTTTTTGACAAACAAATACCAAATTTGACCACTAAAAATTATAGAATTGTATTAATATATTTTATTTCAACGACATTATTCACTTAGTTTTGTAGTAGTTTTCAATTTTCTGTTCTTAAATTTTAGATTTTAATTTTTAGTAATAAATTTAAATTTTTAGTTGAGTTTTAATTTTATTTTATTGAAATTGAATTACTCTTTTTTCTTTATTTCATTATAAATTCACCAAATATTAAAAAATATGAATACGTAAAAATAATATAAATTTGAATTATTTTGAAAAAAATCAAATATTGTAAAATTATAATTTATTTAATTATATTTTGGTAATAGTGATTAAAAATAGTAGTTGTGAAAGATAACTACCGTAGTAGTGATCTGTTGACAAAAACAGTTGTAGCAATCAAAAAAGACAATTGATAGTTGGAAGTGGATGATCGATGGTAGTAGATGACAGAGATGGTGGTCGGTCATGATGGCTGGTGGTAGGTGGTGGTGGTTGGAGGTGGATGGTCGGTGATGCTAACAATGACCAAAGATGAATGGGTGGTGATGATGAAGACAATTGGACGTGGTGGTCGGTGATGCAAGATGGTGGTTGGAGGTGAGTGTTTGGCAGTGGTGGTCAATAGTAGTGGCAGGCGAAGGTGGTAGTTAAAGGTGATGGCGGTGATCAGAGATGGTGGTGGCGGTTATTAGAGATTGATGATTGATGAAGTTGGTTGTGATCAAAAGTGAGTGGTTGGTAATAATGAAGGTGATAAAAAATAATTGTCGAAAGTGGTGGTTGATATTTGTTAGAGTGAAATCAGTGGCGGATCTATTAAAGGACGGAGGGACGCGGCCACCCCAACAAAAAAAAAATTATAGGTAAAATGACCAAATGTCCTTATGAAATTTAAAAAATTACAAAATTGCCTTTCAGTACCTCTGTCTTCCTCTCTCTCTTCCATATGTTCCTCTCTCTTCCACCCGTTCCTCTTTCTTCCACCCGTTCCTCTCTCTTCCACCCAGCCCAGCTGCCCAACCTTCCTCTCCCTCCGCCCCTGTTCACGTCACGATTCACGGATAACGGATTCACGGCCGTCGCCTCCGTTTGCCTCTCCCTCCAGATTCACGGTCGCCGGCTTCGTCGTCAGATCGCATATGCGTCACGTCGTCAATCGTCGCCTCCGTTTTGGCCTTCAAATCGTCGCCTTCAAGTTCAAATCGCGTCAGATCATCGCCTTCAAATCATCGCCTTCAAATCGCGTCAGATCGCCTCCGTTTTGGCCGTTCGTCAATCGTCAAAACTCAAAAGGTTCGAATTTCAATTTTCATGTTTTCGTTTATCGTCAATCGTTAATTTTAGTGCTGTTAGTGCTGATTTTGGGGTTGTTGCCTGTTAGTTAGTGCTGATTTATGGGGCCGTTGCCTGTTAGTTAGTGCTAATTTTGTTTGTGTTGCATATAATGTGTTAATGCTGATTTTGTTTGTGTTGCTGATTTTGATTTTGTTAGTGCTGATTTTGGGGCTGTTGCCTGTTAGTTAGTGCTGATTTTTGGGGCTATTGCCTGTTAGTTAGTGCTGATTTTTGGGGCTGTTGCCTGTTAGTTAGTGCTGATTTTGTTTGTGTTGCATATAAGGTGTTAGTTAGTGCTGATTTCAGTTAACAATAGCTTGTTGTGTAAAGTGTTTAATTTAAAGTGCATATAATATAAAGTGTTTAATTTTCACTGAAAAGATGTTTTATGTTTCCTAAATTGGTTGATTTAGATAAGTTTGTGAGAATGAAGAAGAGTAAAAGAATTGATTCTTTTTTTAAGAGGAAAATTTGTGAGAGTAAAAGAGATGAAGAAATTATAACTTCTACATCTGAAACTATTTCTGAGAATCCAAGAATTGAAGAAAATGAGAATCATCTTTCCAAGGTTCTTAGAGTTTTCGAAGATGACTTTGAGAAATGTTTAGAACGTGACCCCGAAAAGCGCCCTCAAATTTGGCAATATCCACCAAATAATTTGGATGCAATACCAAGAGCTTATCTAAAATTTGGTCCTTATCAAATAAAATTAGAAGAATATCCTTTATCTGGCAACGAGGTTCATCCAAGACGGTTTCAATATGCTTGGTTTAACATATTTTCTTCATGGCTAGAATTTTCACCTTCTAAAGATGCTGCATATTGTTTACCATGCTATCTATTTTAGAGTTGAAACATTTTTTACTGCCATTGATCAACAATTACAAGAGTTGAATAACAGATTTAGTGAGCAAGCAATGGACTTGTTAACTCTAAGTTGTGCTTTGACTCCTAAGGATAATTATAAAGCTTTTAACATTGAAAAAATTTGCACTCTAGTTGAAAAATATTACCGTGTTGATTTCAATATGTAAGAGAAAATTAATTTGAAATTTCAACTCCAACATTTCTTGGTTGATGCTCGTCAAGATTTAAATTTGAAGAATTTATCAACTATCCAAGAATTGTGTTCATGTTTGGTTGCAACTGAAAAGACGCAAATTTTTTACTTGATTGATAGACTACTTCGTCTTATCATGACTCTTCCGGTTTCTACTGCCACAACTGAAATATCTTTTTCAGCAATGAAAATTATTAAATCTAAGTTAAGAAACAAGATGGAGGCTGACTTTTTGACAGATAGTATGACGATTTATATTGAAAGGGAAATTGCTGCAAGTATCAGTTTTAAGTCTATTATTGATGATTTCAAGTTAATTTAAGAGTGTAAAGCATTACTTTAAGGTATTTTTAAGTCGTGTAGTTAAATTATTTGATACTTCACTTTGTGTTTATTACAACTTATTTTTTTTCTATATAATATTATTTATATATTTAATTTATACATTATATTTTTATGTCGGCCACCCCAAACTTTTTAGTCAACCTCCGCGAGTGAAATTTATGTTTAATGAGAATAACATATTAGTTTAAAAACAAAAACTATAATTATAATTTATTTTTGAATTTAAAAAAAAATATTTTAAAATTAAATAATAAAATAATTCAACCCCATTTGACTCTAACATATCTTTAATTTTAAAATTGATTTCAAAATATAAAAGCAAACCCTACGATCACCCCAAACCAGACATTAGCTACTTGATGAGTTGATCCTCCTAGAGTCCTACTTCTTGTTTTATGTTAATAGTAGTTGAGCTTTATCCTAAACACGTAACTTTACCAACGCAAAGAAGGCACGCCCATCCTCTATTATTATCTCCAACAATTAAAAAAAAAAATTGAATATTTTAGTTAGTGGCTGTTGTGATTCGAATGTAGCCTTATGACGTATGAATTGAAAGACGATAGTTGGTTCCACTATTTGCAAGCTCCCTCCTTATTTTTTCACCTCACAGCCTTCTCTCAGGTCCGTTTCTCCTCACTTCTCTTCATTATATCGTTAATTTCACTTAATGGAACTTCAATTAGTCGAAAAGGGTTTCGATTACATCCGTAAAAAGAAGAAGTGGGCCTTCATCTTAGTTACAGTTGGGTTTAGCAGTTACGGTGTTTACAAGGCTTATCACGCGCCTTTCATAGCGCGTAAGAGAAACAAACTCTCTAAGCTTCTTAATGCGTTTGTTTCTGTAGCAGAAGCCGTTTCCGAATCTTCAGACACCATTGGAATTGTCACCAAAGACTTGAACAATTTTTTACAATCCGATTCCGATCAAGTTCCTAATAGTTTGAATCAAATCTCCAAAATAACCCGGTCTGAACCGTTTTCAGATTCTTTAGTTAGTATCACACGTGCCCTGATAGTCGGAGTCTTGAACGGTTATCAGTCCGTAAACCGGACCGATGAAAATCAAACCGGTTCTGGTTCTGGTTCTGATTCAACTGGTTTGGACCGGGTGCTGGATAAATTGTTTACTCAAGCCGGTTCAGGTTTTGCTTCTGTTGTTATTGGAAGCTTTGCTAGGAACCTTGTTCTTGGCTTCAATTCAGATGCCAATGCTAAATTTAGGGGCGAATCGAATTCAAATAGTTCCAATTGTAGTGATGCAATTATTGGAAATGATTGTAACGATTCTGATATGGTTCCGAAATGGGTTGATGTGGTTTGTGGTGAAAAGTGTGGTGAACTAATTGGGAATTGTGTTCAATTGTTTGTTAGTACATTGGTTACCGTTTATCTTGACAAAACCATGCATATCAATACTTATGATGATTTCTTTGCTGGTTTAACTAATCCAAAACATGAAACTAGGGTTAGAGAAATGTTTGTTTCTGTTTGCAATGGTGCTATTGAGAGTCTTGTTAAAACATCTCACCAGGTTTTTACTAGTTCAAACCCTAATGATACTTCGGGTTCTTGTTTTAATATTGGAGAAACTTCAAGTCCTGTTGAGACATCATATGTTGAATCAAAAGATGTTTTTGATGAGGAGAATAAAAGTGGTTGGGTTAGCAAGGTTTCGTCTACCTTGGCGGTTCCTAGCAATAGGAGACTTGTTCTTGATGTGACTGGGAGGGTCACATTTGAGACAGTTAGATCTTTCATGGAGTTTATTTTGTTGACATTATGTGATTCTGCGGGAAGATGTGCTCATAATGTTCATGAAGCTGTGGTTGCGATTGTGAGATATGTTGCAGCTAAATTCTCTATTGTTGTTACAATATGCGTCTCATTGTGCCTGCATGTAACGGATTGCACTTGGGCTATGGTTCCTGCTTAAGTGGTGGTTACTAGTTTCAATTGCCAAGTAGATATGGGTATGATTGGTAATTTGAATTAGGAAAGTTTTATTATGCTGCTTCTTTGACCATGGAGCTTCAAATTCAATGTTGTATTATAATACTATATCTTTATATCAGTACATGGATTAATTTTGTAAATGATTTAGAAAACCTTAATGGATTATAAGATGTATAGTAACCATAGACATGATACTTCTTGCTTCCAGAAAGCCTTGCATTCCATAATCTAGTAGTCTTATTTGTTTGGCATGTAATGTAATGATTATACTCACTCTTGAATTGGAAGCTTGTTGTAAATACACTAATCTGTATGTGTTGTTTTAGTTGATTTTATATTTGACCAGGTGACATGTTTTCTCCTTTCTTTTGATATATAACCTATTATTCTTTCATCATCAGTAAAAGTGGAATATTTGATATCTAACTGCTAACTGCACAGAGAATTGCACTTAATAAATGTTTGAGATAGTTTGCTAGGTTGATACTATGGGTTCAGATCAACTAAAACTACAATTTTACTGTCATTATAATAGGAATTGTAAAAATGTAGTTATTATAATGTTAGCTAGCTAATTGTGAGTTGTAATCTAGTTGTTTCAGTTTATAAATAGGACTCTGGACTGTACTGGCTACCAGTCAATTACTCGGTAAGACACTCTCGCTATGCAAGCTCAGCACTCTAACACATGGTCTATGAGCGTGTTCAATCAAGTCACACTAACACTTGGTCGATCATAACATACTTTTGGGGGAGGTCACTGAACACGTATCTGCTCCCTCGAGCGCCTTGTATTCGCGCTCAGTTATTCCCTTTCATGCGCCACTATATTTATCATCAAGAAATCTCCTGGAATAGGCTTAGACTCATCTATTGAAGCTAGGTCACACTTACATAGGCATAGCTTTGTGGAACTTTAGCTTCTTAAGAGACTAACTATTAGGAGGTAAATTTCAATTTTGATTTTGAAGGAAAAACATATGACAAGAGTTCTAAGTTAAGGATGTCATTTTCTAGAAAGAAGTATGACAAAGCATATTGAAATTATGTCAGATTATAAAGTGGCTCATTGAATAAGATTACTGAGTCATTATTCAAAGACCACCATTATAACTACTGAGGAATCATGACATATTGATGCCTCCAACAACATCAAAAGGCATGTCCTTTCAATAGCCGTTTTGAGGGTTTCTATCTTTGCAAGTCAAATAGGAAGTCTTAAATAACATCTGAAGCTATAAGTTGAAGCTCAACTATCAACCAATTGGATCAATATTCCCAACCACAGAAGCCGCAAAGGTTGTTGATTTCATTGAATAATGCAAGCAGAAGAGAGTAAAAGCTTGCATTAAATCCAGTTATGGTTGCCTCAATAAGTCAAATACTGATCACAGAGTAGTACTTTTTTCTGCGACTTCATTTATCTGTCATAATTATTTTTTAAAAAAAGAAGGTTATGATAAATGCTACAGTTATAAGACTCAATCAGTCAATGGATCTAAATAATCCAAGTAGTAATGCGATTGTTATATGCTCTTTTCGTAGGATAAATAATTTATTCATTAAAGAACAACTTTATGAAGCTTGATCCTAAGAAACGCTTTATTTTTCCAGAATAAAATGGCCTTGATAATCAAAGTTTGGCCGGGAAATAAGTTAAAAGGATCGTTCTAGACATGCATCTGACTCATGTATTCTCTATCAATTCAATTTTAACTAAAATTTATTAATTAGTTAAATCTAATCACTTATTTTGTTGCTTTCCGAGTATGATATGTTGCAAGCTGTGGTAGGGGTTCGTACCATCCACAAACTTGAATAGTATCACAATTTTTTTTTAAAATGTAGAAATAATTAGTTAAACTTATATATATGGTACTTGAGATTACTCTGATTGTCAAAAGTTTTTGCTGTGCAAATTTATAAATACTAATACTAATAATTTATATTTTATGGCATATAAATATATTACACAAAAGCAGAAAAAAGTATAAATATATCTGGGCCAAATAAACCAGATACCAGAACATGATATACTGAAAAATACAAATAATAAACAAGTGACCAAAACAAGGTGAAGGAAATTGTTTTAAGGGTTATGGTTCTGTGTATATATATAGTCTGTGTGAGCAGCAAGGGTTCTCCTCATCAAGCATTCTTCCTCTTTGATGCCTTCACAGCTTTTATCAACTTCCTCAACATCCTATAATGTATGAAAGGTGGGATGAAACATAAGCTTGTTAAGCATCAAACGAGGATATGTAAAAACTAACATTAACATCAACAAAAGAAAACCAACCTGTTGTTGTGTTACTACCAAAGATTCCTTTCGAAAAGCCGGTTCGGGGCGTGCAGAGTCAGTGAGCATGTAGCAGAGGAACAGAGCCATGAAGAATAGGGTTGGAACTTTGCTCATATTTGCTTTATTTTAGAGAATGCAATGAGAAAGTTACATATAGGAGTAAGAGATAAACAAAGAGAGAGAATATGTGTGTTGTGGTATGAATTGAAGCTAGGAATTTATAGAGGTAATTAAAGGAAATGGAGGTGTGAACTATGAAGTGTGAACCATTAAAGATATTGAAGATTTTATTTATTGCAACTGATAATAAAATTTTGATTTAATTATAATTTTAGTCTCATATCATAAAATTAGTTCTCTTATTTTAAAAGTCGACAAATTTGGTATCTCCATCTGATTTTTTAACTAAAAAATAACAACTTGACATGCTTTAAATAACGTGTTATATGATACAATGATGTAGAATGATTACCACTCATAAAATTAGAATAAAACACAGTAGAAATTTTTTATATTTATAATTTAATTAATGACGTATCAATAATTAATGCATTTAGATGGTTCTAAATCATTGAATTGTATTTCACATTATTTAAAATACGTCAAATCGTCATTTTTTAGTTTAAAAATATAAGAGAATGATCAAAAGTGTCGACTTTTAAAATAAATAGACAAATTTCATGAATTGCTAAAAATAGAGATATCAAAATTACAATTAAATCTAAAATTTTAAGACAAAAATAATTAGTAAATGGGTCTCGATAGAACCTTGATAAAGAATCAAAAATTGAAAATTTTATATAAAAAAAAAACAACTTTCAAGCTTTCAAATGCTTAAAAACACATGTTTCAATACGTTTCTAATTAGTTTTTTTTTCTTTCTATTTTTAATTTCTTAACGATTCCTCTTCCAACACTTGTTAGCAATTGACTTAATAAATTACTATGCTTTGAAGTATATTGAATATTTTACATTGTCCTTCTTGAAATACCTTTAGGATGCAAATCACTTTAGTAAATGCACACAAATTAAGACATGATTTTTTTGTTTTGTTTTGTATTTTGTTGATTTTATGAAAATTAATACTTATTTGCAAAATTATCCTTCATTAATAGTGAAAAAGAGAGATTACATGGAAGGAAAAAAAAAATTGTTAGAAATATAATAAAATACATTAATGATCGAATATTGTAAAATAAAATTTAAAATGACTTATAGTTAGAGATGGATGAAGACCTATGAGTAATTTTTTTTTTGGTTGAGAAAATTGAGACCTAGAGTATTAGTAAACACACAAATGAATAAATTATGAATTTATTTTATTTTAAAATAACGGTCATATAAAAATATAAAAATAGTGGAAAAATCGTATTGAACCTTAACCAGACGGAAGCCACAAGAAGTAATCCAAAAGATAAATAGCACGAAAGGTTGATGATCTTTATAAAATAGATTTTTAAAACAATAATATTATCGAAACATAAAACTTAACATAAAATAACATACAAATACAATATTTTAATATATTATAAAAAATAAATATATTTTCATTATATTTTATAATATATTATGTTTATATTCTATTTTATATTAAATTTTGTATTCCACAATAACGTTATTTTTTTTAAAAGTCATGTCTAGCATTTTAATAGGTTAGTAATGTTTATATAAAAAGAATTTCACACTAAACGAAAGAGGAAATATTAAACAAAACATTTAAGTGAGATGATTAATATATATCTGATGTCCTCTTATGACTGAAATATAGTAAGAATTTAGAAGTACATTTATAAATTAAGAATTACAATATTTTAAAATTACACCATTGATTTTTTGAAGTTAAAATTACAATATATTAAAATTACTCCCTTGTTCTTAATATTAATCTTGGCAAACACACCCTTGATTTATTGAAATTAAAACTACAATATATATATATATATAAACATCCAATGTTCTCTGTAAAAAAATAATACTAGTACTCCAATGGTTCACGCACTTAAGCATGCAATTAATCACATGCACTTAAAACTAGCATGACAATTAAATAAAAGTTCACACCATAGGAAGGTATATGAAATACTAATACATTCCTTGGATGAGCTCTGTTGTCTGATAGTTTGCAAAATATTAGAAAATTATGTCACGAAGTAGTTGTTGTATCAAAAGCAAAGGGAATACGAGTAGTCCACTTCAACACGTTAAGGATCTAAAATCCATATTCAGTCATCATATGTTATTGTTATGTCACATGATACATCTTTCGGCAGATATATCAACTAATTAAAGTTTTTATAATATAAATAAATCAAACTCCTACGCAGTCAAACATTAGCAGCACTTCTTTTGAATCGTAGACAATGCAAATAAAACACCACTAATTAAAAAATAATATTAAAATCTTGACCACAAAAAATTATATTAAAATGATTTTAATTTCTTATTTTATTATTTTTTTAAAGTAAGAATTTGATTTATTTGGTAAGGTCAATCCTGTAAATTAATCTATTTCAGTAATATATTAATTAATTTTAAGTATACGTAAAATTTTACCGAATTAATTTATATAATATTAACTTTCAATAATAAATTTTATAATATAAATATTCAAATATTTATAAAGGAGATATGAATGGTGTAATACCAACTGTATAAGTATTTGGATAACGTAATATTCATGAAAATATTTCGGTAGTGTAATATTGGCTCTTTATATAAACGAAAGATAGTGGGCAATAAGATGCATTCAAATATTATACTCTAAATTGCATATTGTTATTTTTTTCTAAATAAAAATTTGCATATTATTTTTAGAGAGAACAAATATCTTTTTTTATATAAAATATTTAGGATGGGAGAAGAAAACAAAATTATATAAAATTCACTCGTGAATCGTGATATATCAGCAATTTCACCGGCATAGTTCACTGTGATCAAATGTTCAATTAATATTATAATTTGATAGGAATTTTTACCGGACATATAAGTGTTTTGGTATATTTATTTTTTAAATTAATAAATTAAGTATTATTTTTATGAGTCAAAGATATATATGTTTATTGACTTTTGTGTTTAACAAAACATCATTTTATAAAATAAAATTTTATTTCATTGTTTATAAATATTAAACTAATTTTTTTATATTTTATCATAAAAATATTCGGTATTAACTATTATTAGAAATAAAAATTCAAAAAATCAAAATTTTACTTTGCTAACACTTTTGGTAAATAATATTTAGTGCTTATAATTTTTTAAATGATAGCAAATAATTATCTTAAAAAAATTATTTTACTATTAGTTTAAAGATTAAATATATTTACCTTTCTATGTAGAATTGGCGCATGTAGAGTAAAATTTATCTCATTTTAGTGATCAAATTTTCAACTAATATTATGATTGGATAAATATGTAAGAAAAAAAAAATCATTTTTAAGAAGAAGAAATTAAAGTCTCCGGTTAATTGGTTAAGTCTAATTAATGTTCTTGGACGTGAGAGGGAAATCCATTATAAATTTTATTTCGTAATGTTTGACCATTGAACGGAAGATTTTTTTATATTAAAATTGCACGAATGATGTCAAACATTAGCGTTGTTTGTTTTGTAGTATATGTCTTACTTTCATTTTTGCTTTTACTAATTAAACACTTATTACCGGGAGGAGTAGGTGTGGTTTATGTTTTTCCCAGCATTTCTCTTTTACAAATTCAATTAATTTGTGATGTGGATTTCGTAATAATTTCCCAGCATATCAATTGTGTTTGGAAGGAGGCAAATTTTTTTTTTATAAATAAAAAATGCTTAATCAGAATTACAAACGGTACTTTAATCCATTGCAACATTTCAAAATATGAATTTATTATCGACTTTGTAAACATACCAAAGGATTATTCATCCAAAACATTTTGTTAAAGTAGCAACAATTTCATCTCATGAGAGCGATTTCTCAATTCCTGGAGCTAAGAACATATGTGATGCCATTGAGAAACTAATGAATCCGATGAAATACTGAAAGGTATACATTTGTTTGTGCATCAATTTGAGCAAGCGATTCACAACTTTCATGCTTAGGTTGATCAGAATAATTTATCCAGATAAATTGAAGAAAAATGCATCTTGGTCGATCTCATCCCCAAACAGATGAAAATTATTGGAGAAAAATAATTTTGTTGTTGAATGTTAAAGACGATAAAAAATTGTTATAGATTGGGGATAAAATTATATTTTTGATTATTTATCTTATTTAATTTTAACATTTAAGTTTCTCTTTCTTTTTCGTACAAATCATTTATCTTTTAAAATGTATATAAATTAATGTTTTTTATTAAAAAAACTGAGGTGACAAGTCACATGAATTTTGTTAATTATTTTATATTTTAATATATTTTATTAAAATTTAAGAAATCCAGCCATGATCAGCATCATGTCTATCATCACCCTCATTTTCATCTTCTCTCTTCATCTTCATTTCAATCCAGACAAATCAAATATTTAATTCATCAATTTCACTTCCAATAATTAACATCTTTATCATTAAAATCTTGAAATCCTGAAATTGAAACTAAAAATCCCTTAATTAAAAACCATAAAATAAAGATTAAATTTTGTTGATCAAAATTGTAATTCAAAAAAAAAATAAAATTATTTATTGTTTTTTTAAATTTAAAGTTGTTAGTTATTTAATAATATTCACATTTCTTTATCAAGGAGGAAATAAACTTTGAGTGAACCTCCAAAATAGTAACTGATTTTATAGGATATTCTCAATTTAGTCACTGAAATTATGAATAATTTAAATTAGTCTCTAACTCTATAAGACATTTCTCAAAGTTGTCTCTTCATGAATGACCGTCACTAAATTCCGCTAATATGAATGACATGTCTGTTAAGTATAATGTTGACAATCAAGATAGTTCCTTACTTTTTAGAACACTTAATTTAATCTATGAGAATATGGATATCTCAATTTAGTTTCTAACTCTGAAAAATATTTTTCAAATTCATCATTTTGATGATAACCATTACTAAATGTAGTAGATGGTGATGATGTCCCTTTTAATTGTATTGTTGTGAGTCTAAGCTCCTAGCCATTGAGAAAATGATACAAAACATCTAAAATTGAAAATAGAGAGAATAGGTATAGTCCCTAACCCTTTTGTCCTTTTTTTTATCTACTTGCTGATGCTTTATATTATTCTCTACAACATTATGCAACGTGAAATAAAGGACAACACTTAGTCCTACAATCATTGGACATGTGTCCACACCAATCAAATTCATTCAAATTTAAATTATTATCATTGCTATTTAAAAAATATATATTTTTACAAAAGAATAGAATGAAAGATGAAGAGTGAACCACATGTACATTTCTACTACTTCAAAGCGCACCATGAAGAGACTATTTTTTTTTTCACAATGCAAAATGTTGCAAAGAAGAAGATAAAGTGTAAATAAAGAAAATAATAAATACACAAAAGTTATGACACATAATTGTCCTTTTCATTTTATAATGTTATTCTTTTTTATTCTTCTCTTTATCCGTACACTTGACATACACATCATCACTATCCACAATATTTAGTAAGTGACATTTATAGAAGAATGAATTTGAGAAATATATTAGAGATTCAAATTCTAAATTAAAATATTCATATTCTTAAAGACTAAATTGAGAGCGGTTTAATAGATCATTAACAAAATTTAATAACGACATTTACATTGAAAAACATTTTATAAAGTCGAGATCTTAAATAAAATATTCATAATATTGAGGACTAAATTAAAAGCGTCCTATAGAATCAAGACTATATTAATGGTTTTCTTTATAAATTTGGATAATGGGGGTTGGCATTTGGTGTACTTATGAAAAGACTACGTGACAACCTTGATTTGAAAATTATTTTGTGCTAATTTTTTATTTATTTTACGTTATGTTTTTTCTTTTGCTATTGGGCTCAAAGGAGAAGTGGGCTTGTAGTGGACCCAAATTTCAAATTACATTATTTATTGATGTTCCTTTTTTTAACAGTTAAATAAAATAAATCTGAATTAATAGTGGACAAAATTGAAAAATTAAAATTGTTCATGTTTAATTATATTTTTGTAAATAATATAAGATTAGAAATAATTTTTATGTCATTGTTGTATAGAGTATGTACATATAAGAATCCATTTTTTTTTTCACAATTAAAAAGAATTCAAATTTTTTCTTTCAAGATACAATAGCGAAGGAATTAAATGTCATACGTAAAATTTTGAGTTTTTGATCAAAATATCTTTTTTTTTTTCTTCCCAATATGCCCTACTTCCATATTTGTTTACCAATCTGCCATACTTTTTAGGCCCAGTGGGAGGTCGCTGAGCGAGGGTACGACCTCCTACGGGGGATGTAATTTTTTTTTGACCCAGTGGGAGTTCGCAGTGGAGGGCGCGACCAGCTGAAGAGAGAATTTTTCAAGCCCAACAGCAGGTCGCTGCCTGGGGGTGCGACCTCCTACTGAGGGTGTGATTTTTTTTGTCGTTTTGTGTTTTTAAATGTTTTTAAATAATTAATTAATTATAATAATAATATTACATTAATAAATAATAATAATAATAATACATTAATAAATAATAATAATAATAATACGTTAATAAATAATAATAGTTGTAATAAATAATAATTAATAAATAATAATAGTTGTAATAATAATAATTAATTAATACATAATAATACATTAATTAATTATAATAATATTAATAATAATAATAATAATTAATAATAATACCTTAATAAATAATAATAATAATAATTATAATTAATTAATTATAAATAATAATAATAATAGTTGTAATAAATAATACATTGATAATAAAAAATAATAATAATAATTAATTATTATTATTATAAATGGTGATAATTAAAAATAGAAAATTATATTAAAATTTTAAAGAAAATACATTAGAAAAGAAAAACACATTAATAGTTGTAATAATTATTGAGATACTTTATTTAAATCTCTTAATAAAGAAAAATATTTTAAATGTACGCGATTGTTGAATTTGTCAGGTATCAATAATCCTCCGTTCATAGGTAGGAACAAGATGCTTGTTTTTTTTCTAATTCAGATGCATTTTCATCAATATCGTCAAACGTATCCTTGAACCACTTTAATGTATTTTCTTTAAAATTTTAATATAATTTTCTATTTAAATTATTTTTTATTATCATAATTTTTAATGATAATAATAATAATAATAATAATTAATATTATTATTATTTATTATTTTTATTATTAATGTATTATTTAATACAACTATTATTATTATTATTATTATTATTTATTAATGTATTATTATTATTATTATTATTATTATTATTATTATAATTAATTAATTATTATTATTTATTAATGTATTATTATTATTATTATTACAACTATTATTATTATTTTATTTATAATTAATTAATAATAATAATAATGATTATGATTATTATTATTTATTAACGTATTATTATCAATTAATTAATTATTATTATTATTATTATAATTAATTAATTATTTAAAAACATTTAAAAACACAAAACGACAAAAAAAAAATCACACCCCAAGTAGGAGGTCGCACCCCCAGCCAGCGATCTCCTGTTAGGCCTGAAAAATTTTCTCTTCAGCTGGTCGCACCCCCCACTGTGAACTCCCGCTGGGCCAAAAAAAAATTACACCTCCAGTAGGAGGTCGCACCCCCACCCAGCGACCTCCTACTGGGCCTGAAAATTTTTCCCTTTCGCTGATCGCACCCCCCAAAACGACCTCCCACTGGACTCAAAAAGTAGGGCAAATTGGTAAACAAATCTGGAAGTAGGGCATATTGAAAAGAAAAGAAAAAAAAGGGATATTTTGATCAAAAACTCTAAAATCTTTATAAGAGTAACCTCACTAAAAGTTACATAATATAAAATATTAACTTGAGAAACAAGTGCATGTTAAACTTTGACTTAAACGAGAGTTTATATCATCTCAAATTTCAATCTAAATCTTTTTCAATTATTTTTATTTTTCTTAATTTTATTTTATTTTTTATCTCATCTCAAATTTCAATCTAAATCTTTTTCAATCATTTTTATTTCTCTTAATTTTAGTTTATTTTTTTATTTGATTTAAAAATTTATATCATAAATATAATACATGTAAAATTAACGTCTTATTTATTTTTATTTAACACCGTTAATCTTCATGATTTTCAATAATATATCAACTTATTTTATATTTATATAAAACTCTACCCGCATAATGTATATAATATAAATTTTTTATCTAATGAAATTTAAATAAAAAAAAATAGAGAACAATGATGGAAATTTAAATTAGACGAAGGTGTGTTAGATTTATGAACATTGAATAGTTCACAGACACAAGGTTATCACCTCATGAATAGAAGATTGAAAATTTGGATTGGATTCTTGATTTTGAATAGAAATGAAGGGATGTGATCATTGCCAAAGTCAAGTAGTGTTGGTGTTTTGGTTGAATAGATGGATGGAATTATTCTTTTTAGGTACGGTTTTGATGCTTTAATTAATATGAAATAAAAATGAAATGGTCATCTCAAGAATCATTACTGGTGCTTTTATTGAAATTGGAAATGAGTCCTTCCAAAATAAAACTATAAAAAATCGGTGGGGATTGTCTCGTCCATAAATATTAAGAGGATTGTTGTAATGAATATCATCGATATTCTTAGAATTTTTATTATTTTTTTAAGTATTGTTCCACATAAAACCACATATAAAAATAGTTTACTATAACATTCACTTTTCTTTTTCTCTTTTTATGTTGTTGGTTATTTTTAGTTATCCTCTCTTATAAAATCAACAATTAAATGCTAAAATCTAGAATGTACAAAATTACAGCAACATGATTTTGTAATAGTTATTTTATGATAGTTGACGGTAATTTTATTATAAAATCCTAACATTAAGTGGTAATACGTGACATTTGCGCGGAGACAAACTTTAAACAGATGAATCTGAATCTCAACTAGCATACATATATATTGTTGACTCCAAAACAAAACTTAGAAAAGAAAGCTTGCCAAAAAAACCAACTCATGTTAATATTATAGAGAAACCACAGAAGCTGAGATACTTCATGTTAATATTGAAATTTGAAAGCTGCATTATCGTTAACAAAAGTGCTTAATTGGGTAAGATCGGTACACCAATGCATAAATACTAGCAAATTGGTAAAAAAAATCCGCATTTTATCATATCTCATTCAATGTAAATTTTTTAATACATCTCTTTATGTTCAAAATTAAACATATGAAATTAGAGATAACAATAGGTATCCACAAATGCGAATAATATTCATCCGCTACTCTACCATTGAATAAAAATGATATACGTGTGAATATTCTTTAATAAATATTTAAGTATATGCAGATATTAGTAGATATTTATACATTTTAAATAAAAAAAATCATTCATGTACGAAAAATAGTGTCCGACAATTATGTAGAATTTTTCCTTTATTTTGTCAAAAAAAAAATATTAACACATTAATACTTTAACAAATAAATAAAATATATTACAATTTTATCATAAAAAGTATTAATACAGTAACACAGACAAAAAATATTACAACATATTAATTTCACTAATTTACTATGGTATATGGATATCTACATATACAAATATTATTAAATCTACATTTATATCCATTAACTAAAAGGTAGCCAAAATATTCATTTATTTTATCTGCAGATATTCATTAAACTACCCGTCTCATGCCCATTTTATCTACAAATACAAATGTGTTTGTCCCCTCTATATAGGGCATGACCAGAGTGTCTCAATATCACTTATATGATGGCGGTGGCTCAAGGAGTTTTAAATAAACTCTTACACCATATAAAAATTTGAATTCAACATAACTCAACATTTTGCAAATTGATAATTACTCACCACTTATACACAGTATCTCATTCACTATTTAACTCGTAGGGCTTTGGATTCGTAAGATAGAATAGAGACTAATAATATATAAAGATAGATAATGATAAGATAAGATAGTGATATGATAAACATTTTTATATTATGTGTTTGATATATATATATATATATATATATATGATAACAAACAGGATAACAATATTTTATTTTGTGATATATTTGATATACATCTCATCATGACATGATATAATATATTACATACCAAATAGTTCTATTTTATTTGTTAGATAATTTTTTTTTATATATAAAAATTGTGAGTAACCAAATAATTCTATTTATTTGTTAGATAATTTAAATAAATATATGATATATATTATATATAAATGAAAAAATGACCCTTATAAATAAAATATATTTATTTTATTTTCTTATTGATTTTCATATTTTTATAATTTTGAATATAAATTTATTTAATTATATAAAAAGACAAAACTACCGTTGTGATAAAATTATAAATATTGTTAAATTAATTATTAATCACTTTTATGTTTAATATCAAATTCTATTAATTTTTATATTTATATTTTATTAGATTTTTTTGGATAAAGTATATTTAAGTTTTTATATTTTAGAGAGAAAAAATTATATTTATATTTTATTGTATTGTATTTCAATTTTATAAATAAAAGTAATTGAGTAAATTAATATTTTTATCATATTGTGTTGATTTTTAACTCAATTTATATTCGTGATATAAATTTCAATTAAAAAGACAAGATATGATAAAGTTTAGATAAACTTATTATATCATATTAGATTATCAACATCCTAAATTCAAACAAAATAAAATAACTTACTCTTATTATCTATTTTACTATGTCCATCAAATATTCTCTTAAATGAATATTTGTATGAAAATGACATAATTCATTGCTTTAGTAAGTTTTCTCCTCTTGCTTGGAGAACTTCCTCGTGCTTCATACATGCCTTTCCTCAAACACAACAATCCGAGCGGGGATACCGAACCAAAAGCTAATTAAAGATGTGGCTAAAGCATCCTCGTTACAAATCTCTTTTTCCGTCGACTTTAAATTGTTTGATATGAATGTGTTGTCTAGAATCGTCTTAATATTTTTTAGGTTTCATTTCAATCTAAAAGTTTTAGACTCTACTAAAAGAAATGTAATTTTAATAATTATAAATTATTTTAAAATATTAAATTTTTGTCAAATGAAATACTAAAAACTCTAATTATTTTATTTAAATTTATCAAAATAAGTAAATCATAAATAACATCTAAATACCACTTCAAACTAATAATAACCTTTAGCTATTTAAAAAAAAATCATTCTTTTAACACTTTTCAAATCAAATTTATAACTTTTTAAAGATACTACCAAACAATCACATTTCAAAAAAAAAATAATCACACATTCTTTATCACATTTTATAACTTTCAAAAATACTATCCAATGACATATCAAAAGAAAAACCAAATAACAACATTCTTAATCATATTTTTGTCAAAAAAAACCTCTTAATCGTATGACATTTTTTCTTTGTGGACTCATTCACTAACTAAAAGTTCTTGTTGAACTCAATAAAATATGATGCAATGAGTCTTTTCCTCTACAATAAATCAAATTATATTGGGCTTGAATGTTTCTTTGATTATATGAATTTTTTTTAATCAATGTGTCACAATTATTATAAATAAAACAAATTAGGGCCCTAGTAATTTTGGGACACTGTGCAATGGCCCATATTATACAAATTATACATGTCATCATATTCACAAAAAATAATCTCCATATTTTAAAATCAAAATTTTAGGCCCCTCTTTTTAAAATTTGTTGCAGATTTAGTCCCAAAGTTAAATTTTGACTTATAAAATTGTGATCTTTAATTCAAAAAATAATGATTCATAATCTTAATTGCAAATTTGAAAAGTTATAAAAAAATATAATTTTTATAGTGAAAAAAACTACCATTTTTTTATATTTAAACTTACAACTTTTGGAGTAAAAGTTATGCTTTAGAACTAAAAATGTAACAAATATAAAAATTGAAGATTATAATATTCAATTTTAAAATAAATGAATTATTTTCATAAATACATTAAAGACCAAAATTGCAATCAATTCTTTAAATTATTTTTGTGTCAAGGTCGGTATATCCTTGTCTATGTCATTGCACTATTTATCCTTTATAATTTACTCCTTTTTCTCTTTGATGAATTGTTTGTAATTTTCTTTACTTTATTTCATATATCTCCTTCTTGTTCACATGGATTTGCTTACAGTTCCACTCCTTTTACCCTAGTTTTCAGCAATTATTGTACTCCGCCAAAATAAAGCAAGCCACAAAATAGGTGTGAGGCCAATTCACTTGAAACTTGTCGCTTGCTTAATGCTTAACCATGTCCATGCCAGTGTATATATATTGATTGACATATATGGTCTATTGTTGACATGTAATGTTACTAAATTGTGCCGATATTGGGGGCGCTTGAACTGTGGTTGATGACCCCTGTCCGTCTCAATTCCTTTAAATACAAAGTTGTAGATTTAACACAATTTTTTTATAAAAATAATTTAGGGAGAATGATGATATTTTAGTCTAATGTAGCAAAGACTAAGTTTGAGATTCGTTACCTATAGCAAACTTATTTTTTATGTCTTGTATGAATGAAATGTTAATTTTGTTTTTATAAACAAAAATTTATTGATCTACTAAATTAATGTGTCTGGTTAGTAATTTACAAAATGAACTAAACTACAAAAAGTTTAAATAATTCCTCCATTCCTTTCCCTCTATTCTCTTCCAACCAAAAATATACGAATATTTGCTTTCTTGCTTTTTTTTATTTTTATTTTTTTAGCTTTCAAAACTATGTTTTGTTTCATAGGTGAGTGACGTGATGAATTATCTTTATAAGTAATTTATTATGGACGAATATTTAAAAATTATATGAAATTTTTACGACAATCAATAATATTTTTCAGAAGTAATATTTTATAACTTTTTTATTTTTATTTTTATAGATCTAGATAAGACGGTAACTTAATTGTTATTAATTCAATATAAAATACATATTTATTTTCATTTATTTTCAGTGAATAGATATTATTTTTTTATTTTTAGTGAATGAATATCATTTAAACCAGTATCTCAATTATAAAAATAAAAATAACTATTAACGTTAATTTCTAAAAAATAACGTCAGTAACCATTAGAGTTTTAAATATTTTTTAATAATAGTCATAATACAGTATAATCTATATTAAAATAAATTATGCCATCAACACAATTTTTAATACATATCTTTTAACACACTCCTTTAATTGATTAAAATCTACATCAATTTTAACAAATCAAAAAATGTATGTTGTTAGTATTAATCATCTATTGAAATCTCCCTTGTTTGACAATATTCTTTTCCCAACTTTCTTCGCCAACTCTGATAATATTTTAGTAACCTACAGATTCCACTAGCTCAAACTTTGAGTGGCTTTATTCTCACGGCAATTGCTAGCTAGTCTCATGTCTCACAAACGTACACATGTATTTCCATGTAATTAATTAATATTTATACATTTGAATACGTATGTCCTATGGTATATGAGAAATCCTAAAACGGTGAAGTATTCTTACCGGTTATTAATTTGGTAATGGTATTTGTACTGTAATTGTGATATTTTTTTTTTCTCTTATTATTTTATTGCGAATGAATTTTTTATATATTAATATAATATTATTTGTATGTTTAAATTTTTTTAAATCAAGTATAATTTTTTATTTTTTAAATTTTTATTGTAATTTTAAACTTGAATTGAAATTTTGAATTCTCTTATTCAAATTATATATATAAATTCATATCTTTAATTTTTATTAATGTATTTATATTTTTAATTTTTTTAAAATATCGTATCTGGTAGATACCCATATCTATGCATCGTAGATATAGATATGGTTCAACTGAAATATAAGGACTTTCTAGAAATTCAATTTTTGTTTAATGGAATCTAGGACTTCAATTAATATAAACTACTCACCATATATTTGAAATTTAGACTTATATATACACCTTGCTAACTCGCCTTTAATTTTGGACTTACATTAGTATCAAGAAAATGAGCTAAGTAGTTTTAGAATATTCTTTTAATTTTTTTAATATCCTCCATTAATATCAATCTAAAAAATGGTACATTACACTTTACATAAAAAAAAACTTACAAGAAAGTAGTGTTTCTTTTTTCTTCATAAAATACCAAAAAATATAGTTGATATATTTACATGGACTTTAACATATATTTGGGTACCTTAGCTGCAAATAGATAGATTATAGACGTAATAAAGTACTTTAATTTAATGATGACAAAATATGTACTGGTGCACAAAAAGATTTTACTGTATTTTTACTCCAACAATGGTGTATGTATGTCCCAAAGGTTTATAACCATATCCACTCGTGTTTAAATTAAATTAAATGTTTAAATTAAACTATAGGAGCCGGGCCCAATTTAGAATATAAAAACATGTTAATTGGACATCACTTATCCTTAGTGCTAACCGGAACTTTCACCATTGATATCATGAATCAATGAACAACCATCTTGTTGCAGTGTTGCACAGTCCATCCAGTAAGCAGTGAGTAATGTTCTTCAACAGCTGTATCTCCATCTAGCTTGGCTAATAAAATAACTAAATTATTTTATCAAATAATCATTCTTAATTAATTATTAATGTGTTTTTATTATTATAATTGCAAAATAAAAAGTAATGTTTTAAAACTAATATACATAGTAATAATTAAAAATGACAATTAAAAAATCAATTAAAAATTAATAATACTTACTTTTTTATTAATCACATCATCAACATTGCCAATCATTAATTGGACACTCACACGCTCATGCAGCCATAAAATCCAACACGTGTCATTGTGGACCCATGGTTAATTTTAACTTCATGAAGAAGATTAAAATCCAATCTTTTTCTGAGACCCACACGTTGATGTCACCTTAAAAAAAAAGTGAAAGTGACCCTTAAATTCAACCCCACCACCATAGTGCCAACTGACTCAAATGTACGCGTCTAGTTTCCCAAATTATACACTATCTGACCAAAATACCCCTAGTAAATATCATTATTTACAGAGTAGTGCCCTTGCATCTCGCCCTTAAATATGAGCCCCTTAAGCTGCCTTTCTTCCCTTTCTCCTTCTTTCCTTTCACCACTCTTAAGTTACAAACCAACCATGCTTTCTACCCTTTCCGCTTCCAATTTCACGGCGTTAGACGTCGATTTAACGCCGTGGGATTTTGCCGACGTTTTGTCGGCCTTCGAAATACCAACCAGTCCCAAGCTCACTTCAAGTTCCGGTTCGGGTGAACCAAATGAAATCCGTCTTGAAGTAGAAAAACCGGGTTTTGATGACTTGAACCGGAATATGGAGGAGAGAAAGAGGAAGAGAATGATATCAAACCGGGAATCAGCAAGGAGGTCACGTATGCGTAAACAAAGGCATCTAGAAAATTTACGGAACCAATTGAACCTTTTTAAGATTAAAAACCGGGAATTGAAAACCGGGTTGCAATTTCTACTTTGTCACTGTAATCGCCTACGAACCGAAAACGAATGGCTCCGGTCTGAACGAACCGTGCTGAGGCAAAAATTGTCGAACATAAGTCAAATTTTGGTTTTTCAACCGTTCTCCACTGCATGGCCATGCAATATTGTCACAGCTGAATAAATTAACCTTGATGATCATGATTAACAACGTTGATTAATTATATAACGGTCTCCATTAAATATATTGGAGATATAACTTTTTTAATTTGTCTGTGAAAGTAAATTAGGGTGGTTACCGGTGTTTTTTTGTGGAAAACGGTAATTAAGGTTTTGGAAAATATTGATGCCATGGTTTTCATTGTTTTTTCAAAACCAGGGTTAGCTAATTATGTAATTAAAATTTCCCTCAAAAAAATAATTATGTAAAATATTAATTAGTGTTTTATTTTTTTGGTAGTTCTATAATATTCTTACAATTCCATGAAATTATGAATGTTGCCTTTTTGTGGTTGCATGTTGCTCAAAATATTGATTCGTTTCCTCTAGCTACGGTTTTTGTTATTTTATTATGATATCATTCATATTCCATATTATGCAACCCAACGAGGCAAGTTTAATTTGCTGCATATATATATATATTAAAATCTCCTTTATATGAATCAAATTGACTGATACAAACACTCCAATGGTTTTATTTGTACAAGAGAGACAAATATAAATTATCCTATAAGCTTCTTTAACTTTAGCTAAAGCACCATCCTTCACCTTAAATGTTTATTATAAAAAATGACATCTACAGAAAAATAAAAGGAATATTCGATGACATAATATTAATCAACTTGGAATACTTAATTATGTTGCCTTGCATATGCAATGTATTATATAGCATATACTTTGTGGCAAATATTAGAGGCCAAAAATAATATTCAAGAAGCATCAATTAAAAGTTTTCTTAACATTCTCGTTCATATAGTACTACTTACTTCTGTCTGAGTACTTATTATTTTTTTCCACTTTTATTAAGAAAAGTAAATAGGATAATTAATGTATTTTTTCTTAGTTTTATTTAATGTTTTTAAAATAATATTTATATTTAAATGTGTTAAATTTGATTTTTTTTTTTATATTTGAAGATAAATTAATAGTATAATAAGAAGTGTGTTTAGAAAAAAATAATAAATACATTTAATAAATTAAAAAATTGTAAAAATATTTAATACGATCAGGTGCAAATCTGCAATACTTGATCTCTCTACATTTAATGTGTATAAATTTTGTCATTGTACTCTTTAAAAAATTATATATTCATATAACCACGTTTAATCAAACTATATATAGTGAAGGACGTAATTCTTCTTTATAATTAGAGGTGATTGGTTTTGGATTAAGACCAATTAATGAGATAGTCTCATTATCCAATAGCAATATAAAGTAAAAAATGACTTTATGCTTAATTTTTAACTCCCTCCGTCTTAGAGTGAATATGAACTTTGCTCATTCCATACATATTACAACATGAGTGTACATAAAATAAAAGAAAATAGTAATATTACACAAATATCCATATTAGTAACTGAAATCTAAAGTGTAAAACAATGTTATAAGAATAATTTACATATATAATAACATTAATCAAAGGACCTTTCCTTTGCTTAGTTTTGATTAAAGTTTAGTATACCTTGATAATTTGGTAGTTGTGTTCATTTTTAATCTTTGTAACACTGATGATCAATAGGAAGACACAATTTCAGAAAAGACACGCATGAATATTGCTAACGGGACATGCCAAGAATATGGAAAAGAGGAGCCGATAGTGGGGCAGCACAAATTTTCACAAAGTTGAAGTTATCACGCATTATTTATGTAATTAGTCGAGTGAGAGACTACATTTATGTAGGTCACAACTCATGGTCTGTATGACTCATAAGTTTGAAGAAAAATGACTCATAATTGAAAGTAGTTACTTGATTCCTTAATATAAGTTTCAACACCTCTTTCATTTTCTTTTGTCACGTATTAGAATGTTAGAAAAAACGGACATAGAAAAATAATTATAAAAATACAATCACGTTACAAGAATATAACGTGAAAACTCTAAAATTAGAGGAAAAACTATTACTGTTGTCTAATCATGACAACTAGAAAACAATATTATGTGAAAAAATTTATAAAACATAATCTTCTTATAAACACCCTGACCTCTAATACACCCACGCCCTCCAAAACAAATACCTAAAATGTATGTCAGAACACTTTAAGACAAAAATATAAAAAAACAAACAAGTCATATACAAACTTAAAGTTCTTCGTGCAATAACATATGAGTTTTAATATTTAAAATTGATTATGTATTAAAATTCACTATTTAGTGGTCCATATATTATGGAAATTGTTTGGTGAATAGTCTCAAGTTTAATGGTTGCTCAATGGTTTTCAATGGTCATTATATGAGTGTACGTGACTTTTAACTCTTAATTGTCGAATCAAGGCTATAAATAATCTTTAGTTCCTAAATTTGCTTTCATCCTCCATTCATAATATACACCATCTAAATTAAAGAGAAGTAGAGTTTGAAAGAGTAAAAAGCAAAATACTTTTATAACAGTGTAACACTAGTTGGAAATAAATAGTGGTTCTTATTTTTCATATTTAGTTTATGGATTTTGTTATCAGGAATTATGATTAATTTATAATGATTTAATTAACACTTTTAATTCTGACGGATGTATCTTATAATGAAGAATTAAAACACATATACATCACGTTAGTCTCTCTATTACAATTTCTGATCAATGTGATACTATTTCAGGCTGAATTATTTCAATCATCTTCAACCTACAATATATAGATATAATCGACAAATTTTAAACCTAACCTTTATGTCTTTAGTTAATTATTAAAATATATTTGAGTAAAAAAAATATTAAAATATATTGCACCCACAGATTTCTCATATCAATCATCAATTTTAAATATAAACTTCAATTACGTAAAAACATATCGTTCGTTTAGAGTTGTTTCGGTCACAATCAGTGGAGTTAGGTATATTATTGGTTAAACGCATTTCAGATCGTCAATTAATCATTCTGGCAATAAATATTCATTATGGAGCATACTGTCTTCATCTTTGTCTTTGTTTGCTTGTGTACGTGCTCTTTCTGTGCTTCCAAGTTACACTTTGCTCTGCTTCTAGACAAATCCAATGAGAAAGTCATGGAAAAATATATGTATTTCCCTGTTTAGCATATGAATCAGTGGAGTAATTAATATTTATTTACTCTATTTTGTTGGTCATATTAATTTTCCTTGATTATACTTTCTTATATATTAAAGTTATTTTCCATTTTCTAATTAATCAACTTTTTTATGTTAGAAGAAGAGATGATAAATTTCACTATAATTACCTCACACTCTAAAGATCTGAATTCGAACTTAAAACAAGACGTCAACCCTAACAATCGATTTGCCACGTTAAACTAGGATTTAAGGACAATTAATTAAAAATTTATTAACAACTTATATATCATTTTAGTTTGTCTTGTTACGTTAGTGATACAATATAAAAGCAATGATGATGGATGATCGAGGGCTGAAGTAGACAAGTGGCAAATTAGCTCAAGATGTGCTTAGGTTTAATTTAAGATATTTGTCCTGTATTAATGTAGCATATATTTTACTTTAATCCATTACCATTTTAAAACTAAAACTATGCGACGAGTATTTTTTTATAAGTATACCGAACATATTACAATTTACAAGATTCGGTCAACATCATAGTAGAAAAATCTTTCTACGAAGAATTGCACACAACAAGTATGCTTGGTACTATGCATCTTTTGTTTTTAGTTCATTCTTTTAATATCAAAATAACTATGAATGTATCTAAAATCTTTCTGGTTTTCATTTTCACTCTAAGAATGGTAACTACTACCAAAACATCATAAATATCCTTTTTGAAATTTTATCACATCTTTATTAAGGATCAAATATGTCATTTTACTTTCACACAAATCTCATCTCTCTAACTTTTCATTATTTTTTCTCTCTTTATTATACATTATTAAATTATTATGTGTATCTACTCTCTTTTCACTATATATTATTATATTAATATATTTATCTATTTGTTATCTATTTGTTTTTAAGTTCTAGTTTAATTGGTAAAATACTAATACCGTTAAATTTGATATTACGTCTCAGGTTCGAATTTATGGTCTCGCAGTTCTATATAAATTTCTAGTGGTAATTATACAATCTCTTATATAGACAAAAAAAAATATCTATCTACTTTCTCACTATATATATATATATATATATATATATATATATATATATATATATATATATATATATATATATATATATATATATTCTCTCTCCCAATTAGTTAAAATATAAATATATATATCTTGAATATTTTGTAGATAAAATATTGAAGAAAATAATAACACTCTAAATATACTTTTTTGTATTACGGAAACGTTTATCATTAGTCAATTAGTTATCAAATGATCTTTAACAAATTAACTACTAAAAAAATATTATATATCATGAATAGTGTATATCACGGAACAAATATTTATTGTAACGTCTAAAATTTAACATGAATAAAAAAAATGTACACAATGCAGATGAAACTGAAATTTTTAATTCATAAATATCTAAGTGCTTGCAAATAAATAGAAATTCTTTTGTAAAATTTTTAAATAACTTAGAATGCTAAAATACTTACAAACTATAAAACAACTTTCAAGTGAGACTTAATTAAACTATGACTCTAATCTAGACTCAAGACGTGATTCGACTCCGACTCATGACATTGAAGGACTGATGAGCAAATCCGAATACTCCTCAGACTTTCAACATTTACCTGTTACCTAGAAAACGTTACCTTCAACATAATAAGCATAAAACTCAGTAACATAGATTTAATAAAAACAATTATTGATTTTTTCCAGCCATGCCGGTGTGCTACACATGGAAAATCCTCTCGGCAAACTATGATTCAATTTAATATAATATTATTTCTTCGTAATCTATATTCAAATACCTCTTCTACCTCTAGCCTCAAATCTTTTAAACACTTTAAGTCACTAGACATGAGTAATCTAATGACTTAAACTCAACATAACAAGTAAATCATAGAGACTACATTGGTTTCACCCAATGCCCTCTACTTGAATAATCTCTTTTAGTAAGATTGGACATAATTAAGCCCGTAAGTGGTGTCCCACTTACCCTCACTCCCGTCGTATATAGACGGAGAATTCATTTAGCTAGAATGAATCATATGTGTGTGTATATATATAAATTAGGTTTTTTTTCTAAAAAGTAGAATATTCATTTGGAAAAATAATACAATTTTAAAGTCACTAAAACCTAAAAATAATAAATCTACGAAAAATTATATTACATTCATATTAATAACTTAAAACAACAAAGAAAAAACTAACTGTCTCAATTGTTTTAAATACCTATGTCTATTTTTAAGCATCAGCCAATTTCTTCTCCCAAAACTAACTATCTCAATTGTTTTATTTATTTGTTTATTTTGTCAAAGGATACAAGAAAAAAAAGAATAAATACAAAAAGGGCCATTAAGATATGAAAGAGTATAAGCTTTAGTCCAACAAATTGGGTTTGGGTCTGGCCCATAACTATTGCAGCCCACATTCCAAGGCGAAAAATCACATGATATTAGGGTTTTCAATTCCTTTCAGCTCTACCACTCTTTGTTTCGCTATGTATGCTTTCCGTAGTTCAATTTTTTCTCGGAATCGAGAATCATGTCCCGTTTCTACCGAATCTTCTATCAATTCTTCATTTTTGTTTCGCATATTTATTGATGATTTTCGTTTTACGACTTTTCCGTTTGTTTTGTAAAACCTGAGGCTATGATGAACGACAACATTTCTCGATACTGATAATGACCTAAGCAAATATTTTGCTCTTTGATGACTGTGTTTGTGCGTGTCTGAGCCTCCTACTTATTATATGCACTTGTTTCAGCTTAGTCTGAATAAATCATCTCTCTTTTTTTTTTTTAGCTTCAAAACATTCAATAGTTATAACCTGTGAAATACTTGAAGTATGGTTCTGTTATTTAGATGACAATAATTAAAAAAATCTGAGATCTATGCTGTTGCATTATGATTGTAATTGTGGCCACATAAACTGCATTTTTTCTGTAATTTATTGTGATAGTCGTTGCTGTCCATATGGATTGATTAGTTCAATTAACAAATGACAATATTATTAGTTTGAACGTCTTCGCCTGGTTTCGAATCCGAATCACAATGTTAAGTTAAAACTTGAAATATGAATATATTACTTGTCTAAACAATGCAGTGTCTTTGTGGAGACTCTCATTTGTGACTTGTGGTTGTTGCTATTGGTTGGATTCATATCCTAAGACTGATTTTGATTGGCGCATGAGAGAATTGTTTTAAAAAACGTAAAGAGGTTTTTGGGTTTGTATTTTCATAGTCATTGTCTGGAACTTTTGCTTCGTGCGATATTTTGATTCAATGATAAATGGTATCTCATAGAGGGTGTTGTCACAGCATTGCTAAATTTGTTTTTCTTTCTTTTTTTCTTTTTTTCTTATATGTTTAATCAAGTTTCATCCATTCTAGCTTTTAAGAAATGAGATGAGATTCAAGTTAATTTAACGATGTAACAAAGGGCGTGACAGTGTTGTATGGTCTCATAAACTTGATATACTATTTTAATACCCTATTGTCCCACAGAAAGGCAGTACAAGAACGCTCCTTTACTAGCAATGCCTTGTAATTTTCTGGCAAAACTAATAATTGGTCTCAATTATTGGGTGAGTGGATTTACTCATCATTACAACTATAAAAAAAAGAGTTTCTTTCTCTTTTGTCAACATTCCTCCTACTCTTAGCCCTTTGCCCCATCTTATTTCTTTCACTGTCAAAACCAAATCATGGCTCTAGAATTCCTGTCTCCATTAACTTGGTCACGCAAATTTGCATGCAAACTGATGATGACACTGTCACTCATCAAAATTAATCTAAATTTCAAGCTTTCATACACACTAGAGGGGACCCACATAAATAAATAAATAAATAACTGGTGAGTTGCTTTGCAACCCCGGTTAACCTTATATGTGTCATATGATTTTGTTCTGTAACTAGAGCCTTATATAATGTTAGGAATGTGGAACTGAGTAGAAACTTTATGTCTTTATCATTGTTTTAGATTTTTGGATTGTGGAATGTTGGTACATTATTACAAGTTTGTTGTAAAAAACCCTTCATTACAAGTTAGAAAACATTTTCTTCTGTTAATATACATGTAGAAGGTTCGATATATCTATCTAATAATATAGTATACATAATGAGAATATATCAAAAAGATAAACATATATCTATCTAATAATATAGTATACATAATTTGAACATATTAAAAAGATAAATGTGTGTGGCAACTGACGAAAATTTCACTTATGAGTAAGACTTTAAATGTGAAAGTATAAAGTTAAAGTTGGAAATAAATAATATACACCGTTACGGTGAAATTGTTTTTACATTCATATCTTTCTTCTATTATGACAATGGGTTCTCTTGCCACTTACGATCCCTTTCGTCCATGTTGTGTATTTTGATCCTTATTTCTTGATTTTGTACTCGAATTCCTCCATACTTTTAGACGGGTGATGATCCCCACTTAGGACCTTTTAGCTTGAAATTTTTTGTTGTCTTTGAGAGGTGTTGTCCAAATTCTAAATGTTTGATTCTCGAAGATTCATCTAAGTGTTGCTTTTCTTTACTACCATGTTTGCGGAACCATGAGGCTTGGGCTATTTTTTCCCAACATAAGTGTGTCCGTGCTTCTACTTAGAACACAATGATTATCACCTTACTAGCTATGAACCTGTCCTTGCTTGTTGAATCCTTCGCTACACCTTCAATGAAAGTGTGCCTATAAAGACACTGATGCTAAAGTAAAGTTCAGTTGAAAGTAAAATTTGTGAGTGTGATGTGATATAAGTGAGTTATACTTGAGGTTTAATTACCTTATATTTATAGTAGTTTTGTCATCCGATAAATGTTCTTATACATGGCACATGTTGATGTAAGTGTTGACAGTGTATCTACATCAACGGTTTTTTATATTAAACTTATAGTGCATCTTTAAAGTCTTTTCATAAGAGCTACAGTTAAATTTGAATGTTATCAATAGTTACGAGTTTGATGTATTAATTTTGAGCTCGAGTTTAAATATCATATGGGATGGACCGTTTGATATACCTAAAGTCCATCCCAATACAAACATTGATTAATTAAAAGTATTAAAAAAATGCAGTCAAAGTAGAGTGTGAATAGCTTGTACAAAAAATGAAAGTTTGATTTAAAAGGAAAGGCAAAGAGGGAGCGTAGAATAAAGCAAAAGGGAATGTCTTTCTCAAACACAGATCCCAATGAAAAGCATGAAGTAAGTCTAGCATTGCTTGCTGGAACACATTCGTTTTGTTAAGTAACTTGCTTTGCTTTTTTTCCCTATACAAATCTATTGCTGACTCACCATATATTTATTTATATAGATGGTTAGATTAGATTTGGAAAATTCAACCAACAAAATAAAAACGTTACATATAATAGTTAACAATACAAATACTGGTTCTAAGTAAAATCAGTAGCTGTGGTATGATTAATTATTTCACAGTGATATCATGAACTTAAACAATCTAATGAATATAGGTGTTCTTTCACACACTACTCATCAGACACAACCTTCTTCTGCTTCTGCTACTGAAGCATTTGTACCAAGCTTTTATCATCACCCTACTACACCTCTTCATAACTATGGATATTATTATGGACTTGAAGGTGAGCATGTTGGATTGTATTCAGCCTTGCCCATCATGCCTGATGGATCCATTTATGGAATAGAAGCTCTATGTAAATCACAAGCACAAGGTTAGTTTAGTTCCAATATTTATTACATCATATTTTTTATGTGAAAAAATGTACTAATTCAACTTCTTTCTATTTTATGTGTACCAAAGAAGCAATGCAAGTGAGCATAGATGGTACTTTTCACAAACCAAACAATTCAAATAACATTAATCATGTGCAAGAGACTATCAGCCAACAACAACTATATTACTCTTCCTTAAGAAACCATGATGTGATGTTAGAAGGGTGCATGAAAAATCAGGTAAAAGATAGTGTTCAGCTCCCAAATATAGTTGAGGATGAAATTTTTGGTATGAAGAGTTGGATTTCAAGGGACATTCCTGCTAGATATGAACATGATTCAAAGACATATGGGTTGTCAATGAGTCCTGGTTCACAATCAAGTTGTGTTACAAGTTCACAACAAACATCAATTGGTCCCATTGATTCTGTTTCCATTGAAATGGTAGACATGAAAAAGAATCAGAACCAAACCGTTTTAAGGAATACTTTTGGGCAAAGAACATCTCAATATAGAGGTGTAACAAGGTTGGTTTTCCTCTAATGCTTTTCCTTTTTGCTTCATTTAAAATGTTGTTATTCAAGAAGATTATATAGTATTTATGATCATTAGATATAACTTATATTTTAAGATGGTATGTTTTTGTATTATAATTTAACTCTATATATGTAAAGCTGAAGAATAAATGTTTAGAATGAAGTTTCTTTAGATATAATATATGTCATATATTTCTGAAAATATAAACACAAAAATACTTCATATATACATGAATAATAACCCATGCAAGTTCACTACTTTGACTGATTTGTGTAACTGTAATTTATCTCCTTTGATCAGACATAGGTGGACTGGTAGATATGAAGCTCATTTATGGGATAACAGCATCAAGAAAGAGGGACAAGCTAGGAAAGGAAAGCAAGGTAAGAAGAATTAAAGCAACTATATATGTTCACACCCCTTTACATTTTTTTTCTTCTTTCTGTGTATATTTTTGGTCAAACAAATCTTAGCTTGATTCTATTCCTCTTAGAAAAGCTCTGCATTTTGTAGTAATATTCTTCTCTCACTGTTTTTTTTGTGTTTTCTCCACATCCTCATTTTGTCTTTGATTGATGATTCCACTCAAATGCACAATGATTCCTCAGTTTATCTAGGTAAGGTTTCCAAATGTTAAGCATAATTTTTTCCTTATGATGATAAAACATGAAAATTAATTTGTACACAAGTGACTCCAAAAAATTTATTGTAGGTGGTTATGATATGGAAGAAAAAGCTGCTAGAGCTTATGATATGGCTGCACTCAAGTATTGGGGTCCCTCCACTCGTATAAACTTCTCTGTAATGATTAATTTCATTCTCATTTTCTCTTCAATTCAAGATTCTATTTCATTAGTAGTACTGACAGTAACTGATATCAAATTAATCATGATCTCATAATAACAGTTGGAAAATTATGAAAAAGAACTTGAGGAAATGAAGAAAATGACAAGACAAGAATATGTTGCTCATTTAAGAAGGTATGTAAAATATTTGCTTTTTAATCATTAATTCATTAATCAGTTAATAACCATGTTAATTTTCATAACTATAATTCAAATTTGTCAAATTAGGAAAAGCAGTGGATTCTCAAGAGGGGCTTCCATGTATAGAGGAGTAACAAGGTCTCATATCACATGCATTGCTACACTAATTTAATTTCATATGATTTATATCTTGAAAATAAAATTAGTTTTGAATTCTGATTAACTTTGTAGCAGACACCATCAACATGGAAGATGGCAAGCTCGAATAGGAAGAGTAGCAGGAAATAAAGATCTCTACCTTGGAACCTTCAGTCAGTACAGTCACATTTTTTGGTTATTCTTTCTTTTAATTATAATTACTCCCTTTGGTTACATTTGTTTATTTCACTCATCAAGAAAATAATAATTTTATCAAAATATATGTATTAGGCATTTAAAAAAATTAATTCAGTTTTGGAGAAAAAAAATTACAAATGTGACACTCATTTTATTGATTTTTCCTTTGTAAGCATTGTATGAATGGGCATTATATTTTATGTTAATGGTATAATAGGAAGAGAGTGCTTTATAACTTTATAAAGCTAATCTTTGATGCGATTCTTGATCTATTTGAATTAATCTTTTCAGCCACATAAGGCTGAATTTGATCATGAACAACTTTAATATTCTCTTTTATTAAAGCTGTTAGTTCATAAGGAGACACAATCATAACATCAAATGATCTTTTTAGTACTCTTTACTTAAAATTCTGATCTCATGGGCCATTATTTAAAAATCCATGATCCCATGTTCTTTATAGTAATCTAATTCTTACCTTTAATTAATTAAAATAATTCAGCTACACAAGAGGAAGCAGCTGAAGCCTATGACATTGCTGCTATAAAATTCAGAGGAGCAAATGCTGTTACAAACTTTGATATAAAAATATATGATGTGGACAAAATTATATCAAACAGTAATCTTCTTAGCAGTGAACAAGCTAAGCGAAACAGAAATGTGGATGATGTAATTAACAATAAACTTTCTACATTTGAAGACATTGAAGTAGCAATTCCAATTCAGAAGAGATGCAAAATCCAACAACATGACCAAAATCCACCTACACAAAGCATTGAAAGTTGCACGGTCCAATCATTTTCATTAGCTTTAGATAACATATATCATTATCAAGAAATAGATGAATCAAATCCTTCTTCATTGGTTACAAGCTTGAGTAGCTCAAGAGAAGAAAGTCCAGACAGAACAAGCTTACCAATGCTCTTTGGAATGTCATCAACAGAATCAATGCCTTCATTTTCTTTGCCTCAGATTCCACTGTCTGTCTTTGCTGCTTGGAATGATGCATGATCAATTTTGTTTTCTCCTTGTTTTACATGCATGTTCTCATTTAAGCATTTTATTCGTGTAACAAACTTGTTAGTCAGTTTCAATTAAGGAGAAATCGTTCAATAGTATTCAAATGACTAAACTGAAATAATTTTTTGTCAAATTTTACTTATCTATTAATTGAATTCTAGATAACTGATGCACATTTTCCTCATGCTATAACGAAGAGCTAGTTCTACTGAAAATTTATATCATTTTATGAGCAATATACCATTCATTAATATAAGTTTCAACTTTAACACGTGTACTCTAGTTAAGTGCATTCCTTTCTGTAAATAATTTTTATAATAATTTATGATAGTGGTATTGGTTTTTTACGTCCAGTGTCATCATTACTTATTCGTTTTTTCTAAGTAAACTTTATCTAAAGGAGGCAGATATTCACATATACCCAATTCTATCAAAGAGAAAATTACTTTATATGATATGATTTATGACTTAATGAACTGTATCGAATTACATTTTGTCTTCTACTTTAAGGAAAGCCCTGTTGTTGAAATTGGAAAATCCTTCCGGATTATTTATTTTATTATATATACAGATACCAGTGATGGTCATAGAAGTAAACTCAACGTGGGTAGTTCTGTTCACACGTGAGCAATTATTTACTCAGATCAATTTCCTCTTCTTGCACAAATATGATTTTTAAATTGCGAGAGTTAGGTTGAATAATTGTGGATAATTATGTATTTAGTTTTAAATGCGAGAGTTAAGTTACGATAGACTTAATTTTAGGGACGGACACACCCAAGTTTTGAGTTGTGGGCTATTATATATCTCTTTCAAATCACACTTTGTCATATGGATAATATTAAAAAGATTAAATAGTCATTTTAATTTTAAATATATAATACATTGTGAATGTAATATTTGAATTTATCAAAATTACAACTACGTTGTATTACAACTAAATTATCAACGGTCTCACGACTAAGTTAACTAATTAAAATTATATTTAAAAACTAAAATAACTACCAAAAACACATTAAATTTATTTTTATAGTTTTAATACATCGAAGACTATTTTATAAAGTAACTCTCACATTTAAAAAAAATATAAAAAGCATGTACAACCTATAAAATAGCAAATATTATATATATATAAAAGATAGTGGGAGTGTCAACTCATTGCATGGATGGACGTAGGTCCATCACTTATATAACTTATAAATATATTTTTAAATCATATTTTAGTAAATATGAGATTCTTAATGAGCATTCTATGAGAAATTAAAAAAACAAAATTATTACATAAATTAATACACTCAAATAAAACAAATAGAGGATTGAACATTCCTATCACAACTCGCTAGTTTTGTCTAAAAAAAATGAAGATGCATCTTTTTGAGGGAAAACTTAAGATGCAACTATGAGTTACAAAAATAAATAAATTGAATATTTGTGTGATAGCTTTGGTTATGGTTTGTTCTGAAAAATGAATCTCAACCTCAAATGCAATGCTACCATTCTTACCACAAATTGGGTCCAGTTCCTTGGTGAGTGGTAACATTTTATAAACAATATATTGGTGGATATGCCTATCCTATCCTTACAATCTCTGTATAGACATTCTCCCGTGCTGAGTGGCTTTGGTGCAGGGGAAACAAAGTTTGTTGTCATGTGTCTCGATTTCAATCTACAAAACCACATCTAATATCAGGCCAAAATCAAAATAGTTTGTCGCAACATTATGCCGCCAAAGTCTTATTCAAGAACCAAGAGCCACTATTGTAATTATCAAAGCTTTATACCAAAAACAATTAGAATTGGACACTGTTCTCCAATTCCATTCACGGGTAACCAACAAACTAATAAATTCAAATATTCAATTCATAATTTGGATTTTAACTAAAAGCCACAATCAAACTGATCTTTAATAATTTGGGTACTAATTTTACGTCATTCAAAATCTAATCTTTTCTTTGCAAATATTATAGATTTTTTATATTATCAAAATAAGTAATATTTTATCCCTTTTTATTATAAATCATAGTAATACATCATTTATGCATTTTTCAATTTCATCTCAATTTTTTGCTGATTTTGTTTTTTCATTTTTGACTAGTCACTGGTGTTATATTATTTTTCAAAAATATAAAGAAAACTAAAATATCATACTTATCTACCAAATTAGAACGTTGAAATGAAACAAGATTTGATTGATATACTGTTTCTTGTTCGTTAAACATAGGTCACATCTAACATTGTCGTATACCAAAACATAGATGCTACTATCCATCAAATTCAAAGGCTAAAACACATCCAACTCTTGTGCATTATTGTGGGACCATACTTGGGCTACGTGAGGTTGAAGATCCAAAACGACACAGGGCCTCATATTTTTGTGTTGAGCTTGATGAAGCCCGTAATTCTCACCAAACAACTCTCGTGGGGCCCCTTCAGGATGTTGTTTGTGTCTATACTCTATACACTTGGACTCATGTTGGGCCATTTGTTACCCCTAGCGGAGGCAGATACGGGTGCGATTGTAATGGAACTTCTTTACTTAAGGACTAAAGCCCAGCTTAATAATAAGGATCATGACCCAAACAGAAAATAAATAATTAATTTTGTGGTGCTATTTTTCCACATCCAACAAAATTTGAAATCATTTTTGTTTGGAAGTGTACTTTTAGAAATATGAGGTTTTAGTAGTGAGGATGGTAAAAGTAATTGTGAATTCTTAATTATACTTTTGTTGATGTTGTTTATATAGATTTAGGATGGATGGCAGTTCATGTCAATTTGATGAAGATATTAAATGAAAAAATGAACTGATTTGAGACATTAATCAATTGTGAATTTCTAAACTATGAAATGTTTGACCGAGAAAATGACCACAAGATTTAAGTATATTATTTAGACAACCACAAAATAAAATTAAATGATACATGTTTTAAAATAATTAAATGATGTATTTTCTTTTTATGTATATGCATAAATAATTTTTATTTGACGTTATGACCACTTAAGTATTTTTGTGTTTGATTCTTGAATATAGATAGATTTTTCATTGTTTTAAACTAGAAAGTTAATTAGTTTCATATAGTGGTGAATATTTTACATCTATAACATATTATAAAAAAACTAGGAGTATTTTTTTATTTTACTTATGAAAATAAGAAGAGAAAAAAAAGGAAAATGAGAAAAATTTCACATTATCATCCTGAAAAATGTACAATGATAACTGGCATCTTATATAAGTAAATAAGTATTTTTATTGTTAAAATTATTACAGTCTTGCAATTTAATTAACCAAATTTATGAAATAATAATTTTTTTCTTATACTTTTGTTATGTTTTCAAACTGTGTACCAGGATTTTGAAGTCTTGTGTTTGTCTATGCAGAGCAAGAAAGAATTGCTAATTTGAAAGAGATCATTACTATTTTGTACTACTATTTTTTAAAAAATGTAGATTTTTTTTTTGTTAGATTTGGAGATACTTCATTTGAAGAAATAAATTTAAGAGGTTAAATCATTATTTTGTAAATTTAATAAACAAAGCTACACGAGGCTTACGACTTTAAAACCCAAAATATAAATTTACTCCACTATAAGGAAATATTAAGATCCACATGCATAATTTGAAAAAGGACCAAAATTAGGTAAGGGTGGGGAAAATAGCAATGATAAACATTTGGACTATTTTAACCAATTAATTTTATTTGAATAACATAAAAAGCAAACGGAACCCACAAGTTTAACGTCAATTTATAATCACAATATACTTCCTTTAATTTGATAAATATCGACTAAAATTTTTAATTTTGTTTTGTTAATTTCTAAGTGATGGTCGGCACTCAGTCTTCGTATAAAAAGAAGAAAATCTTTCTTCTATTTCTATAAAAACTTTATATAGCAAGTTCTTATAATTCACATTTTATATACAATTGTTTGTTTATTATATTAAAACATTTAAATAAGATTAATTAATTTTTGAATTAATGCATTTATTTTAAAAGTCTATAACATCTTTGGCGTATTGTCGCTATCTTAGAGCTCAATATTAGCAGTCATAGTTCCCCACAAACTCCAAAAGCCCCACGCCACGCCACTCTCCCTCGTTCTTCTACACACACTCACTCCGTCAAACCTTTCCCTCATTTCATTTCATCCTCTACACGCACGCGCTCCTCTCGTGTTTGCACTTCCGTCTCCCTCAAGTTCTGTGCTTCCCCTTCCTTTTCAAATAAACTATCCCATAACAATAAAACAAATCTTTTAAAAGATACGGATAAACCATTATTTTTATCTAGAATTATTAAAATAAATTTTAAAAGATATAAATTATTATAAAATATAATTTATTATAAATAATTTTTAACAATTATATTGTCAATAGCTAAATTAAATAACGTTTTAATAATTTAATAATAAATTTAAATTTTTAATTTAGTAAACGATCAAAATAACAACACTGTAGTTTTGAAAAGTTCGCACAGATATTTGTTAACGTAGCAATAATAAAATACAAAAACAAAATTTGAAGGAAGACATTTGTTAGTTTTTTTTTATAATAATTAGGCAAATATTATTTTTTATATATAAAAACAAAACAAGTAGCCATTCCCACGATTGAAGAGTGAATAAGACCATTTTTCTGATTTTGAAAGAGTCCCTTCTCTCTCACAGCCCACTAACTCACTTTAGCCTAAAACCATAAAACATTTGTCCAGTTTTTGCTACAGCTCCATCACAAGAACGTGAAGGGTTAAATACAATATATCTTTCATCTTTTCAGAAGAGAAGAAGAAAAAAGGAAGCAAGTAAAATATCTAGAAAGTTGTTAATTTGGAAAATAGATGGATGTAGGGAGGGTAGTGAAGTTAATGTTATCATTGTTCGTAATATTATTAGCATCAATTAAACGGTGTTTATCAGATCCAAGCGACGAAGCATGTTTGACACATCTAAGCAAATCATTAGAAGACCCAAACAAATCACTCCATAACTGGATACAAGAAAACTTCGCTAAACCCTGTAACGATTCAACCTCAAATCTCCAAGGAGCAATATGCAGCAATGGCCGAATCTTCAAACTCTCACTCAACAACCTTTCACTCAGAGGAACAATCTCACCGTTCCTTTCTAACTGTACAAATCTCCAAACCCTTGATCTTTCATCCAATTTCATAACCGGACCAATCCCACCGGACCTACAATCACTCGTTAATCTCGCGGTTTTGAATCTTTCATCTAACCGTTTAGAAGGTGAGATTCCATCTCAGCTTACATTGTGTGCTTATCTTAACATCATTGATCTTCATGATAATTTACTTATTGGGCTTATTCCTCAACAATTGGGCCTATTAGTCCGTTTATCCGCTTTCGATGTTTCTAATAACAGACTCTCAGGCCCAATCCCTTCTTCACTCTCTAACCGAAGCGCTAACTTGCCCAGATTCAACGCAAGTTCGTTCCAGGGGAATAAGGATCTTTACGGTTATCCGTTACCACCTATGAGAAGCAAAGGCTTGTCGGTTTTGGCTATTGTTGGAATCGGTTTGGGAAGTGGACTCGCGAGTCTTGTTTTGAGTTTTACTGGGGTTTGTATATGGTTGAAAGTAACGGATCGAAAAGTTGCATTAGAAGAAGGCAAAATTAGTCATCTTATGCCTGATTATTGACTTTTAATCACAATATTCAATTTGTCTAAATCCAAGGTATCTTATCTTTGATTGTTGATGGTTCAGCTCAAAGTAAACAACGAAAAAAAAACAGTACTCGTACCAGGTACTTTTTTTTTTTGTTATTGTTGTTGTCGTTGATAAGAGTGAGAGGGTGTGGGCTACTCTTTTATTTTCTTTAGTACTTATGGGTTGTTCAGATCGTTGTCTTTTATCGATCACGGGGGATATATAATTTTATAATTTATTTTATAATTTATTTATATTTTTTTTTTCCCACAAGTGTTAAAAAGTTTAAAATTTTCTCCATACCTGATTCTAATTGGCTGTATTATTGTAGTTTCTATTTATTGAAACAATCTTAAATATAATGCAATTTAAATTGATTTGATTTTCGTTATTGTGGGTTGGGTTTGGTTGGCATATGGCAGGATGGTAGGGTAGGATATAGGGAACTGTGTGTTACTATAATGCTATTGCTAGCTAGCTAGCTAGGTGAAGCGCTGCGCCGTTCAACTGCAAATTTTGAATCGCATTCTGCTAAGAAAATGTGAATTTTTACAAACTCAGAACAGCTGGTGCAATCTTTTTTTAGCGGAGAAAAGTGCTGTTCCCTCACATTCTCGAAGAAACTAGTGCTTTGTTAAGTTGAGCTGGTGGGAGACACCAATTATGGCACACAACCACGTGGATTGAGACATTTTTAGGAGGATTAACGACACACTATTTTCAACGTATTATATTAGATTGATTAAAAGATATAAATTTAATGGGATTTATGTGTAATTTAATTGCTAGTAAAAACCAATTAAAACTTTATAAAATATGTCCACATAGAAGTACTTTTGATGTTATTATTTTAATGTGATTTTCAACTTCTAATAGACTTGTAAAATAAATCAATAAACTTGTTGTAAAAAAAAACTTCTAATAGACTCGACTTTAAAAAATTGCTTGTAGTGGATTTACTCCCAATTTGTCACTTGTCAAAAAAAAAAAAACCTGTCAATTTGATTTATTTAATTTATCTGCTATTCATTCACTTGTTAGTCCAAATTCCAAAGGGAACATGTTTGCTCGTGCTTTTGAATTTGGCTGCCTATCCTTAATTTCCTCCTTAGCTTCGGATCATTGTTCAGAATGAAGCCATTTTTTTAATGTATTTAAGGTTACCTTCATGAATCATGATGTTGGGCAAAGCATAAACAAAAATTAAAATTTACAGCCATAAAGTAATGAGCGGTTAACGTGAATCTAGTGCTTACCATAATTATGGCTAGTGGGCTCCTTATTTATTTGTACTCTTACTATTCTTCTTCTGGCCCGGTTTCTTTTTTTACTTTTTTCCTCTAAAAGTTATGTGGGCCTAGTCTCGTTAAGTTCTCGCTAGCTTTGTAACTTTACTGTTATATGGAATCATTTCATATGCTTCCCCTTGTAGCTAAACACACACTGCATTCTTGTTTCTTAACAACTCCACTGCATTATTATTAGGTAAGAAAAATACACACGGTAAAATATATATAGTAAGCTGTGTAGTATACGAATGCTTATATGGTTAAGATGTTTAATAATTTAGAGTAATGCAACATCATACAAATTTGATTAAATTTCAAGGATTCATAATTATAATTTCAATTCACCATTACTAAAATAAAAATACATGTATAGTATTAAATAATAAAATTAATTTATATACATTATTAGTGTAAAAAAATATTAACAATTATTCATGTGTAAGACTTAATAAGTAGTTAAAATTAAAGTCAATATTTTTAATAACTTCATAATTATGATTAATTAACTGTATAAAAAATAAATAATAAATTAATTCCTTAAATGATAATATGTTGTTGCAAAAAATAACAATGCATGTATGAGCTGAGCTATCAAAGTGGATTTCACGGGTATCAATCAGATAGATTTTCTTTAGAATCCACAATATATCAAACTATTCCTTTGATTAGTAAAAGGTGGTGGTTATGTTGATAGTTTTTATTTTCGAATTGATTTTTATTTAATATCCACAATATATCAAACTATCACTTTGATTAAAAGGTGATGGTTATGTTAATAGTTTTCTATTGGAATCCATTAAACTAATTCAATGTATTCGTCCATGTGATAACAGGCAACACTAAGTAACCAAATTGAAATGGAAAGGAGACAAAGTTAAGTTGCTCCTTATGATATAACTTTAGTTTGGTGGCTGATGTAAATGAATTAAGTAGGTGGCTGATGTGAATTAGTTAAATAGCATAGTGATAAGAAATATCAAATATTTGATTTTCATATTTAATATAATTTTAATAATTACTAACATAATATTAATTATAAAGAAAGAAAGAAAAAAGTTAAGTTGCTCCAAAAAATTAAGGAGAAAACATTAACAACAAATAAAAATGGTTAACTTAATGAAATTAAATCAAGATTAGACTCCAGCGGCCCTATAAACTTGTTTATTCCATGACAAAGTGGTGATACTATTAAGCATTGGATTTATGGTAAGAGAATTTAGGTAGTCAAATGTGGTTTAGTCTTTTTGGGTGAAAGTCAAATGTGCTTTCATTCCGTTGATTAATGGGCTCACCGAGATTGGCATGAATGTCATCATGGAGTTGGGCCCCTAACCCCACCCATGTTATTTGATTATATATATATATATATATGCTCTCATAAAGTTGAAGAGGATTTTTTTTCGTATGTGTTTTGTCATGTTTCTTCTAGCTTATGGAATTTTTCTCATGAATATAATTGTGTAACCTCACGCCCCTCGCCGCTTTGTATTTGCTGCTATCACAAGTAAAGTGCAACTGCTTTTAAGTATCCGTTGCTTTTGACTTCCAGCTTCTTGATATGTAACAGTCTAGCATATAGCCCACAACTTCTTAAAAACGCGATAAATTATATGAATCGGTCATCTTTTATTGGAATTTGAGTGTCTAATTTAAATATTGTCTCCACTTATAAATAAATTATTAAATTTAATACTCTTATCATATATCTCACGTTTATGATTAACGTTGATGATTAAATATTAATTTAAAATTTTAATTGACGTATCATATTCGATTGATGCGTAAAATATGATAAGTGTATCATATATCTTCTTATCTTGTCCATCAAACAAATTTATAAAGCGTAATTTAAGTAGTTTGATAATAGTGATCTAATAATGTGATTAATTGAATCATTAATAAATTTTAATATTATCTTAAAATTCGAATTGTGTTTAACTTAACCTTTATAAAATTAATTTGTTTAATGAAAACTGTCTCCAAGTATAATTTATAAATATATTTAAGATATATTTTTATAAAATGTAAGTGATTAAATTTTACATCAACTATAAATATAATAAATATTGTTATATACATAAAAAATAAAAAATTATAACCGGTTAACTTCGTTTTCACAATCAGGGACACATCTACCTACCCTATCCCAATTGGTAAGAGCTGCCGCTTTTTTTTAATTTAAATTATCGGGTATCTTAATTTTTGCCTCCACCTGAAATAATGTTTTATCCCCACTAAATAAAACATATACCATAGTCCATAAAAATAGTTTCTCACCTATAATGGAATTTGTAAAGAATATCAATCGTGTACTTTTAAAATACAGAGTAATATTTTGTAGAGCTGTATTATTTAAATATACAATACAGATAAAAAGATAAATATTGTATACTTTTGAAATGTAGAGTAATATTTTTTAGAGCCGTCTTACTTAAACACAAAAGGTAAATAAAATAATAAATATTGTATAAATATAGGTCGAATACTATAACAACGTGTGTTGCATGTAAATCAAGATACAAGGAAAATAAATGGAAGTTTATGAAGTCACACAATAATTAGAAAATAAATATTTAATTAAATAAAATAATGAGCTTGTAATGTACAAGATTCATTAAGGCAACAAAAGATAAATATAGATTTTTAATATTTTTAGTAAATTTTTTTTATCATTAATTGAATAAAAATTAAAAAAACAAATTTAGATTTGTAATATTTTAAGGAATATAAATCGTGGGTAAGAAATTCAACTTTCTCCTGTTAAACTTGACCGGCCCAACCGTGAGGCTGCTAAAGGCCTGTGTTTGCTCCTCAGTATGGTTAATTGTTGGGTAGGCTTTATATTCTTGAGCAGGCCCAAATCTTTGTCGTTATAATTATGATAGAGTTATTTCTTTATTGACCAAAAAAGAAAAGAGTGTTTTTGTTTTGTTTTTTATATTCAGTGTGTTTTTTTCTACTCAAGTGTGTTTTTATTTATTCCTTTAAAATAAGTGTTTTTTATTTTTTTTACCATTATAACTTGTTTAATTTTTTGTCAAAAAAATGCTACACTTTTTTGGGTTCAAATCCATGTTGAACTAAATAATTATTTAGTATTGGACTCTGTGTTTGGTGATTATATGCCTAAAGTCATTTTTAATAGAGATTATTTTAGCTAATAGGAATTCTCAAACTTATTAGCCACTTTGATTAGAGACGAAAAAAAAAAAGTCTTCATATTGATACCAATGCTTGTACAATTATATTGTTTTCTATGACATGCATCCCCATCCTAATATATATATATATATAGAATATTCGTCGATATATTAAGTTTAATTGTAATTTGATCTTTTTATTTTTATAAATTTGTAGAATTGATTCTTTAATTTTAAAATTTAAAAATTTTAGTATCTTCATTGTATTATTTAACTAAAATAGTGATAATTTAATATATTTAAAATTATATAACATACGAATTAATGATCTATTCCAAATGCATTAATTATTTTTATGTTATTAATTCTTTTAAAAAAAAGTAAACTTTGAAGTGGATGGAAACAATTTTTAGAACTTTTAAATTTTGTGATAATTTGATAAACAACTTTGCATCTGAAAAATTATATTTAAATAAAATATTATTATTTGACCAATATGCTATTATTAAATTTTAAAGATCTCCTAAAATTCGCTTTCGGCCTATTTAAATATTAAGTATTGGGCGAACTCTATGCTCAAATTGAGAGAAAGAAATGAACATGTGACTTTGGAGCAAAAAGACATAAACACCCTTTATCTGGTTGTATAATTTCAAAACCAATTTGAAGTTTTCTATATGGAAGAGCCGCATTTTCTTAATGTGAAAAAATTAAAGAGAGTTGAATCTAGGTGGTTTACCAAAATAAAGGAAAATTCAAAAGTTCTTAGAACACTTATCAAAGTACTTATATATTTATTTAATAGTGAAATTATCATGAAAGCGAAATTCAAACTCAAATTAACAATCGTAACAATTCATCTTTAAGCATATCACATTTTATTAATAAAAAAACTATATATTTTATTTTCACTACAATTGTGAATTTTAACTCCGATATGTTTAATGTATGTTTAACAATCTATCTCTTCTCTACTTTTAATTTTTCTTTTTTATTTATTCTTCACTTAACACTTTCTCTCATATGAATTTAAATTTTTAAAATAATCAACTTATTATAAAAAATAAAGTGAATAATGTCAACTATTAATTATTAAATAAATAATTATTATTTTATGTATATTTATGATCAATCATGAGTGATTATAATATCAATAATTCTTCTATTATTTATTAACATTTTACTTTAAACGAGTAAAATTTCTCTTTTATAAGAATCAATTGTTTTTTGAAAAGATAGTTGCACAAGAAATTTTTTCTCCTTTGAATGATTTTTTTAAAGGGTAAAAGACTTTTTAATAATTTAATAATACACAAATGATCTATTTTTATGTTAAGTGTCAAACTGAATATTGAAGTGTTTGCCTTTTGAATCGATGAGAGAATTTTTTTTTCCTCACATATTCAATAACTTTTTATGGATTATATTCGATATTTAGCAAAGGTAAATTTTGTCACTCTATAAACATAAATATTTACTTTCTCTCACATTTTATCTAATCAAATAAGAAAATATAAAAAATTATATTTTTTTTCTCTTGCTTTTTCTCATACTAAACAATTAAAATATTATTCCATTTTCTTCGCACTTCCTCTTCTTCTATATTTTAAGAATTTAATTACTTTAATGAGATTCTATCTATAAAAATTTAACTGCTCTAATAACCTTTTCAAAAATGTTTGTTGAAAGTGATTATATATGGAAGGTTTTATTGTAAATATCTCATTCGTTTATGTAAGGTCGCGTCTATTTCATCTTTATTTTTGTAAGTTTTTTTTTTTTTTTTTAAAATTTAAACTTGTAGGTTCAATTTACTTTTAAAATTATCTGGCCATTAGTTGCGTTAAAAAAAAGTTTATGTGGTAAACGGGAGAGTGACGAATTAGTTTGATGCAGCAGATGAATAAATTAAAAAATTAAAACAAATGAAATTTTAAGTAATTAAACTAATTTTAAATGAAATTTTAAGTAATTAAACTAATTTTAAAAAAAATGGAAAAAATAAATGAGAGAAAGTTGAACGTGTTATCATTCCGTCCAAAATGATAAATAGGTTTGAGATTAAGGTTATCTCTTATTTTCTCTTCTCTACCATCGCATCAACATTATTAGATCACTAACATCACATCACCATTTATACTCAATAGTAATTTTTTAAGATCAAGTTTTGTTGCAACCTTAAACGACATGAACAGTAAAACACACCTATGTTCTCACAACACTCACACACAACATAAACAACAAATAAATAAACCCATTACAAAAGAAAAAAAGGAGAACAAAATGTAATAATACATCACACATAAACATAAACAACAAATAAATAAACCTTAAAAGAAGAAACAGAAAACCCACTATTCCCCCACAAACGTAAACAAAAATGAGGGACAAAAAGTATCGAAATCGTACCTTCAGTCTCTCATTCACAACCTTCTTTCCTTTAGTTGTGTTTTGAAAATGGTAATACGATTATGGTGATTCGAAGATGATGATTCGATGTAAGTGATATTATGGTGATGGGATTATAGAGAAAGGAGAAGAGAATCCTAATCTCCAAACTTATTTCTAATTCTGGGTGGAAGGACTAAAATATAACAATTTCAATTTTTCTTCATTTCTTTTTTCTATTTTTTTTAATCAATTTAATTACTTAATTTAATTTTTTTTATTATCTAATTATTTATCTGCTAAATCAAACTTCTATATCATGTCACTTCTCCATTTGTCACATAAATTTTTTTAACAACAATTAACGAAAATGAGAAAAAATACGAATTTATATAAACAAATCAAATATTTAAGACAAAACTATACTTTGACTAACAACAACAGTAATTATCACGAGTCCAAATCTACCGATCCTTTTAGAATAAAATCCAATGAAATTAACTGCAAAAATATTCATGAATTAGCAACAAATTATTTTTCCTGGAAAACAATTTAATCCTCCAGTTAAAGTTTTCAATATTTTCAACGTTTATCCCTTTAACCACTCTTCTCTTTTCAATTGCTTTTGGTTTCAACTTGGGCAATTGACGCATCTAAGTTATACTCTATGTCATTACTCTATCCGTATAAAATATAAAAAATATAAAAAAGAAGTCAAATATATTTTGTTTAATTTTAAACAAAACACATTTTTATTTTTGTTTATATTTAAATTTGGAGGAGAACATTTTAACTTATCTTTTCTTTTTCTCTAACACCCATTCACTTGTCAATTTATTTGAAGAAAATCACCTAATCATTCTACCTATTAAAATTAAGTTTGATACATACACACAAAATTAGTGTAAAAAAATTTAAATCATTAAAAATACTTAAATTATAACATTTAAATCATTAAAAATGCTTAATTATAATTATTATTATTTTAAAAATCACACATATAATACGTCGACGGTGTAAAATATTTTATTTTACATTAACAATGTATAGAAATTAAATTCTTAAAAATTAATAAAAATTTAATTAATTGTTTATGAAGATACTTGCTTTAATATGGACTAAATTAAAATCTTGTAAGAGATAAAAATGATGAATTGAAACAAAACAACATGCAGGAGAAGTATCTAGATAAAGATGAAGTTGAATGTGGGCCTAGGAAGTACAAGCATTCGCTTTCAAGTTGGGCTGTAAGAGTCACTAATTGGGTTCTTCTCATGTTGATTTGGACAGGTAACCCATAATTTTCCGGAAGAATTAGCTGGATTTGCAAATGAGACCCTTTGATGTGTGTACATAAGCCACATTAACTTTATATTTTTGTCTTGATAGTAGTTATTTATCATGGGCCATGGTCCATGTGACTGGAATAAGACAATATAACTATTGGACTGAAGGAGCTATGTGGGTCTAGGACCCAGTTCCATGCAACTTCATAAATATTAACGTCTGACTTTTGTATGGGCCGGTCAGGTGTTAGTTTCGGGCTTTCACGTGTCAACTTGACTTTTTATTATGAATGAATATTTACCATCTTTCAAGATATACTAATAAGATATAGTTAGTGATATTAATTTAAAGAAACAACCTATTTACAATAATTCATTTGCTAATAATTTCGAAGGATAAAATGTTTTTAATTTCCAATGGAGAATGTATTATCTCCATTTGAATTTTCTCAATTTAATTAAAAATGTAACATCTCAATTTATGCTGTTGTTTAACATATATATTAGATAAATAATGAATTATTTCTATTTGAATCCTCTCAATTATTTTCAATAGCCTTTCACCGTGTCACCTCTCTTTTGTGATAAAGCTACAATTCTTTGAGTTGTAGCTCTTGTGTGTTTGCACTTGAACATCTTCAAAGGATTAGTCCAATGTTTGCTATTAATATTTTTCTGTTCATTGTCTAATATATATATATGTATGTATAAAAGCTAGTAACATTCGCCTATAAAACAATATACGAAATGAACTAATCTAATTCAATTTATATATTTGTCAAGACATTAATTTTTAGATATAAAACGAATATTCAAAATAATTTCTACTTGCAACTAATGTATATTTCAAAATTCCAAATTGTAAGGTTGTCAACCTTGAAGGAAGAGTTTCTTTTTTCTTTTAGGCACAAAAGGAAAAGTTATATACTCATTCCGTCCTCATATATAAGAAAAAGCAAAATTAAAGAAAGTAAATGTATTTAAGTGGTTATAGTATTTGAGACCGAAAGAAATATATTTTAAGTGAAATATATTTTAAGTGGTAAACACTTTGCATGCATTAAGTTTTTTTTAGACCCAGTTCAAAACGTTTCTACTACTTGTACCAAAGTTAATGGTTACAGAGAACAATATATCATAATAGTATTGAGCCAAACTGCATGTGCATGCTTAATTTGGTTCTTCAAAATTAAGTATCGAATTCACTTGTTTTAAAATTCTACACGACCTAACATATAAGAAGGAGTCAATATAAGTAATTTTCGTTGACCTTCATCACCAATAAATGGTTTAGCTATATATTGATCCATTTTTTTCACCCTAGAAAGTGAGAAAGACATAGAAGCATCCAGAATAGTAGGGCCACATGGGATGAACAACATTGAATATAATTGGGGAAAATGTGGTCCATGGCAATGTCTCATAGTAAGAGAGTAAAGATTGGACTAACGTGAAAATCATGTTAGGTGTCATAATGTACTCCCTAGCTCTCTAATGGTCCCTATGTTATGGATGGTGTTATTGGGAGCACTTAAACGAGGGTTTCACATGCCTTAATAACCCTTCTTTACTACAAACCACGTGGCATCTTCTATCTTTTGCTCCATTTTTAATTAAACACTTCTATTTTTAACTAACACGAGGGTAACTTCATTCACACGTTAGAGTAGAAATTTAGATTTATTCATTTTGGTTTACACAAGGCTCCAATTAATGGGACATTCAACTTTATGGAAACAAAAATGAAAAAAAAAAAAAAAAGATGGTTTTGGCAATATTAACAATAGTGGTCGGGGTTAAAAAATTGACACATACAAAATTGAAGGGCTTTCATTTCATGTTTTTAGTTTTGTGCTTCCATAATAGTGCTTATTTTAGTTGTGTTCCCTAGTGCTAAAATGTCATCAATTGCATCAATCAGATCATTCTACCCCAATTAGAGACCATATTCGTTGATGTTTGCTTGGATGTGAGTACATGGGGTACCCTTTTCCCTAGCTTGTCCTTCAATTTGGACAACCTCGTTGGTTAAATCGTATTATTTTATTGTTAATGTGGAATTAATTAATTAATTAATTAATTAATTAATTAATTAATTAAGATGTGAGGACTTGAAACCTCTTTTGTTGGCTTTACAATTTTTTCGTTCTAGCATTTTAAAGCAATTGAACAAATCATAGTGGATTATTTGTTTTAATTTTAAATAATGTATTTAAAGTTTTTTGTTTTTACTAAAAAAAAAACTTTAAACACATTATTTAAAATTAAAACAAATAATGTGTTTAAAGTTAGGTTTTAAAAAGTCTCATCTTCTACCTTATGATAAAATTTGACGAGCTAACAGATGCACATACATATAATCATATACAAAAAAAAAAAAGATTTTTTTTTTATACAATAGGTTTATAGTGTTTTTTTAATAGTTTTTTTTTTTAAAAAAGCAGAGTATCTGAATATAATAGAAGATTTGAATATAAATAAATATTCAAATCCAACACAGAATCTGTACAGGAAAATAAAAGGTGTCACCATACATAAATAATAAATTAGTCGCTAGGAATCACCTATAAACAACATATATACCAACATAGACAAACTACCAAAGATAACTTCAACAAGATATAACTTAACCATTCTGATAAACACTCTTGTATTAATTATATATAAATAAACTTGGCAATACCTCTATCCTAAACTCAATATCCAATGTGATATCTTAATTTTTATAAGAAAAAAAATGAAGTTTATTCAATAGACGTGTAGTCAACCTAAGCTCAAAGTGCTAAACACTAGGTAGATTTATACTTGATATTATCTCTTTAGTTATTTTTATAAACAAAAAGATATTTTTCTGAAAAGCAAAATAATTAAATTTTTAAAAAATGTGCACAAAGGTACCCAGATATATTAATTAAACTTAGAATATAATAGGTACTCTAAAGTTCAAACAGAAAGTAGAGTTTAACTCATAAAGGCATTTTAATTGTCCCTTAGGCATATAATGCCTTTTTATGTAATTATATAGATGATGGATTCATATAAATACTTATATATATGACCTAGGTAACTTTATAGTGCGTTGGATTATTATCATTTAATCTCCAAATCCCAACTTTGATTATGAATATATAAGTTTGTACGGCCAAAAGGAAGTAAGAGGGAAAGATCTGCTTAGTGGGAACATCTTTGAAGTGATTAAAAATCAGATGATATATATATGGTCCCCAATGCACCATCAAATGACCAAATTATAGTATATAACAATATACATATACTTCTTAAATTGTTGATAGGGTCATTTTTCAGTGGTTAATTTATTTCTTTGTTTCAAGCGACCCACCTTAATTTCGAAACGCTGGCCAGAAAGCTATATGCAAAATGTTAGCTGTCTTTTGCAATTCTCATAACAATGTTAAATTAAAACTTAAACACAAAGGCGGAAAGCTATAAAGATTAAATTAAAGAAAATAAAATATGAGAAAATGAAATGCGGCAATGCAAATCTGCAGCATAGTTTGTTACTTGTTAACCCACCCACCAACCTAGTTGGCTTTACTAACAAAGCTAAATCGGTCACTTTATCAACTTTTGTTCAAATATTTCATAGGCCCAATACAATTCTACATCATGAAGTTATACAAAGCTCATTTAACAAATGAGAATAACTAATATCTAATAAATAAGTATGTTAATAACTAATTAACAAGTGTAATAAAACTAACTAATTCATGAACAAGTGTAATCAATTAGTTTATCTAATATATTTCATACGACTCATAAAAAGTGTTTCATTTGTAATATTTTTCTATCTTAAAATAATTATTATTTAGAATGCAAATGAATTATTAATTATTTTCTTTCACTAAAGTATTCTTATTTATTATATTTCAACCTACTTAATTTATTAACTACAATTAATAATAGTATTTTAGTCATAACACATTATATTACCATTAAAAGTCGTGCTTCATTTTTTTTTGAAATAGTACGTATATGATTTGAAAGGCAATTTTTATAAGAGGAGACTAATTGAACTTAACGTGCATCAATAACATATGAATTAGATCTCAAACCAGTCAACGATAAATAGACTTATGTTGGCATGAGGAAGAACCACAAAGACAAACATTGGAGACGATGGATCTAAAAAAGTAGGAGACATAGAAACCGGTGAGAAGTAAGTTATGATCTTCAAAAAATATTAATTGCCGTAAATTTTAGAATATTTTTTCAAATATGCCTTAGTGAAAATTGTGAGACATTGACTAATACTATTAAAAGACACAGCTTTTTAAACAAGATAAAAGTATCATTTAAACAATACAAACATATCTTAAAATTTATAAATTTTTAATGGAAAAAAATTATCAAAATTTTTTCTTATAATAAAGAGAAATATAGTGCTAAAAAATGAAAAATGGGCGGAATATATATAAGAACATTAAGTGCACAATTGTTGTCATTTTTCATATGCGAGATTGCATACATTAAAAAACTGTACTAAGAACAATAATTAAGCGAGGATTGACAATGGACAACAGCGTGTAAATCTAACTTTTATTGGTTTGTTGTATGGTTCTATTCCACTAATCATCATAATACTATTAAAATAGGTCGCTATGTTTGACAAATCAATTTGATGTACTAGACGTAACAAAAAATTGATGTATAACTATTTTTTAAGATTATGATTTAGACGAAAGAAAAGAAAAAAGTTACATTAAAATACCACTTTAATTCATTGGTGACATTAAATTTGCCCTTTCCATAACAATTTTTAACTTTTAATGTCAACATTTACCAATGATCAATTATATAATGCCTGTTTAGTAATATATATATAATGTTAGCTGCTTTGCAAACATGCTAAAAGGTTCTTACATCAATTCACAAACAAAAATTATATTTTCCAATTCATCAAATGCCTAGTAAATTCATAAATAAAAACAATCAATTCAACTAACAATGATTTCTATATGTTTTACCAATATATACCATGTCCAAGAATTTTTTTTGATGCGATTCAGAACCTTGGCAACATATCTGATCACATCACCTTTGAAAAAGACATTATTCCTCATCATTCACATACACCACATGGTGGTAAGCCAAATTAATTATTTAATTCTTTTTTAACTTTTAATAGAAGCATTTTTACATATATGTTTGCTATAAAAACATATGTAGTAGTTTTTCACCATTACGATAAGCATTTATAATTGCATGTTGCAATTTGTGGTTAGGTATGATAACAAGACGAGTTCTGTCTCTCTCGTCCCAACTTCTCAGAAAAAACTTGCCTCGATCTCTTTGGAGTTCAACTCTGTTTTGGGCATGTCTCCCTCCCTACAAATATATATAATAAAATTAAAAAAATCACTTGTTTTATAATTAATATTATTAAATAATAATTTTTAGACAATACAAAAATTATATTATATTAAAACAATATTTTCTATTTAGTGGTGATTAATTATAAATATATTATAAATTTAAAAAAAAAAATGAAAAATACTTTTTACTAGTGAGATGAGTAATAAAACAGATTTAGAATTTTTGAAAAACTTCGTATATACATCTTATCAAAACAAATTTTCTGTCAAAACTGAGTCGAATTCAACATTATTTTTTTAATTTTTAAAAAGAAAATATAACACTAAGCAAAAAATCACTCTCTTTAATTAAACAACATTTTTCTCTCTTAGTTATTTTAATTGCTCTATTCTCATGTTATGTTTATTTAATATAGAAAAATGGGGAAAATTAGACAAGTAAAACCCAGTGTGTTTGTTTGTTATAGTGCCAAAATAATGAGGCATACCCTAACTAAAGAAAAATGAAAAAAAGAATGAAGATTCATCTTGGGCTTATTTGGGGAAGTAAAAACAAGATTGAAGAAAATGGCCGACAAAATTTGGATGAAGGTTAGTGCAAGAGGGAGCAATATGGTCCACGATGTGGAATAGCATAGGATCAAAATTAAAATCTTCATGACCATTGTGGTTGTGTGGGTCACCTCTGACCCATTTCCTTTGAGATTTGTTGTCGGCATAGTGTTCTCGGCGCCACTACAAAGTCTACTATATCCCTCCCTTCCCAAGTTACTGACTTTTGTTTCTTCCCTATTTTTAAAATTAACCACCATCACATCCTTATGAACCTTTTATTTTGGTTATACATTCTAATGAACCTACTTATTCAAACCATATACCCGAAAAAATTACCGACATAGATATGAAGTAACACATAATTTTTTGTGTAAGATAAACATCTATACAAACCCACACGATAGTGTAGCCGGTGGATTACACTCGCTATAATATTTTAGTGCTGACCAATACGGAGTGATATTCGGGAGCGTGTATTTTGCGTGAAATGAATGGGACGGTAGGTAAAGTAGTGCGTAGAAAACAAATAACATATTCGTTCACTAAAAGTTTTTCTATTTATAATAAAACGGTTTTGACTCCTTCAATTCCACAATATATATCACTTTATCTTTCCGCGTTGGCAATGAGACTACCTTGGTCAAAAGTGTTGTTTTCAGCGTCACGTGGCTACGTGTGACTTATGAGATTGATTTTGCATATATAAATACTTGCCTCACTACAACATCACACACCAATCCCTCTTCAAACATTTCAGTCCAAAGATCAAGTGTTAAATTCTCTCTATCCTTTCCCTCCCTCTAGTCCCTCTCATACATTCATTATTTACATCTACAAATCTAGTCTTTATCCATTTCCTAATAACACCCCCACTTAAAAGAAAAATGAAGTTGCTATCTACAAAAGCCACATGCAATTCTCATGGCCAAGATTCTTCATATTTCCTAGGTTGGCAGGAATATGAAAAGAACCCTTACGATGAGGTGAAAAATCCCAAAGGAATTATTCAGATGGGTCTTGCTGAAAATCAGGTTAATATATATATTAAATATATTATTCATTAATATTAATTATCGTACCAACAACCATGTTATTTATTCGGTGCTAATTGATTAAAAAACAAAACTATATAAAGAAACAAATTATATGTTTTTGTGTCACAATCTAACTAGGCCAAGTCATCAAATCAAGCTATTATTGTCCAAATAATTAATTAAGATGGTGGGCTAACAAAAATTTTGTCTCTATTTTTCAGTTATCTTTTGATCTACTAGAGTCTTGGCTCGAAAAGAATCCAGATGTAGCAGGATTCAAACGTGATGGAAAATCAATATTCCGTGAACTTGCTCTCTTCCAAGACTACCATGGTCTTCCTTCATTCAAGAAGGCATTGGTAGATTTCATGGCTGATATTAGAGGAAACAAAGTCACTTTTGATCCAAACCACATTGTTCTAACGGCAGGTTCCACTTCTGCAAATGAGACTCTCATGTTTTGCCTTGCTGAACAAGGAGACGCTTTTCTCCTACCCACTCCTTATTACCCAGGGTACGTATACCTTCTCTATTTTACTATTTTCATATACTACTATTATGCATGCAAGCTACCTTTTTATCATCATTAAGAAAAACAAAATGGTAAATAATTACTAATATTTATATATTAAAAAAGTTCACATAAAAATTTCGTATTTGGCTCTCTTAAAATTTTTTTTGTCGCTAATTTTTTTTCTCTATATGCAGATTTGATAGAGACTTGAAGTGGAGAACTGAGGTGGAAATAGTTCCAATACAATGCACAAGCTCAAACAATTTCCAAATAACTGAATCAGCTTTGCTACAAGCTCATGAAGAAGCAAAGAAGAAGAACCTCAAAGTCAAAGGGGTCTTAGTGACAAACCCATCAAACCCACTAGGCACTACAATGTCTCGAAATGAATTGAACCTTCTTATTGACTTCATCAAAGACAAAGACATGCATTTAATAAGCGACGAAATTTACTCCGGGACAGTTTTTACCTCTCCAAACTTCGTTAGCATCATGGAAATCGTTAAAGACAAAAGCGACTTTAAAGATTTTGACACTAACGTTTTGGAGAGAGTTCACGTTGTTTATAGTCTTTCCAAAGACTTAGGTTTACCAGGTTTCCGAGTCGGTGCTATCTATTCCGAAAACGATAAAGTCGTTTCGGCTGCAACGAAAATGTCAAGCTTTGGTTTGGTTTCATCACAAACACAATATCTTCTCTCAGCTATGCTAGGTGACAAAAAATTCACAAGAAACTACATATCCGAGAATCAAAAAAGACTTAAAAAACGACAAAAAATGCTTGTTTCAGGGTTAGAGAAAGCGGGTATTAATTGTCTCAAAACAAATAATGCCGGCTTGTTTTGTTGGGTTGATATGAGAAACCTTTTAAGTTCCAATACATTTGAAGCTGAAATGGAGCTATGGAAGAAGATATTGTATGTTGTTGGGTTAAACATTTCACCTGGTTCGTCGTGCCATTGCAACGAACCAGGATGGTTTCGTGTTTGTTTTGCTAACATGTTGGAAGATACTTTAAACCTAGCTATGAAAAGGTTAAAGGACTTTGTCGCAAACTCGAATGGTGAAGGGTGTAGTAGTAATAATTGTAGTAAGAAAAGTAGAAGAAGTACCCAATCTTCTAGAAGTTTTACGAGGAAGTCATTTTCGAATTGGGTTTTTCGGCTATCGTCACGTGATCATCGTGAACAAGAAGAACGATAGTATGGTCATGGTGTGAATGATACTTGATAGAAGGAATGCATGCACATGCACAATTGTTATTATATTAACTTTTTGGGGTCATATTATTATTAACTTTTATTTTATTATTTTTACTTTTTACTCCTCGAATATATATTTTCGGTGGAGTTAATAGGATCCTACTTTGTTGTTTTAATTAATTTGTAATGTGAAATTGTAGACAGAAATTAAGAAAAACGCACTCTGTCCATTTGGACGTGAAGTGTGAGTTGTAGAGTGAGTTTGGTTCTGAAATGTTAAATATGGATCAATTTCCTTGCATATGCATGAAAATTTTTCTCGGTGTGAATGTGATCGACAAAAAGTTGGAAGTATATAATAACCAAATATATTTTTTATATATAAAAAATAATTATCAAATTACTCACTTTCTCATAAAAAAATATCATATTAGATCATTTTACACTGAATAAAAGTTATAAAGGAAGAAAATTGAATAAGAATCATAACAAATTAACTTTTTTATTTCGAAAATATAATTAATTGAAATTTTATAAAATCATAACAAATTAACTTTTTTATTTCGAAAATATAATTAATTGAAATTATAAAATACATTAATGCAATACAAATTTAAATTTATTAAAAACAATACGGATAAATTTGTGAATAAACGCACAACACACTAAAGTTATATTGTCTGGAATACTTACATCTGTTGATCTATAATGTTGATGATGTTAAAATTATTGATTAAAATTTGTAATGAATCGAAATTACTCTATCAATCTAAACTAAAATGAACATCTACAAAGACGAGAAAAATAAAAAGAAAAACACCAAGACAACAAACAAAACAAAGTCATAACCTGACGGCGAAATAAAAATAAAAAACAAAAAAAAAACTATATATTCATTAAAATATATTTAAATAGTATTTTTTTATTTGGGAGCCGCGGCTGCCATGGAATACTAGTCATAAACCATTAATTATTTTTAGGGAATCTATACGGTACATTAAAAAATTAACATATAATTTAATCAATTTTAAGAGATATTGTAGTAATGCAAAAATAGATAAATTAAAAAAGATTATTGATAAAAAAATTTATACATACTTTATTTTTTATTGTACCGTTTAATTTATCTTATTTTTATTATCATAAATACAAAATAAAAATAATTACTCAAGAGTGGCGCACATTATATTCATTAAAAGATATAGTTTGAAAACTAATTAACTAATTGTTTCTTTAAGAGAATTATTATGTAAAGATTAGCTATTACTCTTGGTTTATAAATTTTTTGTAATCAATATATTTGCAAATAAAACGTGCTATAATTATAGTTGTATAATACGTAGTATGACTAATAATTAAGAATGACATATGTGTGAACACGGGAAATATTGGTAACGAGAGGAGAGATTACGTGCGCATGCATAAAGGAGAGCGCCGGCGAGATAAGCGGCCAAACGCCGCGGGTTACTGCCGACGCTGGCGGTGGTATTGTACCGACTTTCTTATGGATTTTCCACTGACCCAACAGTTTTCAAGGAGATCATTAATGAGTAGATTGGAAAACATTTAGTGGTGGGTCGGAGGATATCAAATTCAACATTAATTTATGGTTTCTCTTTCTCCTATGATTTGCATATTCGAACTTTTGGGTGCCCTATCGATGTGTTCCTCATAGGTTTGCAGTAACAAAAAATATCATTAATTAGTGGGAAATACCAAATTGGTTATAAAAAATTGAGAAATTCTAACGGACACTTGTTAATTCGATATATATTAATAAATTTGATTAAATTAATAATTAAATAAATTTTTTATTTAAAAAATTATAATAAATAAATATTATTTATTAAAAGTGTCAATGAAATAAATTTTATTTTTGAATTTTTATTACTCAATAATAGTAAATATTAAATATTTATATCTTTTATAGAATAATTTCTTTTAAAATACTAACGAATAGCTCTTTTGATTCATAAAAATAATATTGATTTATTGATTTAGAGAATAAATATACTAAAATACTTCAATTATATTTCTGAATATACGATAAAAGTTCTATAAAAAATTATTTCATTCATTTTATAATATATGTCACTTTACCAAATGACCCAAAATTGAAACATGCATTTAATTTTTATTGTTGTAATTATTATTAAATATGAACTATTTTTTATTTATATTTGAAAATAACACATAAAAATATTGAGTAGTCTTGTACTGAAAAAAGAAAATATTGAGTAGCGTTGAATTTTGAATTTTAAGACATTTCTATTTTTTTAGAATCGTCACTAGGTGCGTATGAAAGCTCAAAATCGTGCAAAGGCGTTTTCAAACACACACAAAAAAGGCAAAGCTGTAAACAATCAAAAAAGCAAGATGCAAACAATTGGCTATGTTAAACTTTCTGGAAATAATCATACAGCCAAAAAGTTATTTTTTTTTAATGATGACGTGGTGTGTTGTTACTTGCTAATGGCGCTCTCCACGAATCACTCGAACTCTCATTAAGCAACTTTTTGCTTAGTCAAGTCACTTTTCAAGAAATTTGTAGAAACAAAAAGCTGTCTGAATTATGGTTAGTGATGAACACCCGGAAAACACATCTTAGTTTCAATTCATACAAAATGATATGCCATTTTTTTTTTAATACAGGAATATCTCCGTTCTTAATTTTATCTTTAGGTAAATCAATTATTTTTGTCTTTAAAATTGTAGAACTTTGTCGTTTTAGTATTTGATTCTATTATAATTTTAAATTATATTGGATAATTAAAATAGTTATTTAAAGATATAATTTATTATCTTAAAAGTTCTTAAAAAATATAATTTATTTTTAAAAAAGTTTGTGATTGTTATATGTTAGAGATTAAAATGACTGAAGTTTTAATAATTACATGATAAATTTGAATTTTTAGATGAATCAAAGACAAGAGTGACAACTTTGTATACTTTTAAAGTCTAAAATAATTATTTATCTTTTTGTCTTTTAAGAGAAAGTTAATTAATGTTTTTATTATAATATTTATGTTGGTGGCAAAAATATACAACTTTTTTATTTGTAAAAAATATAAAAATTAATTAAAGGTTTGTTATTAAATAAATAATTAATGCAGGTTAAAATTTAAAGAGAGTCTTAAAAAAAAGACAGATAAATTTTTTATGAGTTTTTTATATTTAGGGATAAAGTTAGTAAGTTTTTAAATTAGAATTTGTTT
>JBBPBQ010020322.1:3465869-3507484 GCA_037974755.1 Cicer yamashitae | reverse complement strand
TAGATGACTAAAGTTTACAAACAGAAGGAGTAGTATATACGTCTCCCAATGTGTCGTTTAAAATTTTAAAACACATATTAAAAAAAACAAATAATCACATTATTTAATTATTCCTATTAATTATAGATGAATTTTTCACTATCACAAATTTAAGGTACTATTAATATTTTGAAAGTAGTTTATATAATAATAATTGATGGATAAAATTAGAAAAATTAAAAAATTAAGATATTTTACGATATTTTTTTTTATAGAGTTTGTTATAGGACAAATGAAATATAATATATCACATCTATATATTTTTTTACCGTCAAATATTTCTATTTTATAAAATATGTTAAATGCTAATTAAGATAGTGATATAAAATATGTAAAAATAATATTCTCATTCTTAGCAATTGGACGACACTTCTAGGTGAGTTGTTTTCTTTTTAATTACAAACAAGTTCAAAAACAATTCTCGTAATTATAAGTATTTATAGTTGTACGAATATTTAATATACTAATATCTGAATTTAATTCCAGAATATCTATTTTCTCTGTATTTAATATGCGTGGATAAACTCTTTATTAGAAGAATACAAAATTTCTAACTTCATTTATCCTACTAGACAAAATAGCTAACTTTAATGATGAAATACAATAAATATTAAACTAAACAAGTACTAGTACATATAAATTCTAATGGTAGTGAGTGTCAATTTCATAAATAAACAAATCATAAGAGGCATAAATTATCCATTAAATTTTGTAATGCCACTGTGTGTCGCATAAAAAGGCAAAATGCTGGCAAGAAGAGTCGTCGGGGAGCGTTTGTCTTTGCCTGAGCAGACTTGAAGGCTTCAATCAAGGCTTACTTTCTCCTTATTTTAATCCTTTATATTATTGTCACGCTATTGACACAATGTGCCCTCTAAATTTTTATAATATATCTCAATTTAAAGCAGACGAAGGAAAAAAAAAAACCTCAAATTTTGTTGTCATGCTCTTGTCAAGGGATTATTATGCTGAGTTTGTTCCAAATTCCAATCAATTTTATTGAACCTTTCAAAGTTTTAATTTATCATTTTATATTTCCATCTAAAAATAAATATTATTTAAATAATGTGGTATACGATATTATGATGTATAATTATTAACAACTATAAAATTATAATAATATTTTATAAAAACTTCTACTAACTTCAGAAATTATAATATTTGTAATTTAATTAATAACATATAAATAATTAATATATTTAGACGGTTATATATCATAAAATCGTATTATACATTATTTAAAATCTATTAAATTGTCATTTTTTTATTTCAAAAATATGAAAAATAAAAATTATCGATTTTTTAAAATAGGAGAACTAATTCTAAAAAATAATGAAAGTAGATAGATAAAAATTAATTAAACCTTATTTTAAATATTAACAAAACAAACTATAATGGTACTTGGTGTGTAGACCAAAAATGTCATGTACACACTGTTTTATTCTTTTGTTGATTTCATGTACTTTATACCATATACCAGCATCCATATATGAATTTTCTGAATTATTGATAGAAACAGAGCACCGGCGGCCAAAAGTTTCTTACCATACTTTTTAACATTCTTCGCACTCTTAAATATATAATAAAGAATGTTTTGCTTGTAAAATTGACATAAATGGTTTTTTACCACTTGCAATGCAAATGAATTCCAAATTTCAAATAAAAAACATTATATTGTCCTTATTATTCAATCCTGCAATTTGAGTCCCCTGTTTTTAAATGTTGTCAAATTTAATTATATTCAAAGTTATACCTTTTTAAATGTATATTTTGTCTCTAAAATTTTATTGTTTTAGTCCTTGAAATAATTTTTATTTTTTTTGAATTTTGTATACCTCCAAATAAAAAATCGTCACTTTTAGTTTCAGATGTCACTCTATTAAAAAAAATTAACATACAAACAAAAATCCATTTAACAATTTTAAACCTTATTAACATTAAAACTAATTATAACACTAAAAATATAATAATGACATTGATAAAAACAAATTACAGCAACTAAAACAAAAGAACTTGGTACGTTTTGTGATTAAGCATAAAATTAATTTAATTTCTTACTAGCTATGTTTGTTTGCGTGAGGATTGGACGTGCATCTAACAAATTCATTTTGGTCTTTTGTCAAGCCATCGAAACTTTCATTTTTATTAGTTAACGTTTAATTTCATTTTTATATGATTAACTAACTAGCCATGTTTGTTTGCGCGAGGATTGGACAGTCGATTCTAACAAATTCATATCGGTATTTTGTCAAGCCATTTAATCTTTCATTGTTAAACAATTTCATTTTTTTATGATTAATTAAAAATGTTATTTAAAATTATATAAAAATACCTGGGGTTTTACTATTCTCCTCACATAAAAAAATGTTCAATTAAATGTACGTCGTAGACCGATAGACGTCTAAGTCATTTGTCTTCTTGCTGTTTTTTCTTTTGACAAATTTCTTGCTGGTTGTCAATTAGGACTATTTAAAGTACTATTAAGTTTTCTACTGAGACAGATGTGCCACAACATAATATAAATGTGTTGAAGTTATTGAATTTTAGATAACAGGACACCTGATTAAATATTAAACATTAATCCATGTTGTGACTAAACTGCCCGTAGAACAAATTTTCAGAAATTAAAAATATGATTTTTTTATAGAAATTAAATATAAAATTTTATAAAAATTAAAAATTTATTTAATTTAATAAAAATTTATTTTACTTAATTAAGTATGTTAAAAAAGTAAAAAAAAACAATCATTTGAAAATGGATAGAGTATATTTTGAAGGAAGACAAAGAAACAGTCTTTTCTAAAAAAAAAAGTAAGGCTAAATACCACCCGTGTTCCCTTAACTTAATTTCGGCTAACGATTTGGTCCTTTATTTTTTTTCTCGATATAGTCCTTTATGTTTTTAAATAATTTCAGTGTTACCCTTTAAGTAGGGTTCCGTTAAGAAAAAGTTAAAAAATCCCTCATCTAGATTATTGTATATGTTCATCAAACCTCTAGGAACGATTGCCACTGATCTGAAGTGATTTCTATGGAGTATAAATATCCATAGCTTCAGTTTTAACGAATCAATCATACTATCAAACTTAAAACAAACTTTGAATCATTTTATGAAATATTTCCAAAACATAAAGGATAACTTTTTCTGAACATGGAAGATGGATTTTTATAACTTTTTTTAACGAAACCACACTTAAAGGGTAATGCTGAAATTATTTAAAAACATAAAGGACCACATCGAGAAAAAAAAAAAATAAAGGACTAAATCGTTAATTGAAATTAAGTATCTTTTTTTTATAAGGACCACGAGTGGTATTTAGACAAAAATAAATATCATTGGGGTTATTTTATTAGTGAAAGAAAATTAAACTCATGTCATCTTTATAATTTTAATTTTTATATATTTTCTTCAATATTTGACATGTATAAAGATCGAAATTCCTTCCTCTCATTCATTTTCCTCTACATCTTCTCTATTTCACTAAGTCTCACTCTCTCTCCTCTTTTAAATGTTTGAAGTGGTGTCATTTTAGGTGAAAGATTCTAGAGGATATATAATAGAACAAATTTGAGGACTACATCGGCAACGTTGGACATATTTAGTAAACAAAATAATTATTTATATGGTGTTTATATATATATATATATATATATATATATGAAATACATGAAATAAAAAGAGTTTTATAATAAAAGAGTTAAATTTTAACTATACGATTACATATAAAAATATGATTACAAATTATATAAATGAAAGATGATCACTTAAAAAGATCACATGATTTTTTTTTTAATATTGACTATTTATATAAAATTATATGATCAATATTAAAAAAAATTATATGTGAAATTTAACTATGGTTAAAAAATATATTTTTCTTGTTCTTTTAACAATGGTTAGAGAGTTGGATCAGCTTGCTGGACTTGATGTTTCTAATGTTGACAAATCTACTATCAATATCAAATCACTTCATAGATTATGTGACAAAAGTCACAACAATAATTTAACAATAAAAGAATCCTCAAGAAACTTTTTATTGTGGAAGAAAGTCAAGATTAAATATTGGTAAATGGATTTAAGTTGCAACAACTCTTTGTGAGATGTAAAACAACCATTCAAAAATTGTGTTGGCCTGCTTTGACCTATTTGGAAAGCTTGCAATAATTAAGCTCTTGGTCAGATGATAAATAATAATATTTAAATTAATTGGTCATGATAGATATTGAAATCTTAAGTTGCATTACCTCTTTTATATAATAAATTGAATTATTTGAAAAAATAAAATTATTTTAAAAATAAATTATTCTTTTAATTTTTAATGTAATATAAAGATTTTTTTTAATTATATTATTTAATTAATATTACTTGCATACTTCTTAATTCATTATCATCCATTTTACATTAACAATAATAATAAATACATTTATACAGTGGATAAGCATAATTTAGTTAAAGTAGTATTTTTTTTCTCTTTCATTATACTCTTTTTTTTTTATTCTGTATGAAAAAATACAATGACTCACTCTTCTGAGATGGGGGAATAATATGGAGCTGTATTTTAAGTTAGTTTTTTCCGCAATAGATTTTAAATTTGTTAGAAAACGAATATTGCATTAAAAATTCAATTTTAATAATTCATATGAAATTATTAACCATTTTATATATTTTTAAAGGTTAAATAAATTTTTCGTTCCTATAAATTTTGAAATTTGTTTTTAGTCCATGTAATAAAAAATCACATATTTTAGTCCTTACAAAATTATTATACAAACAGATTTTGTCTTTATTGGAGCATCAACATATATTTTTGAATGATTTTTTTGTATACATGTTTACAACCCAGTAAAAAGTTCCTCCACAAAAATGGATTCAAAAGTTGATTTCTAGGTCCATATTTTGAGGACTTTTGTCTTAAACATGACATTTAAAAAATTCATTTTAATTCATTTTAAGATAAAAAATTATAGATTTGTATGGATGAACTTTTAATAATGTTTTAAACATGCTTGCAAAAACATCCAAAAATTTAAAAATTGAAGTATGATTAGTTTCAACAAGGACTAACACAACTTGTAGGAATAATTTGTAGGGACTAAAACATGTGATTTTTTTTATAGTGATTAAAAATGAAATTTTAAAATTTTAAAATTTTATAGGAACTAAAAACTTATTTAACTTTATTTTTAAATATAATTAATTATTGTATAATTTGGTAAATGATAATAAAAAGTTTATCAAAATAGAAAATTAATGAGTCCACAAAAAATGTAAATATCTTTTTAAGTAAGATATATAGTGCAAATGCATCATCCGATAGAATTAACCTCCCAAATATATTAACACTAAAAAAAATACTAAAAACACGGCCAATAAAATGCAAAATGAGATATAAAAAAATATTTGACAACGCATACCAAACTAGTGATGGAAGACTCAATACTTCAATTTTACTTCACCAAAACAAGTTAAGTAGGTTGATCTGAGTCCAACCTATTTTGTTATGTTTAGGGGAAATAGTGAGAAGAGTTTGTTTTTTATTATATATTCAGTTATGGTGAGGAGTGAAGTTTAGTCTTGAAAATGGTTTTTGACATAAAAAATAGATGACATTAGCCTTTCTAAAAATAAAAAAAATAAATAAATAGAGGACATTGTTTGTTGTAAAAGTGGTAGGAGTGAATTTATTTTATCATCGGTGTAGTTCTCTTTCACTTTGTTGCATAGTTGCATATGAGTTTGAAAATCCTTTTGCACAGATTTTGTATATGGTTAATAGTGGTGTCTAAGTATCAGTAAAAAGTTTTAGATTGAATAGAAAAGTGAATCTTGAATTATATATAGTGAGAGCATTCATATATTTAATGTCTTAAAATTTTAAGTGTTAAAGATGTAATGTTCAACTAACTTGTGTATTTACTTTTAATTCAATGTGATAATCACGTAAACTCCTGCTCCCCACATGACCTAACAATTGTAACAAATTGATAGTTCGACAAAGGGGACTGAACCTTTGTATCGATAATATGTGAGGGTCAGACGACGTCTCATTGATGCATATAAGCCAATGACGTGTAACGTATATGGATAAAAAAATGCTTTCATTTGATAGGGAGTAATCACACTGAGGGGAAATTGTTGGTGTGTCGAATATGAATAATTAAAAAGTCTCACTTTGGGTGAAAAAGTAGATATGAAACGAAATATATGTGAAAGGATCCATGTATTCAAATGTTTTAATACTTTTTTTTGGATAATTATGTAGTGTTCAACTCATTTGTTTGGTTGTTTTTCGCATAATGCGGTTATCGTGTACTACAATTAACTGTTATCCCGTACTCCCCTTAACCTATAACCAAATAGTTAACATTGTATATTTACTTATGGGTTCTTCAGATAAAATGAGATTAAGTTGGTTTCTCACTTGGTTTGAAAAGAGTTCATCTCTAAAACTAAAAACCACAAAAATATGTTTTATAATTCTTATTGTGTTTTAACTCTAACAGGACACCATCAATGGCAGTCTGTCACCATTTTAGTTACCGCTGACCACAACTTTAACCAATGTTAACCGCCTCTTTGACCATTGTTGATCACCACTGTGATCATTGTTGATCACCACTCTAACCATCAACCAGACCACTTCTTCATTCACCATCAATCACCACTCTAACCATTGTTGACCACCACTTGTACCACTGTAAGTCATCACTTTGACCAACATCAACCACCACTTAAGTAACAATACTTTGACCACCATTTTGATCATCATCGATCACCACTTGGATCACTACTTTGACATGTATCAACCACTAGTCTAACCACCACTCCTACAACCACTTACTACTATTTTAACCATCTTCGATCACTACAGCAACCATCACATTGACCACCACCAACTATCACTTTGACTATTGTTAATCTCCACTTTCAAACTTTATTACTTTTTATTATCACTATTTTTATGTGTCAATAACAAATTTTTTTAAACCAATAAATACAAACGAAATAATTAATTTATAATCAAAACTCAAAATTCATATATGAAATTCCAAACTAAAAATAAATTCTAGTTTTGATTTCTGAAAGTTAAAAAAAAAAAAAAAATCTAAATATTTGGTTCTCACAAATTCTCAACATCTAACTTAACACTATTTGAAATAGTTAAATAGCAATTGAATAACATATATTCCTTCTTTGACCTAATCACTTGAAGTAAAAGAAAAATATTAATATTTTCTTATTCACTTAGATATAAACCTTAATCCTTTAACTCCTCAACTCTTTAAACCCTTAACTAAATTGCTTATCATTTTGTTGTTTAAATGAAAACTTGCATATTAACTTTCTCTTTTTAGATATTCATTTCTTTGCAATTGTTTATTTATCACACAAAAATGAGATTGGTTGTTCAATTTTTAATTTAATTTAATATAATAAAATCAAAACAAAATAATATTAAAATAATCTCAATCGATTCAAAATTTCAAATGAACATTTGTGGTTTTTAGTGGCTTATTATTTCTTACAAATAATTTTTTTACTATTATATTAGTATAACTCTATGTGTAACTATAAAGTATTTTAGATCAAAGTCAATAATTTATATATGATTAGCTTGAAGTGCAAAACCAATTCAAAATTAAATAAATAAATAAATAAATAAAAAGTAGTTGTATAGTATGTAATAAAAAAATTTGCAAGTGCCAAAAATATTAAAAGTGGAAAAATGATGCATCATGTTGAAAAGAAATGGCAATAATAACATTTGACAAAGAACGTCTCTATTTTAAGTTTCTATATATGTATAAAGAAAAGGAAGCATTTCGTACTATGCATATATAATTGCAAGTTGTAAATTATGGATGTATAATGTATTGTTGTTATCAGCTGGATTCTATTTGAGGCATATCCGAGTTGATAGACAATGAGACTTAATGCTCCATTGTTTCTATTTGGATTCACATGAAATATATATCAATATATGTACGCCAAGTAATTAAAGGACATATATTAAGAAAACTATAAAACAATGCAGCCATATTTTGATACCTTTGGTGCTAAAGGTAAGTAAGTCAAGGCCAAAACTTTAAGCACTTTTCAAACTTTCAACAGGCTTTTGCTTGGGTGTTTCAGAACACATAACTTTGCAAAAGATACTCAATCATGTATTTCAGGGAGAAACTCATGATTTTGATCATGACTTTTCAAGTACAAGATAAATATGGCATCATAATTAAAGAGAAAATGAAACTTTCACTTTTAATATAAACCATTAGTTATATTAACATGCGACGAAAGTCGAATATTTTGTCAGATCACTCTATTTATTTTTGTAGCTGAATTTTAAAATTATTGTAATGACGTGGTAAAATGAAAGACTCTTATTAAATTTATAATTAAATTCTTGTGTTTTTTTTTTCTCAAACCAGATTAACTTGTATCATTGCATAAAACTTCTAGAATATCATTGCATATTCAGATCTTTTACAATGAGATTTTCTAATTTCATATTTTTTTCTAATGCCATCTATTTGTTTGCAATCTAGCTCAAAAATTACATACCAGCTGCAATAATCCAATTAATAGCTTGCAAAAATCTTGAGATAACACACATGTAACAACATGCACTTGATCAAATTAAGTAGTAAATAACTAGACATGTTTAGAAATTCAAGGCCTCACACTATTACACTATTATTAAGATTCCTTTCTCTATAGCTTCCACATATATAAAACCATACAACTAACAAATAAAAAACATAAGAGAGTTAATGGACTCAATATATGATAATATATATATCAATAATCAAGCAAATGAAAGATGTTCAAAACAATGTTATGAAAAGAAACCACAAAAACCAACAAATTATATATGTGAGGGAATAAAAGTGAACTCATTAATTAGGGTTTTTTACCAACCCAAAACTTGTTCCATTACAAATTTACACCACCCCATATACAAAACCGTTATTGCATTTTAAAATACCTAGAATCCTCAAAAGTAGCAACATCTTGTGGAATTGAACCTTCATAATCAGAAACCAAATTAGGTGAATAAACCAAAGAGTTCATATCACCCCAATTAGTGCTTTCTGTTGAAGTTGTGATTGTGCTACCACCATTGGATTGATCAATTCCATAAAAAGCCTCCATTGTTCTATGATCCATTTGTTGTTGGTTCACACAAACCAACTCACTTAAATCACTTGGAAAATTTTCAAAGCCTTGAAATATTTGTGGTGAATGATCACAATTACTACCACCATTGTTTGTATCACTCACCATGGACAAAGGGTTTGTCATGTCCATGTTCATGTTCATGTTCATGTTCACTATGGTTGTTGGATGAAGCAAATTTGTGAAAGATGTTTCATTGTTGAGATGATCATAGTTCATGATGGAAGAATTTGAAACTTGGATGGGATGATGAACAGAATACTCTGAAGCTGGCCAATAATTAGGAGCTTGAGTACTCATACAAGAAGCTATCATCAAATTATGATTTGTTTCTCTTTTCATCTCTTGTTTCATGTTGCTAACTCTTCGCGCTTGAGCTTGAGCTTGTTGTTCCTTCCTTTGTTTTCCAATGAGCTTTTTCTTCAACCTTGTATTCCAGTAGTTCTTTATATCATTATCTGTTCGTCCTGGTAATTGTGCTGCTATGATAGACCACCTGCAAATATATATTCAAAGGAATTTTAATTAAGAATCAATTTGAGTTACAAAGTTAAAACTTAGAGACAAATGATAAATTTGATTATGTGCAAGCAGATAACACAATTGATGAATTGAAGAACGTTGAAAAAAATTTAATTGATTAAGAGATTTAGATTTCAAACCTTCAAAATTAATATATACATATAACAAAATATATTAAAATTGATTACCTGCTTCCGATACTAATATAGAGACTACAGATAATGTCGTCTTCTTCATCTGAAAAACCACCATGTTTAATATTCGGTCGAAGATAATTTAACCATCGAAGACGACAACTTTTCCCACATCTTTTAAGTCCTAGACCATGATCATTCACATAAAAAAATTAGAATAAATATTCCATCAATATATAAAATAAAAAATTAGTTTTTAATATATATTTTTATTAATTAAATTAATCACTATGTGTGGAGTAAGAAGAATGATTTGATTGATGAATATTCCATGGAACTAGCATGCATACCTATCTTCTGTGGCAGAGCAATCCAATTTCCACCAGTACCATTCTGTTCTATGTAAGATTTGAGTTTGGAATCTTCTTCAGGAGACCATGGTCCTTTTTTGACATTTGCTTTGTCACAGCAAGGAGCTCTCCCCATGTTTGCTATGCCTTTACCTTTCTTAGTGTTAGTTGTTATGAGTTTCAAGTAAAGCCAATCCTTTATTATAAGTTGATGATTACGATAATGATGAAGATAATGATAATGTGTTCATATATATAAAGAAGAGTGAGAGGAGGGGCAGAGAGAAATAACCTGGAGAGAGAGAGAAAGAGATTTTCGAAAAGATGAAAAGAAAGAATTAAAAAAGATGTTACTTTATGACTAAAATAATGGATAAATTGGAAATTAATGCCAAGGTAATAGACCAATGTATTTCTAATTGTCCTTCTTAGTCTAGAATCTATCAATTCAATATCCTTTCTCTCTCTCACTCTTATATTATTTTTCTAAAAAAAAGATAGAGGGATGTGAATTATTGTTGTGGATGGAGGATGATAAAGCTTTATGCATGGTGCAAGTATATAGTGTGGGACCAATTGTAGTGGAAGGTTAAAGTGATCACCTCATATGGTTGAATGTTTCTTTGTTAACATGCATAATGCCTAGATGAATCTCTTTTGTTACGCACGAGAACTAAATAGGTGCTGTCACCTACATCATACATACATGTCCTATGAAACCATCAAAAGGTTAAAATCGAATAAACAAATTCTATTTTCTTTTTTACATCTTAATTTTTTTACATTTGATTTTTGGTTTTTATAATTGTCCATCCTTTTTACTCTAATATAATCCCATTGATTGTGTATTTATTCATAACCTTCGTTATTGTTTCTATATGTATATAGAGTTAAATAAGTTTTAGTTTTTATAAAGTTTTAAAATTTTTTCTTTTATAATTTTCGTAAAAAAAATATATTTTTAGTCACTATAAAAAATTTTATTAGTAGTTTTAGTTTTTGATGGAAAAAAAGAGCTAACTGTCCTCAAACTTTTAAATTTTTGAAAAAAAATTTGCATTCATGTTTATGACATTATAAAAAGCTTCTCCGTAAAAATTTAAAATTTTTAATTTAAGATTAGTTGAATATGATTTTTTAAAAAATTCATAAATCCAAAATAAAATAATAAAAATATAGATTTGAAAATCGAATTTTGAACTCATTTTTCGAGGATGAACTTTTTATGATATTGCAAACATGTCTGTAAAAGAATCGTTCAATAATATATATTGACATTTTAATAGGGGTTAAAATTATTTGCATTATAATTTTATAAAGACTTACATATATTAATTTCTTTTAAAAACTAAAAATAAATTTTTAAAATTTTATAAAAATTAAAAATTTATTTAACTTTTATATATATATATATATATATATATATATATATATATATATATATATAACATCCCTTATACTTGTTTTAACAATACTCCTTAACAAAAATAGTTGGTATTAGATTTCACATTTATAATGTTGCAAATATCTCTGCAAAAGAATCGTTCAATAATATATTTTGACAATTTAATAGAAGTTAAAACTATGCACAATAATTTTATACAGACTAGCGTATGTTAATTTTTTTAAAATTAAAAATGATATTTTAAAAATTTAACTTAATTATATATATATAACATCCCTTATACTTGTTTTAGGTTTTACATGACGTGGCTTAAACAAAAAAAGTTGTACTAAATTCTAGACGTACGTAGAATTAATTATACATGTATTTGCCCTATGTTCTTTACGAATAAATTATCTAGTTAAGGAAATACTGACTAAAACACTCTAATCTTACCACACTTTATCCCGAAAGGACAAGATAACATTAATGAAATATACTCTACTGGATATGATAGTCAACAAGTAAGATTCCCATTATCACATATTCACATTAATTATAGACTAGTCCCTCTGTCCTATACAATATAAATATATAATAATATTGATAATTACATTTCGATCATTTTATATAGATTAAAAAATAAATAAAAATAAGATAAATAAGACTTTACTAATTTACCATTATTAACAGTTAATGTAATTAAAATTGTTAATAATGGTAATTCTAAGTAAAAAATTGATGTAATTTTATTTTCATAAATTAGCATGTAGATGTTCATGCTTTTATCAATTAAAATAATAGATGTTATAATTTTTTGTATAATTATTTTAAAAAGGTAAATTATTTGATTGATAATGGGTGCGTTTGTTTTAGCTTAAATAAAAATAATTTTTGTTTTAAATAATTTAGAGATTATTTTTTAGAGATTTTTTAAAAATTGATTTTTTAACTTCCGTTTGTTTATTATCACAAAAATGATTTTTTTTTAAAAAGATTTTTAACTTATTTATATACAATTTTGTAAAAATGATTTTTTTAAACTACAATGACCATTTCGTAGACAAATTTTAAAATTTGATCAATGTAATTGAGTACTCCTAAAAAACCAATAAATAAACACCCAACCAAAAAACAACTATATAGAAAAATCGAAAAAGTGAACAAAACTTGCTGGATAAAAACCTAGATGAGGGCCGCATGGAATGAGAAAAATAACGTCGTAGAAAGAGAAAAAATGGCCACTGCGTGAAGAAAAAAAACGCAACTAATGAATTGATGTAAACCGACAGATAAAAACTTATTAAAAATCAACATAGGGCAATTTGGGATTTTCAAAATAAGGTAGAGGTAATTGCATCATTTCCTCTCGTCAATGAGTGAAGTTCCGTGTTTTTCAATTGTGTTTCATTTTTCTCTCTCATCTATCGCAAGAAGTAACTCCGAGAAGCTATTATTTTTAACTTTTCATTTTTAGACAAAAAAATATTTTTTTTTAACCAAATCATTTTTAAAAAATCTAAAACTCAAACCCTACAAAATGATTTTTAACTTGAAAAATTAGATTTTTTCATGAAAAAATCTGAAATAAGCGCACTAAATGAATGATAAAATTGTAAATAAAAACTATACTTTTTTATATGGAGACTAAAAGTAATAATCTTTTTTAGACACATGCATGTTTTTAGAGGGGAAGTAGTAGATTTAGAGAAGGTGTTGGAACAAATTAAATTGGTGTATTGGCATTGGCTTTTAAGCAAGAAATATAGACTCGGTGGCTATGTATTTCTTAACTGGGGCTACAATCCAATTCCTTGCTTGCAAAACTTGTGATTTTGATGCTTTAACTTTGTTGTAATAGGTTGGAGGACTCCTTGTTCTTATTATTGTTGCTATCAAAAAATATAAAACCAAGTATGTGTGAGTCTGAAATAAAATGCAATAGCTTGTGAATTTAATTTTAATATATTTGTTGTTATATAAACTCCGATAGGATTTTTTTTTAACTACATTTTATTTGTTGCAAAAAAAAATATTGTTTGACAATAAAATATTGTTTTTCCGTGTCTCATGTGATTTTGGGTTGCATAAAATGGGAGAGAGTTGTGCGAAGATAAGATGTCATGTCTTTTGTGAGTTGCTTAGCATTTTTGTGTACATATATATATTGGAAAGAAAATATGAGATGTTCAATAGATATAAGATATTTGTGAGTTAAACAGCTTAGTTATTGAAAGGAATTTTTTTCGAGTAAAAAGCAATTGATTTGTAAAAAGTCAAATACACCGTTGTGAGAGGATAAATTGTTGAAGAATTATTCCATCACATAGATAGAGAAAAATATTTTTAATAGTAATTTTTATTCATAGTATTGGAAGTGGAAAAATAATTTTAAATTGTGAAGACACATAAAGAAACAACTTTAATTTGTAGATATTGAGGTGTCTTGAATTTTGCTTAATGATAATGATATACTTATTTTATCTCTTAATGCAACAATGTATCTATTACATAAACTTTTATAATATATAATCTTGCTCCAACCAATTAAAATTTCTGACCCCGTCATTGCATAATTCTTTCTATTATTTGTTCTCTTCCTCTCTCACTTCACTGCGGGTCTAATCTCTAGGCTATCTGTTTATTTTCAAAAACATTCGTAAAACAAGCACTAATTTCAGAAGAAAAAAAATTAACTCTGTTTTTGACTTTTGTTCGGAGCTGCTATAATTAATGGTCCTTCTATATATATAATTTATTATGCAAGAATGTCATTTTTATCACATCTAGTTAGGCTGCTATTTCTTGTCAGAATAGGCTTTAACAAAAATTATTGAATTTGTCTTAATCAGAGAGGAATTTTTGTTTAAATGGAACAACCTAACACTGCCAACAGAAAGAAGAATTAATAGAAATCAGAAAAGGAAGGATTATTTCAATTGTAAGGACCACTAGAGAGAATTGCATGTACGAATTTGGTTGTGTACAGATTACACACTAACTCACTAGTTAAATAGTATATTTCTTAAAAGTTCTTTCTATAAAATTCAAATTAGAATTTTTTTTTTATTTTTCGACCTTTGGTAATATAAATTTGACTAAAGATTAGTAAAATGTAATTATTGATTGTTTCAGTTAATTTTAAATTTAAATACTCTAAATTCATTTGTCTAAATTTATTAAATACTTGAGCCGAATCAATCGGTTTAATTGCACCAATTACATGTAGAAAGACAAAAGTCAAATAAAACATTTATATAAAGTTATGTATGAGTTTAATTTTGTACGTACATCTTGTTATAAAATTCAGGTTATAGAAGAAATCACAAAAGTACACAAATATTTCAACGAAAGGAAGGAAATGGTATTGGGGGTAGGCCACCGTCCTTCATAGTTTTTCACTCTTTTTACATTGTCTTTCCATGGTAATGAACTAACCATGGTTAACTCACTTTTTTCATAAAGGTAAGAAAATAAAAGTAGAAAGGAGTTGAGGTACATTTTTTTCCATGTTCTGCTTGCGTGATGGGGGACCTAGTTAATAGGTATGAAAGTGTCTTTTTGACAAGGTCCTATGATATATTTCTAACAGTTCTATACGAAAACTAGCACCAAGGGGTCTTTCTTGACTAGGTTCTTCTCTGCTTTCTAACAGAATAATACATACCAGCAGTGTTAAAGTTAAATTTGTCATCCAATATTTTTATGAAAATGTTGGTCTTTAATGGATGAGTTCTACATTAAAATACTTTATAATTGGTTCATCATAGATAAAAAAATTAACGTCGATAAAAGTTATTATTTATAAGTAATAATTTATGATTTTTGTTGTCTTTATGTATAAGACAGTAGTCTTTATGTATAAGATAATAATTTGTTGATATCAACTCATACTAAATATATAATTTGTTTTTCTTTATTTTTTTAAACAAATATCATTGAAGCCACTATCTTAATTATAGAAAAAAATATAACCATTAACTCTACTTCTAACCCCGACTAACTCTACTTCTAATTCCGACGACCGATGCAATTGTTAAAATTTTAAATATTTTTAAGTATTGGCCTATTATAAATAAGTGGGTATAGAACAAAATGAATTGTCTAAGTGTAACTTCTCTAAAAAAAAGTATGCTTTGCATTCAGATTCCAATGCATCGTTAAATTATTAATTTTCTAATTTGAATTGTGTAATTTTTGTACTACAAGTACAATATGTTATTTAGGATTTGTGTTAAAATGGGCCAAATAAAATTATGTAAGCATGACAAAATCTGATCGTAGCAAAGCAATGGTGTTGAGCAAGAGAAGGGTGGGTGGCTTTGTAAGAAGAAGTGTTCTTAATTTGGTTTAGTTGACTAATACTAAAGTTAATTCATTGGAAGAAGTAAAGCGCTGAATCTTCTGTGTCATTTCAGGATCCACTTCTTATTATCTAAAAGAAAAAGAAGGGTCAGCGACGCGGTTTTCTTGTTACGGTTACTTTTGTGGAGTCAGAAAGTGTGAAAATGAAGATGGAGGAGCACAGGTCAAAAAGGCAAAGGCATATGAGACAAAGCTACGGATATATTTACAAATGGAAAATCATGTTTTCAGTTTTCCAAGTTAAATGAATGAAAATTATACCCGAAATGTTAGTGGCATACTCTTCTAGCCAAGAGACACCTGTCAATTGTCATGTAGAAAATTAGATGGAAACTGATTCTAGATTGTCTTAATTTTAATTCTGAGTACGATAGAAGATATTAATTATGGCTCATTTCTTTTGGAAAATCATTTATTTTCATCTATGAAAATTTGCGTTTATTTATTTAATAAAGAAGATATTGGATTCATGAAATAAACAATTATTTATATTTTCAGAAATAATAAAAACATTAAAATAATTATTTTTATTATTTTTAGTTTTACATTATTTTTAGTTAATATTTCATCTTTTTTTTTGCGTGTAGTCTATTTTACGAGTCTCACATGTTTTTATTTTAACAAGTAAAAATTAATACAAGTTTTAAAAAAAGAAAATAGAAAATATTTTGACAAAGTAAACGAGTCTTTACCGATTATTTTTTCTCGTCCCAAACTAAGAATCATAAATGTGAAATATGATAATCAAATAGTTGGACTAAAGTGTGATAATCAAGTGGTTCGAACTCTCCAACTTTAACTTTTATTGATTAAATTTTATTTACCTTCCGATAAAATTTCAAATTACTAGGATTTATTTTTCTCAAAAGTAGTGGATCAAAAAATAATGTAATGTAAGATAAAACAATTTAAAAAAATAATTGCATATACCAAATTTTGATGTAAAATAATGTTAAACTAAAATATCCTTACTTTCTTATTGAGATTCAATCCACCGTATAGTTGCAGTTGTTTTAATGAGTAATGGTAACATGGAAAAAATAATGATATGGATGAAGTATTAACATAGCTTCTAAGTAAAAACAAAATATGACCACCAAATGTTAGCTACCACTAGTCCACTACGACAATGTGACCATCAGCGGTGCATTTTCAAAAGTCCGCCTTTTTTATCATTTAAGAATAGATAGCAAGTTGCAATTTGGATAATCAATTCCTCTATTTTAATTTCATATATTCGCCTAACCATCAGTCTAGAACCCTAGGCTCTAGCAGCAAAGTCAATAGCCAAAAAAAACATAGTAAAACAAAAGGAACAAAAAATTATACAATATGAGAAGGCCAAAACATACTACAAAAGCGAGAAAAATCTCAGGTGTGATTACGGTCAATCGAGGAAGAAAAACACGGGTATTGGTGATGCATTAATAAAATCGGATGGAATTCATACCATGCATTGTTTGTTACGTCACATAATTGTAATTCGAATCGAACAATATATATCCGAGACTGACCAACCAATTTTATTTCGTCTAGTAAAAAAAAACAATTTTATTTCGTGAACAAAGTCTGGCTCGTAAAAGTAGCCAGGGGAAATTGAAGCTTTTGAAATCTGCTTTTAGACACCTAACTCAATATAACCCGTGGTCTTTTTTACCTCTACTTCCCAGAAGAAAAATTTAGTCATAATTGCAACAGCAAATCAACAGCTTCTAGAATGTCAATTTTTCAAGCAAAAAATGTTAACTAATCCAATGATAATGACTTCCCCAGCTGGCAAGAAAATTAACATGCAGAATTATTTCTTTACGCGCTTGCTATATAGTTCATTATATAAATAGCAATACACAAACCATGGTACTATCTACAGTACCCCATCAGATATAAAGCAAAATTTTAAGATACTTCTAGAGCTTGGACATTCAATGAGACAAGTATTTCAGCAAAAGATGCATTGCAGGCTGTTCTTAGTGTGCTTGTTATCTCAGCTCAACAGTCCAATTCATGTCATCCTTCGCAAGACCCATTTGTAGTCTGGTAAGGACAGTATACAGTTGCTGTGAAACCACTCCAATACCATCTCCATAAGATTTCCTGCATAAATATTGGGAAAAAATGCTAACCATTAATTAATTAAAATAACATTATAGCTAAAGACTTGAGTCATTTGCTAATGCATCTAATACAAACTGTCTCATATGAAGAGTTTAAGGTTATGCACATTTGTTAAGAAAATTATTGAGTGTACTTATTTTTATGGAGTAGTTAGGCGAGTTGAGATACAATATTGATGAAAAACAATAACTAAGGTTTTATTGATATTCTAAAATGACAATGGCGAGACAGTTAAATATTCAAAGTTTGACACTTAATATGAGATGGAGAGAGAGTATGACGTACTTTTGGCCAAGATAAGTAACACTGCCAACAGGTGATACAACCACAGCTGTTCCTGTGCAGAAGACCTCGTCAGCCTCTAGCAATTCATCTACCGACACTAATCGCTCCTCAACCTGCACATATAAGATGAACATGTTTGCGTACTTTGGCATAAAACCAATTGGAACGGGAAGCAAAGTTTACTGTAAACATCAACACCGTTATGCGTTTTTTGGGAAAATTCATTGCAAGATTGGCGACAATCAGTGATTAATTACAAACCAAATAAATACAGATTAAGACATTGAGGTGAATGATACTTGAACATAGAGCAATCTAACTTGGGAAGTTTGAGAAGGTATTTTACATGACAAAAATATTCATCTACACATGATATTTGCAAAGTGTTGAATTGTTAAAAGAGACCGTGTCAAATAAATGAATATTCTTGTCGAGGGACTGAGCAGAGAAAAGGCAAAATCAAATGAAGATTGAGATTGTTCATTATATAAATTTATTTTTATGAAAAGATTCCTCGTTGACAGCTTAGTAAGATGCAAATATAGTCTAGATTTTCCAACCACACCTGACATTTATTACTACTGTCTAGGGATCAAAAACCCATATTCAATTATTTTTTAAAAAATTAATTTGAAAATCATAACTTAGGAAGAAATGAAATATAATAGACAAGACGATATTCATCCTTGACTAAATTCTAGTACCTGAAACCCTTGGCTTCGAGCAACGTCAATTATACTTTTTCGAGTAATGCCGGGCAGGATAGTCCCTTTGATAGCTGGAGTTGAAATAATGTTACCCTGAAAGAATTATGGAAATTAGGGCATTGTAATTCTGTATGCTGTAATGAAGTAGTTTAACAAAACAATATATATGAACTTGTACACAGTGACAAAAGAAAGTTATTAAATACACGATAGTAACAACGAAGTTACATGCGAGAATACAAGATTTAGAAACTTCATCGTCATCTGGACACGAATGATGCAAGATTAAGAAATCTATTCAGATTTGTGTAAAAGAGACAAAAATTAAACATACCTAGCAGTGCGGCAGTGAGATATGTTTATAGAGTTCTGTGGAAATTTCACTCCAAATATCGCTCTTGGGATTGTAACCAAAACGAGTTATACATCTTACAAAAATTGTATTGCAATTCTAATTTCAGAAAGGTATTAAGATAGAAAATAGCAGAGACAATAAATTGCATGAGATTCTAATTGCTACAAGATAATGATGTTACTATTCCAGCAGTTGACAGTTGTACATCCAGAAAAATTGTTTTCGTATTGCGAGAGAAATGAGAAGGTGGAAAGTAGTATCATACGTGTAAATGCAATAGTAATGCATAAAAGTGTAATCATAATTTTAAATTTAAACTGATTTGTTAAATATAATACCTTAACAACAAATATATTGCATGAAGACACCTCCTCCAAATATCTTTTGTGCACACAGTCAAGGTACAAAACATCAGAGTAGCCTTTAGCTTTAGCTGCAGACTGTGCCTTAAGAACCTAAGAAGAATAATCGCACATGTGCAGAGGGAGAGAAAGTCAGTATCTTTAAAAAAGGTGAGGTATGCCAGTGTCAAGAAATGAGAATCAAGAAACCAAACAGATAACTCAAGCCACCTCTGAAATTTTTGTCATAAAGGTCAGTTTTGTCAATAAAAAATATAATAATTGTAAAAGAGAGGAAGAAAAATGAATGTGACACAAGAAAATTCTCAAGTTTCATCCATATGATCATTTAGTCAGTACAACTGTACAAAAAAGCAATTTCTTTAGTTGAAAATATAATGCTAACTGAAATAAATAAATAAATAAATAAATAAATGAGGAAAACCTTCAGATTCAAATTGCTACTAGCTCAGGCCTTTTTACAAGAAACAAATGACTAACTTGTCAAGCCCAATAAAATGCATTTAAATCACTTGATTTTAATTAATAGTGTGATAAATTTAAATTTTATTCTAAAACTACCCATATTATTAAATTCATTCAAGGTTGAATAAACCAATTTGCATAGGTAATGACAGTAAAATAAGTGTATAAAAGGATGATTGCAATTAATAAACCTGAAAATAAGTCTATGTTTCTTATAATAAGGACCACAAGAATATCCAAGTGTTATTTCTCATAAAAATGACCGGATATGGAGTATTATTTAAATTTAAAATTCAAGGCAACCAGAGAGAACATCTACAACATGTCAGGGGACAAACAAACAGAAAAAGGAAAGGGCATGCAATCTGGCTTACTGCAGCATAGTTTCCAATGGTCTTCACACCTCCAGTTCCACCAGGAGTTGCACGATGTAGTTCACTCTCCACAATCAAATTGATTGGGGCCAAACCTTCCTGTGGTTAAAATGATACTCCATAAACTTTTGAAACGATAAAATTGCAACCTTAAAAGATTTAGAAAGAGATAAGTGTGAAGATTGGTCATGTTAATAATAACAATTATTATGATAGCATCACATTGATAATCCTAAGGTATAAGTAAAAGTCAAAAATAGGTTGTGATATGAGAAAACTTCATTCGGATGTAGCTAATAAAGCGTACAAATAGGAAAAATTCTGCAATATAGACCCCTAAATGCTTCTACAAGTTTTCTTCATCTTTTTAAACAGAAAATTCAACCCATTCAGTTACAACAAAAAGCAATGTAAATATTAAATTTCTGTTGAACATTTATAACGAGTGACCGTGAGAATATGTAGTAACATTATTAAGCCATTAAAGTCAGATTCAGTTAGAGCAATTATGACAGCAGGTTGCCATAGTCTATTGGTATATGTGTGTATGCAGTGCAATAATTTATTTTAGTTGATTGTGATCATTGAATCAACAAGAAAGTTTTCTCCGATTCTCTCCTCTGTGTGGAAGCACATCACTAGCATGGTATCACTAACAATGTTGCATCACAGTTAGCATAATATTCAGCAAGTCCCTACTTTAAGCTATTCATCGATGTCAGGTTGTCAACTTGCAAATGAATGCAGGAACTGTACAAGTAAGTGATCTAGGTAGATAAGTCGGGTTAACACGCATACAAACTCATTTCACAATAGGGGTGGACTCGAGCATAGTCAACCACACACAAAATCACAAGTCTAGCTGCAAGTTAACAAGCCTAAAAGGAGATCCAATATCTACAAGCAAATTACCCAGCACAGCATGAATATACTATCATGTTGCTATGAAACCCTATAATGCAGCTAAGTATCGAGCTCTCTGCAAATCATTATAGGTTTGGATATGGTAGTATGTTTAGACACTATTATAGGTTTCATAGTATCTAAAATTTGGATATGGTAGTATGTTTAGATACTATTATAGTTTTCCAGAATATCATATTTGTATAAGGTAAATGCTTACGGGATTACAACTTGAGCTAACAGTGATGAGTTTTACATAGACCGTCAAGTTTGAAAATCTTAAAGCTATTTTCAAAATTTCAAGTAAACCTTTTCAAAGTTCTTTGTTTATGATATTTACATCTGAAAGAAAATAATGTAAGATTTATATTAACTTACATAATAAAGAACAAGATTTCGTATTTCAATGTAGCAATGTAGATGCATTACCTTGAAGTAGTTCCCAACAGGTGAAACATAAATTAGAAAAGTGTACTCTGGCGCAGGTGCAAGCCCAAGTACAGCTCCACTTCCCATTAGCAAAGGTCTAATATACAAGGAACCTTTACCCTGAGGGGGAATCTGAAACCAAAACTCACCCAATCAAGCTTATGTGTATTAAAAAACTCTAAACAAATTATAGCAAACGATAGGTTATATAGTACCCAATGTTTGTTTGCTAAAACAGTATCCTTCACAGCTTCCACAAACTGTTCTACACTAGGTGATGGCATGCACATCCGCTCGGCGCCCATCTTCATCCGTAAAGCATTTTCTTCTGGACGAAAGAGGAGTATATTCCCATCTTCTTTACGGTAGGCCTTCAAACCCTCAAATAACCCCTACAATAATTGTGAACCAGAGAAACAAATTCTTTATCAAATAAACCAACAATGCAATTCGGATTGACTTATTGAGCTTATTTACTAGCATAAACACTTCTCAGATTGGTAGAGAGAACTTATAGAAATAGCTTATGACATGTCTTTAAGATTTGTTCAGTTAATTTTCATAAACTCTCCAGGATAGCTCATGAAAACAACTTATAACTTATATGTGAAACTGGTTTAACTTTATTTTATCTTTTGTTATAGAAAGAAATAGCTTATACATAAGCATTTATTTGAACCGTTTATACTATAAGCAGGGATGGATTTGGGCAGGTGCAGGCATGGGCCTTGGCCCCTCCCACCCTCTTTCATTTTTGTCCAAAACATATACATATGGATGCTTGATAATTCTATGCTAAAGTGAAAGTTCCAAATGAATAATGAGGGCAAATTTACGCATAGCCAACATTGCATATATAGTAACACAAATAAGTGGTCGAGAATAGAGACCGAACCAAAAACATAGCAAAAGCTGGACACTAATTTAATGGTTCAAAGTATGTATCTTTTGAACAAAATATTTATTTTTGATTAAATCCAAATAAAAAAATATGAATTCTTAAAAATCAATACAGATAAAACAGTTTATATAAATTTTGTGGAATTCAATATTAATCAAATAATTTTGTCTGAAAATTATATTTTATACATTTAAAAGAGTAATAAATCAAAGTTAATTCTATGAATAAATGCGGAATTTAGTTTAATCATTAAAAAAAGAATCCACAAATAATATATCAAATTATAAAATCGTGACACATTAGTCCATTCATCTAAAAATTTTTGGAGTGTAAATTTTTATTAAATATGTTGTCAGTCTCAAATAGCAGCGCATAGCGCCGAACTTTAAAAACGGGATAGCGGAATCGCGGGATGACCGCTATTGCGAAAGCCAAAAAATTGTATATAAACTAAACATAAAATACAAAAATACTATTAAAAAAAAAAGCAAAATACAAGAAATTAAAGGGAATAATCATACTTAATAACCAACATCAAAATCAAGTTCTAATAGTAATTCTAATCAACAAAATAGAGAACATAGCAGAAGAAACAGAGCAGACAAAATAGAGTCACAAAAAGAACGAAAACAACTGAGCAAGAACGGTGGCGATAGAGGAAGAACGGTTTCTTTTTCACAATGCTGAACCAATCCTTTTGTGGGTTTATATAATAAAAAATTAGGGCTTAAGTGGGTGCGGAATGACCTAGATACCCTTAATGAAGAATAAAAAAAATTAAAAAAAGTAAAATAAAACTTGTGTTATTGAAAAAGTCCTAGAGCGGGTCCAATAGCGGGTCGCATTGATAGCAAGATTCCCGGTCGGGAGCGCCGCTACTGGCAAATGCTTTTTCCTGGTCGGTGACATTGCGGCCAGCCCCTCCACCGCATCGAGATAGCGGGATTGCACAGGATCAAGCTGGGATTGACAACATAAAGACTAATATTTTTTTCATGTTATATTCAATTAATTGGCCCGCCGATTAATGACTCTCTAGATCGTCCCTGACTATAATATAAGGCTATGTTTGGATATGTCATAGTGGAGTGGGGCAGAAGGGAATAAAAGCTCCATTGTTTGGATATTTTAGGATGGAATGAATATTTTGAAAAGGATTCCATCTCATTACTCCCAAATTGGAGGGGAACAAAAGTGAGGGTAAGTTATGGAATAGGATGGAAAGCATTCCAGTATATTCCACTTCATTTCATTCTCTTTTTGACAATCCAAACAATGGAACATAAACTTATTCCATCTCATACCATCAATCCAAACCTAGCCTAAGGCTTAATTAAGTCTCAATCCAAACATAAGGGACACAAATGATATTTCAATTCTGATTAAAACAGTTAGAATTATTACTCTGTTACAAAGAAAACAAAGTCTCTTACTAATACAATTACAATATGATATCTACTCAATCAGAAATTGTTCCTTTAAAATCAGATTCAAAAACCAAATACAGATAAAGGTCAAAAGCAATTACATCAAGTCAAATATGAGAAAACATGAATTCAAAATAATGAACATTTTAATAACCTGCCCATAGTTTAAAACTCCAGCAGAAGGATTCAATTCAATGTTCCCAAAACGCTTAAGTTCACCCTTAGTAAAGGTTCCATCTTGAGTGCATTTCATAATATACATATAATCAGTAGGTTGAAGACCAAATCCGAGGTTATCCCAATCTATATCAGCCAACTCAATCGCCTCACTGTACCATTCAATATCATCATCGTAATCACAGTCAAACATCAAAACTAAAACAAACGATTATTAATTAAAAAAAATGAAAATGAAGGAAGAACCTGTAATTAGCAGAAACAGCGGCGGAAAGCCTGAGGGGAGAAGAAGCTTCAAAAACATTCTGAGAAGTGGATGGAAAGTGCTTTTGAAACTGTGAAACAGGAGAGAGTGAAAAACGGTTAGGAATGAAGAGAGAAATAGAGGGGGAAATGGAATTACCTTGAGGGAGAGAGAAGGTTTGAGCGGAAATGAGGGAGAAAGAAAAGGTGAAGAGTGGCGGGAGAGGCAGATCGAGGAACTCAGTCGTATGCCAGTAAGGGCGGCGCTGCTCTCCATTTTATCAATCTTAGTAGCAAACGACAAAAAACACTGAATTTATTTTCTCTTAGATGCTTGTAATTATATTATGGTAGAGTGAGGTCGCGATGGGATGAAAGAAGGAAATAAATGCAATAAGTGGTAATTAATTTACGATTATTTTTATTTTTTATTAATTATAGTGTCGCGATCACGGATGATACCGTCATACCTATCCATGGGTTAGTCTTCACCAAGCGGATGTGGCCCTATTTGGTTTTTTCAAACTCGATTCTACGGATCATTAGAATATTAATTTTACAGATATATAATATATGTAATAATTATCGAACTATTCATCTTATATATTAATGAGTTTTTTTTTTATTAATGCAAATCATAACAATATTTTAAAACAAAGAAAAATAATTAAAATTGTATTGAAAATTATAAATGATATTTATATATGTTTTTCTTTTGAAGTGATTTTCATTATAAAAGGAAGGAAATATAGAATTAAAAAAAAACAATAATATTATAAGAAGTATGAATTAAATGTAAACTTTTAAGTATTATATTCAATTTATCACTTGTTAAAAAAATTAAGCTTTTATAAGAAAGATGTTTATAATGTCTTAATGACCACAACAAAAAATTATTCAAATGTTGGAAGAATTAAGGATTTTAAAATATATCAACTCGCTACGTTATGTTTCACATCGTCATTAACCCGACTAAAAATGAACCGAAAAGAAGCGGCCCAATAATAATAACAATAATGTGTGGTTTGTATTAATATATTAGTAATTATAAATTAACATGTGTAGATATTTTTGTATGTATATTATTTTAAGAAAGGATATTTTTGTTATTTTATTAAATATACAGCTTTCTTTTCTTCCACTTTTCTTTCAGTTTCAACCATACCAAACAATCAAAAAAATCACTCCAATTTTCATTCACTTTCTATTTACTTTTATTCCTCTAATATTCTTTTTTCTTACTTTTTCTTTCCTTTAACAATCCAAACAAAGGATAAAGGTTGAAAATCTCATTCTCCACCTTTTTAAGGTAAGTTGGTGGATCACCCCATCAACTTTTAAAAAAAATATTAATTGATAAATTCACAAAAATATTTGTAAAAAATAGATAAATAAAATTAAAGATCATTCTAAGAAACCATAATATAAAACAATTATTCCAACAAAAATATATAAATTATTATTCAAACATGCATTATTGATCATCCAAAAAATATAGAACAAGTCAACAAACCATCATATAAAACAATTATTCCAACAGAAATATATAAATTATTATTCAAACATGCATGATTGATCATCAAAAAATATAGAACAAGTCAACAAACCATAATATAAAACAATTATTCCAACAAAAATATATAAATTATTATTCAAACATGCATTATTGATCATCCAAAAATATAGAACAAGTCAACAAGAAAACTAAAATAAAAAGTTAATGTGTCAACCAATTCCCAAACTACTAGAAAACATAATGATACAATCATGAAAGAGTAAAAACTTAAGTTCTTTAATATTTTGTGAATTAGTAAGTGTAGTACCTCAATTTTGTCCGATTATTTAAAAATTCTAAAAAATAAGTCGTATGTTTAATATTTTCCACAATTACTATTTTCCTAAAAAGGGTTTAAAAAAAGAAAATAATCATAGTGAAATTAATAAATCTGGCCCAAGCCTAAACTGGTTCTTGTGGTTGCCTCTGATTCTTGATTGTCTCTATTTCTGGTTGTCTTTGATTTCTGATTGCCTTTGATTCTTGGTTGTCTCTGGTTCTGTTGGTTGCCTCTAGTTTTGATTTGGGTTTAATTCAGCACACAGTAGTTCCATCTTTTCAGCTCTTTGTTTTTCACCTATTTTTTCGTAATACAACTACAATTTTCTCATGTATGCACGCAACGCTTCAACCATCTTTTTAGCCTCCTTACTTTTCGCATTTTTTTCCAAATACAACTACAAATTTTCTCATGTATATAAGCAATTAAAAAGTGCATCGTGTCTTTTCTATATTTACCTTAACAAATTCAATTTTTCAGCAAAAAAAAGGCAAAAATCCATAACTCAATTTTATCTCATGGATAAAAAGATCCTCATTTTAGCATATAAATTGAGATAAAAAATGAATCAAGGGGAGGATAATTTTTATGGACAGGAAAAAAAACATGGAGATAATAGATGAACATAAATTAAATACGTCCAAACAAAAAATATGAATAAATAAGTGGAAAGAAAAATCATTTAAAATTTAAAAATTAGGACTTGTCTAATAAGGACTTTTAAAAAAAATAGTTCAATCGTGGATCCTTACATTTTTTTTAGTAAAAACTATATTTTATAATAACAAAAAATAGATAATAAATATAATATTTTATTAAATTTTACTAAAAGCAGTGAGATACACTGTTAGATCCGAACCATATTAGACATTCCCTTAACAATTGAAATAACGATAAATAAAAAGTAAACAATTAACCTCATTGCAAAAATGAAAAAAGAATCATGCATTAAATGTTTGATTGTAAATGCATCGAATTTATTTTTTATGAAAGATTTACAATTTTAAAATACTCATTGTGAGAATGTCACATGAAAAAAAAAGGTTATAAAACCGGTAGTATAAATTAGTTGTTGTTGTTTTTTCAAAATACTAATTAGTTGTTGAAATCGTTTCTTAAGTATGGTCCTAAATTAATTGTTTTAGGCAAGTTTTTGAAAAAGCTTTATCCGTCAAATCGTTTATACCTATATAGAAAAGGAATATCAAGTTTTGGTATGAGTTTCTCTTTTAATTTATCCTTCTTTATTTAGATTATATAACATTTATTTTTCAAAAAGTTAATAACTATATATAAAAGATACCAAGTTTGTGTGTAACTTTATTTATTTAATTTCAATTTTATAAATTTTATCATTCAAATACATTTTTTTAAAAAATAATTGTATAAATCTATAACTTCTATTAATTTTATCACTTAGTTAAATTTTTAATTGGGTCCATATAGTTTAAAATTTGTCAATGGAGTATTCGTCTTTCTAAAAATATTAAGTCATTATCATTGATTATCTTTGACTTTTACCAAATTAAATTAAGTTCTTATTCATTGACTTTTACTAAATTATTGTCTGTCTTTGACTTTTACTAAATTATTACTAGTATATAAATTTATCTAAAAGTTTGGATGATGTATTAGAACTAATTTAGCAACCATTTATTTCAATGGATCGTCATAGTTTTTTCACTCAAAGAAAAGCATTATCAAAGTGTCCTTAAATTATAATTCAATTGGTTAGTATGCGCGTCTTGTCTGAAGTTCGAATCTGAAACCTCGAAAATATGCGAGTTCATTAAAATGATATTCATCAAGAAAAAAAATACCATCATAGTTTATATAAAAATTTCAATTATGAGAACTTATTCAATGGAGTAGGTCTCTATATAAGTTACTAATTGTTAATAAACTCTTCGTCACGACGACTTATTTAATTTTTTTGACATTTTAAGAATTCCATAAAAAAACATTAAATCACAAATACTTGTTTAAAAATGTAATAAAAGTCTTTTTAATGACAAGAATATCACATATAGAAAAAGGTAACATGTTAGAGAGTCGAATAAAATACACTTATCATATCATGTGTTTTTTATAGTCTATCATACATTTGATATACACATAACAATAATTAGAATAATATTATTTTATCTTATATTAGGTTTGGCACACACTTCACAATGATATGATATAATATATATCGTTTTTAAATAATCAAATTATTTTTTTGAAAAAATTACATTGATATTTTCTAAGATAACATGTAATATTTTTTAAGTTTATAAAAAATAAATACTAAAAAAACAATGAAATAATTTTTTCTAATTAAAAAAAAATATCAATTCACACTGCTAAATAAATAATTTGATTTTTTTAAATCATATGATTAATTAAATAATTATATCTTATATGTTAGATGTAATACCCCAACTTTCATTGTCTAAAATATTATCAATATGTCCTTATTATTATTATTATTAGAATTAAATAAATGCACTAATTTCTTATAAAATCACATGTAGTGATAATTTATTGATAACATAACCTATTAAAAATTCAAATGGTAAATGTACAATAAACTTTAGTATTTTTTTATGCTACATAGGATCACTTTTATAGTTAGTACAGTAATTATAATAAGAAGAATAATTAGTATTATGACCTATATGATTTATGATAAGGTATAATTAATTTGTATGAGTAGAAATTTGAGTGAGTAGTAACTATTAAAATATTATTGAGTGCTTAATAGGGGGTGCGACCCACTTAGAAGGGGTGTGTCTATCAATCTTCAAATAAATAAATTAAAAGAATAAGAATGTGAATAAAATAATAGAAATAGTGTGTGTGGGAGACATGTTGTAAAATAGAAAGAAGGGAAGAAAGAAAAGAAATAGAGAGAAGAGGAAGAGAAAAAAAGGAGAGGTGAGATGAGATTGAAAAAAAAAAACAATAAAATGAGAAAAAGTTGAGAGAAAGAAAAAGGAGATAAGGGAAATTGTGAGATAGGAAGATGGAATGAAGGATGAAGAGAACAAAGAAAAAGGGCAGCAAAAAATAAGAAGAGGTAGAAGATTAACAGAAAAAAAAAAATGAGCCAATTTTGGGGTTAATATTCTTGCATGTTTGAAAAGGAAACATAAAGCTCAACAATTGTGGATTTCATCTCCTTTGATTTTCATTCTTAGAGGTAACATAGAAATTCCTCTTAAAACATTTCTTATGTGTGCTTAGAGATCTTAATTGCATGTTACTAATATATGTTCATGATTTGCATGCTTGGGTATTGAGATAATCCTATTTGATTTATTATCATTGATTATTAATAATGCATCTTAGGTGTTTGTATTAATTACTATGAAGATTTGTTTTATTACGATTGTTGAGTGTTGTGGTTGGGTTAAAGATGTTGGAATCAAGTTGGTTTTATACTTAGAGTTTTGATGTTAACAAAAGTATTTTATGATAACAATATATTTGACTTCGCATACTATGAAAGAAAATTCATGTTTTTGAAGACAATCTAAGAGACATGAGAGAGGGAGGAAATATATTAATATTAGGTTGTGACAAATAAGGAAATATACAAATGTGTTGATAGTTTAACTCGAAGTTTAATAAAAAAAAAGTGTGGTTGTCCTTTAAAACTTATATCAAAACCATTAAAAATGGTTTAGGATGAACATTTAAAGTAATTTATGGAGTTCACAATCATTAATTACCTCATATTTTGGAGGGACATGCATTTGTTGGACGTTTAGATGAAGAAGAGAAAAAATATGTTTATGACTTAACAAAATATAATGTTGCACCAAAGCACATATTACTCTCATTGCAAGACCGATACAAGAACAATGTTACTCAGATCTAACACATATATAAACAAATGAATATGATTCGATTGCAGGTGAGAGGTCATACGACAGAGATGCAACATTTATTCAAGTTAATTGAAGATACAAAATATGCATGTTGGAATAGAAAGCGGGAAGACTCAGATGTAATGCGAGATATTTTTTAGGCTCATCCAAATTAAGTGAAGTTGTTGAACTTGTTTCTTATCGTGTTGATTATGGATAACACCTACAAAACCAATAAATACAGAATGTCATTACTTGAAATTATTGGTATGACGTCAACAGATATGACATTTATAGTTGAATTTGCTTATTTGGAATGTGAGCATGAAGAAAAATTTTGTTGGGCATTAAAGAGATTAAGAGAATTGTTTGTTGCACAAAACAAATTTCTTCATGTAATTGTGGCAGACAGAGATCTTGCTTTAATGAAAGCAGTTGGTATTGTATTTCCACATGTTAATTTGTTTTGTCGATTTTATATCGACAAAAATATTGGAGCAAAATGCAAGCAGTATGTCTTAAAGGATAGACAAAAGTTAGTATTGAATATGTGGAAAGACATTATGTATTGCAGTGATGAAAAAGAGTATATCATGCGCTTGCACATGTTTGAGCAATCATGTGTTGATAATAAAGTGTTTATTGATTATGTGAAATAAACTTGGTTGACTCTTCATAAACAAATAGTTGTTGAAGCATAGATTAATCGAGTGATGCATTTGGGAAACACAACGACTAACAGGTATGTCATGTCACTATAAAATTTTGAATTTGTAATTTTACTATATATTGTTGGATTGCTTCATTGTGACAATTTACATGTAATGATAGGGTTGAATATGTTCATTAGAAACTAAAGTTAATGTTGAACATGGTTAATGTTGGACATGTAATGATAGGGTTGAGTCTTCCCCTCTTGCTATATAGGTCTCTCCTGCATATGGTCCTCATGTTGTACAATCTCCTCCATTTGTATAACACCAACCTCCTTCCACTATAAATTTTCGTCTCCTCCAAGATATTGTGGGTCGAATCCTTTTCGAAGGAACATCTATCATAGATGATGAAGTATCAACGTCACATGTTATTTGTACTATATTATCGTCTCGTCCTCTAGCACCAATACCCACTGGAATAAAAAGGATTAAAAAAAAACAAAGGAATAAAAAATTTACAAAATTTGGAAATAAAAAAGAAATTCGGAAAACTTGCGGTTTCAAGTTTTTGGTAGTTACTGGAAAACGTTTTTTAACTATTCTGATAACGAGGTGTGTTTCAGAAATCTTGAAAAATGTTTTCTAATAGTTTCGGAAAATTTCAAATAAGTTTTCCAGTAAAGAGGTGTATGTACTAGAAAACTTGAAAAAAGTATTTCGGAGTATAAGTTCTGTAGCGGAAAACTTGAAAAAAAAATTCCGTTAAAATAAAAATCGGCACTCACTTGTGTACTGGAAAACTGAAATGATATTGTAGATGAAAATGTCAATTTTTAATCTTTATATGAGAACAAATATATCAATTCATCTCATTTATAGGTTAAAAACCAAATTGTAAAAAGTTATTTAATATTCCACTATAATAACTAAGTCAATCATATATTATTTTATCTAATTTTAATTATGTTTTATAATAATATATTTATTAGTTAAATAAATTTTTATTCCCCGTAATTTTTTTAATCTATATAATAAGTTTTTTTTAATTTTTTAGCTTAAAAAATTTGTATTTTTATTTTTCATCATTATTTTTGAATCAATTCATGTATATCTTTTAAATTTTTAAATCATTTTTTTCACTTACGTGTATAACATTATAAACATATTTCGTAAAAATATGAATTTTTAAGTCTTTTCCGTTTAAAATTCATATTTAATCACTTTTTGTTAAATAATTCTAAATTCTCGTAAAAGAGATTCGTATAATCTTTTAAACATACATGAAAAAAAATCGTTTAAAATTTAAAGGGTGGGAATTAATTGGAATTAAAATATAAACAAAAAATAAAATCAAATTTTTTTGAATAACTAAAAAGTTAAGAATTTTATTACAGAAACTAAAAATAAAAATTTGAAATTTTATATAAACTAAAAATTTATTTAAATCTACATTTAAATATGTCGAAAATTAATTTAGATCAGTACATTTAAATTTCATAAACTGTTAAAGAAATTTTTTATTTAACACAATACAAAACTTAGTATTATAAATATAATAGCATTAAAAAATTATTTATATTTAATCAAATAGACCGATCTTTTACACCCATCTATGCAATCTTTACAATTTGAATATTTGATCGATCAATTTTATTCCAGTATCACATTGATCCGCTCCATTGGGAGGTATTTTCATGCCTTCATAAGAATCATAACAAAATAAGAAGGTGAACCAAAAAAATTGAGGGGGTGTAGAAGACCAAACAAGGCATGCTGCTAATAAAATTTTAAAATTCCATTTAATAAGGTTGTTTGGATTCACGTCCTAGACCACTAAAGTACAATAGGCCACTCAAACGCAATTTGACATTCATATGATGTTGTTTGGTTTTTAACAGATCCAAATCAATTATACCTTTCAAATTTGACTCTACGTGAAGCTTTATTTTGTAGCTTTCACGTTGCTTGAGAATTGATTCTACCCCTACACACTCTTCTAAAGTGTATATTCTTTAAATGTTCATCGTATCGTGTAATATGGATATTTCTGTTAGTGTTTGTATTCATTATTCAAATAAAATTAAGAGTTTTTATTTTTACTAACATTTTTTTGACAGGATTTATTTTTACTAACATAAATTTAAATAGCCCGAGCCACCTATGCATGTTTTTTTACAAAAATGTTAATATTATATTTGATTGTTTTATATTATATTATTTTTCTTTAATATATTAATTTTAAATTTATAATTTAAATTTAAATTTAAATTTTCAACTGGGACATAAGAGTAATATTTTTTAATACTACCTTTTTTTAATCATATTTAACTTTTAATTTTTAAAACAAATATTTGATTTAATATGCATTTTTGTTTAAAAGTTTAATATTCTATAAACAATTGAATTCAATAATGTAACATAAATTTAAAAAATTATCTAAAATAGAAATGTAATGTAGTTTTAAATACAAACCTTAATTAAAGTCCACTTTGATAAATATACATTTAAAAGTAATTTTGATTCAAATTATTCAAACAATGTGAATTGATAAAATTAATTCTTATGTGAATTTAAACATAAATCAATTTACATTCACCTTACTTAAGATATTTTTCTTCTTTTTATTTAGTGTATGAGTTTTGTTGTTAAATTAATTAAATAAAAAAATTACACTGCTAGTAAAAAAAATGCACGCTTTGTGTCCAATGGGCTCTGTTGCGTTAACTTTGGGCCAGAAAAGTCGATCTTCTTTAATTGTTGGGCTATGTTTTCATGATGATTCTATATCCTCCTTCCAAATATCTGTAGGTTCTACTATATACACATTTTCTTAGTTCCCTAGTTCTTAAATGTTGACACTCACGCTATGCTATGTTTTAATTGTTTTTAAAAATGACACATATAAAATAATATTAAATTATAGCGTGTACCATTATTTTCCTTTCAGTTAATTTTACCCTTTGTTTCAAATTAATATTTTATTTATTATTTTATTCTTTTTTAAAAATTTATAAATTAGATATCTTTATAAAAAAAATGTTAAATTAATCTTATTAAAATAAATAAGATTAGAGAATGTTAAAAGACTTTTACTGCTTCTGATGCCAATTGGAAAATCATTTGGAAGTGGAAAGACTCCCATCGGATCTAGCGTTCATTTGGCTTATGTCACATAAGTGATTTTTGACAAACCATACACGACACAAATGGAACCCAACAATCTCTATTAAGTGCAACTCGTGTAAGGACACTGAAGAATCTTTGATTCACATGCTGAGGGATTGTCCATATGCGACATAAGTATGGATTAGACTTGTTCCTACTAATAAAATGACTCATTTTTACTTTTTTTTTTTTTTCAGGGATTGGATATCTTAAAATCTTAGAGAGGGTATTGTAGAGTATCAGAGAGCTCAGTGGCAGTCCATCTTTATGATTTCGTGTTGGTACCTATTGAAATGGAGGAACAAAGCAATTTTTGAAGAAAGTGTCCTAATAACCCAACTGAAACAATCATGCATCTTGTGAAGGAGATCGAGAATGGAAACCATGTGAAGAAAATCTATTGAGAATAGAGATCATGCATTTCCGTTGGAGTCAACCAGGTAACAATTGGATCAAACTTAATTGCGATGATACTTACAAGAGTTCTGCATCCATAATTGGATGTGAAGGCATTTTTCGGGATTCTTATGAAAATTGGATTAGCGGGTATGCGCAGAAAATTGATATGTGTAATGCTCTCACTGTTGAGACGTGGAAAATGTTGCATTAGTTAGAGTTAGCTTGACAATAAAGGATTTACAAACCTAGTGGTCTATAGTGACTCCAAAGTCTTGGTATATATGTTATGTCAAGAGCACGTGGATGACCATATTTTCCAACATTAGTTCGTAGAATTAAAAAGATAACTTAGCGGAATTGACATGTCAAATTCAACTATACATGACGTGAATGAAATTGTTGCGCAAATTGACTAGTCAATTATTGTCTTATCATAAATAACATTGAGTTCTTCATTCTCCCAGCCCTCTTACCGGATGAATTGAAGATCAGCTTAGTTGATGATCTCCTTCCCTAGACTTATTAAAGTTGCTTGTTAATTACTTTTTATTTCTTTTTTCTCTGGGCCTTTAGAACCTCTTTTGTACAAAAAAAAAAAGAGAGAATGTTAAAAGAATCTTATTTTAATTCTTATTTTAAATGCTAATGATTTTATATTTTTATTTTTAAACAATTTAAAGTGAGAGAATAGTGCTACTAGGAACGGATCTAGAAAATTATCATACCAGAGGCCGAAAATAATAATATAATAATATTAATGTATTTATTTTCACTATTCATTTTTAAAAACACTTATAATATATTTTACATATAATTGAGAACAATTAATAGTGTATTTTCACTGTCCATTTTTATAATAATTATAATATATCTTAAATATAATTGAGAAAAGTTGATAGTGTAATTAATTTGTATATTTTGTGTATTATTACAAAACTATCCTTTTATATCTAGTAAATCAAAAGAAGGTTATATTTAGTGATAAATATTTGTTCAAAATGACTTATAATTGGAGACCAATAAATACAATACAATATATATGTATATATTTGTTTTAAATATAATTATAGTAATATATATCGGTAGTTGTTAGGGGAGGGGTCAAGGCCACTAATGATTCTCTAATCTTAAAAGATTAAATTAAAATAAATAAAAGAAAGATTTTCTAACGTAGAAAGATGTTTATCAAAATATTTTTGGGTTAGATATGATGGGTTGTAACTTGTAGTATTGATATTGCATAGTGTAGTGTCGACGTTGAGTTAGCCATTGTTTCCTTGAATATGACATTTGGTACGCTGAACTGAGCTGAGACATATATATATGATATATTGATATTCAAAAAGGAAAAAAGAAATAAATTCTCTTACATGTAAATTTTAGAAAGAAAGCAAATAAATAAAGTATTGAAAGAAAGGATGAAAGAGGAAGAAAGCAACACGGTCGGCTGACCTTAAAGTCAGGAACAAACAAAAACATCACCAAAACCTTATCTGAAATTCTCATCACCGATCCCTTATTCTACGCTCCATAATCATCTACCTCCCACGGAATCAAATACCCATCATACCAAATCATTGGTGGACCCATGTGTCTATGCTTCCTCACACATCCCCTCCTCGTGCCCCTATCGTTACACCCCACTTGATTCATTTTATCGTTGCATCTATTTAAATATTTAACATATAGTATAGTATTAATATTATTTTATAAAAAGTTTTACCTAATTATAAAAAAATGTGTATTAATATTATAAATATTTTGATTAATAATTTTTTAAAATTTATTTATATGAATATTATTATAGTGTTTATCAAGTTGATTAAATTAGGAATTTTGGTGTGTTTATTTATTTAATTTTGATATTAGTAATTAAATAATTTTTTTATATATTTAAAATGATAACAAACTCATTCATAAATAATATACCATTCGACTATTGATAATTTAATTTAATAATATTAAAATATTTTAATTTTTAAATATACAATAAAAGTTCTCATTATTTAATTTTAATTATATATATTTCACATGCACACTATTTAGTGATAAGGGTGGGAGATGACATTAGAACCACCACCGGTTTGTTTGGTTTTATGTCACTTAATTTGTTGTGTGTAGAATCAGATTGCTTAAATTAGTTATTTGATTAATGCCAACACCAAGGGCACGGATGCATCGGTCATTAGTCTATCACAATAATATTGTGATTATGCTCAATCATCCCAAATTTAGTCTATCACATTTTTTTTTTATCAAAAACAAAAAAATGTCCAATAATCCCATTAAGTGTTGGTAGAATTATTATCTAATAGAATTATGTATCCATGTATAGTGTATAATATGTTTCCAATATAATTATATTCAGGGAAGTTGATTTATGAAAAACCCAAAAAAAGAATTATAGTCTAATATATCTTTAAACTCCATTCTCTCTGATCAAAATTTTAAATTTAGTCTAAATTTAAAATTAAATATATCTTAATTTTTTATTTATATTTATAATTATAGATATTAGTTGAATCAATAATGTCGACTTTTAGACTTTATTATGTTAGACATTTTTTATGGTAACCATCTTGATTTGAACCTTGGATCCCTTGTTGCGTGTAATGATTTTCAGATAATACTTACTACGTACACCGTATATATCTAAAAATAAAATAATACTTAATATATACTATAATGTATACTAGACAATATATCCAATCTCATGTTCACGTCCATGTATGAAAGCATTTCCCTTTTTTCTTTGAATTTTAGTTTCTCCCCTGTTTCAAAAAGTCAAATTCTATCTACCTGAGTTGGGTCCCAAATAATAACAAAAAAGCAACGGTTACCCATCTATTTTTCTTTTTAGTATTCAGCCACTTGCTGACAAATTAAAGCTCCGCATAATCCTGTTCCTAAATTATTTGGTACGTGACATCTGATTAAGGGACTATATTACTCATTCAATGATTAACAAATGTGATTTGTGGCCTTTTTAATACTCTTAATCGATGGAGATTCCTTTTTAAGCAAAAAAAGTACTACCAATCAACTAAAGCATGGTTGTAGACTGTAGACTATTCTTTGAAACACTTCAATTATTATTTTCTCAAATCAAATAAATAAAAACATATATACGTAACGTCATAATTACTCATCCATGACGTAATAAACAAATTCGATCATATAAAGCCAAACCAAAGTTCCTAGATAAATTCCTTACCGGTAGAAATTAGTCAGGAATCAATTGTAAAAATTATTTTTTAAAACATTTTTCAATTTATAATATAATTAGATTTTTTTTTAATTGTAATCTTGAATAATATTTCATGAATAATGCTAACAAGTGATCCAAAAACACTTGTTAAAGAATTAAAAAAGGAAAACGGCAACTAAAAAAATTGTTTTTTTTTTAATACAAAATTTTTATTTTTGATTACTTAACAAGTGCCCTTAAACATTTGTTAGCAAGACTTATATTACATATACTGCAATACCATAAGTTAATTGTCTAGAATATAGAGCATTAGCATAATTCGACAAAAGAGATGATTAGTACAAATTTCGACACAAAGTCACGAAAATGTATTAATACACATACTAATCCTTCAGGGAAAAAAAACAAAAAAATATGGAGTACATAACACATCCATGGCTCAAAATAATTCCCTAGAAATTTTTAGCAAGCTATAACATAAACTAATATGCTTCACTTCTCCAACTCTTAATCTAAGCCTTTTTACCTGTAAAACATTTAAATAACGTGGAATGAGATTATATCTCAATGGGTCACAAGGAATTAAACCAACTCAATTAGCATTCTAAATCAAAGATATAATTTATCTTCCAGTTTCTCTTCTATGTACAATTTTGACTCTTTCTAAGTATTTAAGCCATTAGATGTGAGTAATCTAATGACTTAAACTCTTCCTAACAAACATGTCATAAAGACTACATTAGTTTTATTAATGCCCTCTTCTTGTTAGTAACTTTATTTTGTTAAGATTGGACATAATTACGTCCGTAAGTGGTGCCCCACTTACCCTCGCTTACCCCTCGCTTCCGTCGTATATAGACGGAGAATTCATCTAGCTAGGATAAATTCTATACTTCTCACCTTAATCAAATATCTAGTAGTTATATATAACAACACACACACACACATATATATATAACATCATCTATTAATAAATATATTAAAGACTTCCACACACTAGACCTTGAAAATTCTTATGATAACATAACTATTAAGTCAATTTTATCATACTAATCATATAATGTAAATTGAAATTCAAGATAACATGCTTAAGATAGATTTTTCCCAAAACAGCCCCAAATTTATGTTATAACAACGCAAAACTGAGTTTGACTAGAGAGTCAACTCATATGAACTTATAAGTACCAAAATTTAGTAAATGAGCACTCTTTGGAAAACTTATGATGTCTATTTTATAGATACAAATTTTATTTCATTTTAATTAAGTCCCTAATTCTTGCAAATCATCAAAATAATACACAATGACAGAAAAACAGAAACAACAATTCTGATCTAACTTGTAACCTATTTTTAAGCATCAATACTCAATCAAACATTACAAATTTTGTACTCAATTTGAAGGTAATTGAGTTTAGTTTTCAGAAAACTAAAAATCATTCAGAACTAAGGTCTGTAGAAAACGTTATGACCAAAACATCACACATATGTCCTGCGAATTTTAAGTTAACAACATTCCTTCAATCACACTAATTTCCTAACAATCTTTGCAAATAATAATGCTACAAAATATGAATAAATCAGTAATGAACACATCAAAACAGCATCACAAATTTCAATTTACTCAAATTAATTTGTCACAATAGTGAAACTCAAGGTTTGTAATTTCAAACACAACAAAACAACATCACAAATTTCATACCAGCAAGGAACTTCACATGCAAAAATCATTTTAATTTCAAAACCCCAAATCCAACCAAGAATAAAATAAAAAATCCCTTTCTTCATTTCAAACCCTTAAACCCCAAGTCCCTAACCTATGGAACACATTATCTCATACATGCATGAATGAGAGATAGAAAAAGGGAAACCCACCTCTTGACTTGCAAAAGAATGGAGAAGATGATGGTTCTCTCAACTCTTTCTACTTTGGCCTCTAGCAAAATTGCACTTCTCCTTTCTCCTTCCTTGTTTTGTTGTTTTCTCTCTTTCTTTCTTTTTTCCTTCTCTTCTTATTTCTCTCACTCCTTATTCTTCTCTAACTTACCATTTTTTCCTCTCCCTCTCTCTCTATTTCCTTTATGGTTTCAGTTCTCTCCTCCCCCCTTCTTCTTTTTCTTTTCTTTTGTTTTAATTTCTTATTTGTTTCCCCCTTTGTTTACTATTTTCCCCCTTTCTATTGATTTTATTATTATTATTATTATTATTATTATTATTATATTTATATATTAATAAGTAAAACATAAAAATTACTACCAATTATTTATGCTAGAGAGGGATGTTACATATACCATTTTCAATTTAATTTTTTTTACTTTTTATTAATATTTTTTTATTTTACACTATACATTAATAGTAATGATGAATGAACAAATATTTGAAAAAAATATAATTTTTCTTTTTCTTAATTTATATAAAATGATGAATTGAATCATCACGTAATGTGGGACAAAGTGAATATTGTTTGCTATTTGAAATTAAGGTCGACTTTTTTGAATTAAAAATAATAAAATAAAAAAATAATAAAAAAAGGTTGTTTAATATATACGTAAAAAGTTGTTTAATATATACGTATTCTTTTTGACCTTGTTAATTATGATCGAAAGAAGAGATTGGAATCAGATTCAGGTTCGAAAAGATAAACAAGTTGCATTCTTAATTTAAAAAATAGATAAACAAGTTGCATTCTTAATTTAAAAAATAATCATTTGTACGTGCCCACTTTTTGTGTACCCATTGATGATGCTTCCCGTAGATGCGTGGGCTTATTCCCATCGAACATACTGCTCCATTAATTCGTTAATATATATATATATATACGATAAAAAGGATAATTTGATTCCGTTGATTTCAACTTAAACCTCTCCTATTTTTCTCTATACCCATTTTTTCCTATTACAGAACCTTTATATTATCATGCATTCCATGACCAACAATTTGGGTTCCATACTCTAGCCAGTTCGTTTTATTATAAACTCCATTTTTAAGGCTATATACATCTATCAAAAAAAGCTATTACTTTGGCTGAATTTTTTATTTTTATTTTTATAATATACTCAACTATTTATTATTTTATTTATTTATTTATTTATTTATTTCTCTGCTATGATAGTTAATAATTTTATTGACAAATTAATAATTAATAATGTATTAAAATATAAATACTATAAAAAATACAAATAAAATTCTTCAGCAAAAACGACAACTAAACGGAGATTATTAAGTAAAGACATAACCTAGTTACAAATATTGCATAATACACTTGTTAGATGACTGAAAAAAAATGAATTAATTTGATTTCAAATTGATCTCATTACTTTGAAAAATTGGTTCTCTACTCGGGGTATTGTGTTCTAAAAAAAATTTAAGATCTTAAATTATTTGAGAATTTTAAATGTGTCACTAAACTATAAATATAAATTTATTTTTCATTGATAAAAAGCTAAAAAAAATATATAATTGACTCTACGAACTAATCAAAATTTGGTTCTTGAACTAATTTCTTTTAATATGGTCCATGGATTTTTGAATAATTTATAAATAGGTCCATGAATATAGGATCGAATTACAAATTACTTACCTTTTATGAATTTAATTATAATTATTTAAACTTTTAGAATTTAAATCAAAAATATTATTCATTGATGACCTAATTTCAAATTATTGATCAATAAACTTAAATATTCGATTACAATTTTTAAAACCTAATTAAAAAGAGATTAATTTCTATATATGCATGTAAGCGGTGTAAAATCTTATATATATGTATCCAATTAAATCATGACC
>JBBPBQ010020322.1:3430902-3465723 GCA_037974755.1 Cicer yamashitae | reverse complement strand
TTAAAAAGTATAATATTAAAAATAGTTTTACAAAATAGTTTTTAAAAACAAGTAATCCAAACAAATTGTTTAGTTTTTAAATTTTAAAATACTAAAATTACTTCATAAATTATTTACATTTTTATGATAGTGAGTCATTATTCAATTGTGATAGATAGAGAAATCACAATTTTTATGATAGTGAGTCATTCTTCAATTGTGATGGATAGAGAAATCACAATTTTTTCAAGTATATAAAATTACTTCATAAATTATTTACATTTTTTTTAACATTTTTGTTTATTTATAAAAAATTATATGAATGTTATTTTGAAAGAAAAAAAAATTAAATAGATTATAAGGACAAATTCGTCATTTTATCAAAATATAAATCATATCATCTTATTATCCGTTGTGTATCAAACACTGAATAGGATAAACTAATTTTATCAAGTTTGTTATCATGTGCACATCAAACATAGGATATCATAACTCTTTATCCTACCCATATCCTATCGTGTCTCTATCCGCTCCTTATCCTATCCTGTGCCTATCCTATCCGGTACATCAAACGGGCCCTAAGAGTCCTAAAGCAAATTTTAAAATAAAGTCTAAAACAGATTTTTTAAATTTTAACATGAAATTATTAAATTAATATAATTAATTTCATGTAATATTTCTTTTTTAATTGATTTAATATTGTTGAGACAATATTAAATTTAGAAAAAAAATTATATGTTTTAATTTTAAAAATATTAAAATTTGAGGTATTTTTATCAAGTAATTTTTTTTTGAGGCCTTTCGATAAAATAAAAAATTTGTTTTTTATGAAGGCCTAAAACGGTTGTTTTAGTGGCCTTGCCATCGCCTCTAATTATGTACATAGATGTTATCGGACAAACTTTACCTAACTATTTCATTAACTAAGATTATTACACAATAATATTATTTTAATATAAAATTAACTGATTCAGAAAATTTGGTTTATTATACACTCTAATATAATTTGGTTTCGAATTTTTTTTAATTGTTTATTTTAAAAATAATTTTTAAATCGATGCATAGAATTCTTTTTAAGGCTAAAACTATAATAAATAAAAGAGAAAAAAAAACAACGTGAGAAAACATAGAAACCTTATCTCATCATTTATAATTTTTTATTATATCTAATTTAATCAACTCATAAATTTAAATCAAAATATTTTTAAAATATAATACATATTCATTAAATAAATATCTGTATCTGTATGTTTAATAAAAAAAGTAAAAAAAAAAATATCTATGAGTCCCGTGCAAGACACAAATTACCAACCTATTAAATAATATACAACAACTAACATTTTTTATATAAAAAAACACATATATGAGTTGAGGCATTCTTTTGGTTACATGATGCGAACACTTTTATTTACTACTAGTGATCAATTATTTTAGGCTTATCATTAACTACGGGTGACCTAACTTTGGCTTAGCATAGCCGACAATGCATTATTTGAAGTTAATTGTTGTAGAGTTATAGTACTAATACATAGAAGTAGGTCCCAAACACTCCACATCAACTTTCTAGTTAAGCAAAGATCTGGATTCTTGTTGATGAATCATATTCTGGCACCATTATAACTCATTGAAACTCCAATTGTGTGTTTTACCTACTCTGTTTAATTTTATTTTCCATTTGAAAACAAACTAACAAATAGTTCACATCACTTTCTAATTAATCCTACACACCTTCATAATAAGCTAGAGGAAATTAAATTAAAAACGTCCAACCATACCACAAATTCCTCGTTCATTAAAAAGTGGAGAATGCATCTTAGAGAAATTGACAAGAAATACGAAAATCATATGTAATACGATTTAATTTTTTAAAATAATAACTACTCTCTATTTTATATATAATTAATTATAATTTAATTAGTCAAAAATTTTATTTTTAATAATTCTTCTTAATAAATAACACTACAAAATATTGGTATAACAAAGTGACATGGCACCTATCTCTAACTAGTTCAATCAGACACGGAGTGGGAGACAGTGCATGTGGGTCTGTTACGGGACTTTAATTTGTCAGTTGTCACACACACATGATCATGCTTTTAATTTTTCGATTGTTACATTTATTTTAGGAAATAACTTATGAAGCAAACTTTGGATGAGTTAATGCATATAGATGGATAATTAGATATTTTAACTTGCGAACACTTTGTCATTATTCAGCAACAACAACAAAAAAGAATACTTTATCATTCAATATATACGTGTGTGTTGTGTGTGAGATAGAGGTATATAACGTGGATGAGAAAATGAATAAATTAGTCTCAGTATAAAATAACATCAAACTCAAGAAATAAATAAGCGAGAATATAAATTAAGGATTTAATATTCGTTCCATACCAAAAAATACATGGCAGTCCCCTTACCCTAAGAACCATTTTCAAAACAAACAAAAAAACTAGATAGTAATTAAGAAGAAAAAAAAATTATAGCCTATAAAGATAAAAGTAAGAGGAACACGAGTATAGCAAGAGTGAAGGAGGGCAAATAATTGGTGCAATGTGAAGTGAAGTTATTACACACGCAAGGAAGAACATATAGGTGACGTCAAAAAATCGTATATAGGTAAAGAAAGTCCTACTCCCTCCCCCTATAATTATAAGTTTCATGTTGCAATATTTTTGAACATATTTTATTTTATTTTGATTTGAGTTTTTAACATATTTTATTTGTACCGGTAATGATTTATCTTATTTTCAACAAAAATTAGTTTTATTATAAATTTTAGATCATTTTAAACTTTATTAAATATTATAATAATATATCATTCATACTAATTTTTCAAAAATATTGACGAAATCTTATAAATAAATTATATTTTTTAATTTTTTTAAAAAAATATAATTCATTTATAAGATTTAAACCTCACTTATAATTAAGTGTGTTTGTTTACAATTCCAAAGCTTAGAAAAATAAAAGTAATGTGTTTGTTTACTATTCCAAGTATTCCATCCAAAATAAAATTAATATATTTATTTTAAAATTAATATCAAATACAATAATGTTTGAATTATATTTCATTCTAAATAAAATAGTATCTAGGACACATAATTATAGGTATTCTTATGGGGTGGAGTGTTTGGACAAAGGAAGAAATCTAGTACACGAAATTTGATCCGATTATTAGACGTAGAGAGATAAAATAATTGTATTTAAATATAAGGTTCCCACTACTGCACCGTACGATGCTTTAAACATTTTGAAGAGAATTTTGGTAGTTTGTTTGTTACTAGTAGTGAAGTTAAAATAGTCAACCTTTGTAAATAGAAGAGACTTTTTGATTACTATATTATCACAAGATTCGTTTCCCTACTCATTACTCCGTTTGATTAATAATTATTAATTAATCACAGCCACCCACCCACTCACCCAACCAACGACCCCACACATTACTATTTGTATTCATTCTCCATCCCTTTAAAACCACCATACCATAATATCCTTTTTTTCCAAACCTCTTTCTTTCTTTCTTTCTTTCTTTCTTTCTTTCTTTCTTTCTACCTTCTTTTCTTCTTCTCTTAAATCAAATGGGTGTTCATCAAGATTCCAATAACTCAGGCCTTCACCTTGTTCTAGGCTTATCTTTGAATCCAAATGAAACAACCATCAACCACCACTCAATATCAATGAAAAACTATTCCTCCAACGAACCATCCTTAACTTTGGGACTCTCTGGTGAAAGTGTTTACTGTACCAACAACCAAGCTCACAGTAACAGTGTTGTTTCTTCTTTCTCAAGTGGGAGAGTTCTACAACAGGTGAAGAGGGAGAGAGATTTCAGCTATGAAGAGGTTGAAGAAGAGAGAGTTCATTCTTCAAGAGTTAGTGATGAAGATGAAGATGCTACTAATGCTAGAAAGAAACTTAGGCTTACCAAACAACAATCTTTACTTCTCGAAGAAAGTTTCAAACTACACAGCACACTCAATCCTGTAATTAATTCTATTCTCTTTTCTAATTAATTACTCAAAATTAATTACATCAATTTTATTAATTATTATTATTCTCTTGGATTGGATTTTATTTTTCAGAAACAAAAACAAGCTTTAGCGAGGCAATTGAATCTACGGCCTCGACAAGTTGAAGTGTGGTTCCAGAATCGGAGAGCCAGGTACAAAAAGTTATTTATCATGTCTATGAAGTTAAACAATAATAGAATTAATTAGAGGTAGTTCTGAAATTACAAAATATATTAGTAGCTAGTATTAATTATAGATATATTCAAAAAAATTATAAATAGTTATATAATATTTTAAAAATAAGAATATATTTAGGAACAATTTTTTAAAAAAAGGTCTTATGTATTTGTAGGTTATAAAACAATAATTTTAATACTCAATAGTTTTAGATATTTTTAAGAAAAATATAAACTACTTTATTATTAAAGTGCATTTTGAAAAGAACTTTTATGATACATAACATTTGGTTTGGATGTTGCAGAACAAAACTGAAACAAACAGAGGTAGACTGCGAGTTCTTGAAGAAATGTTGTGAAACATTAACAGACGAAAACAGGAGACTAAATAAAGAGCTACAAGAATTGAAGGCAATGAAACTAACAAAACAACCCTTATACATGCCTATGCCTGCAGCCACCCTCTCCATATGCCCCTCTTGCGAGAGGCTCGCGGACGATGGTGGCTCCAATAAGATCACTGCCTTCACTATGGCTTCTAATCCTCACTTCTACAATCATTTCAACAATCCCCCTGCAGCATGTTAAAAATACACACAAGAGATTGAATATTTCCCACAACCATTGTATTTTTTTGGTTGAGGGATTGATATGTATGTCTAGCTAGCTAATTAAGCTAGGAAACGTACGTTGTAGTTAATTAGTTGCTAATATACTCTAGAAAGTTATAGTAACTGCTTATTAAAGTTACTTTAATTTTCGCTTTTAATTTCTTCCTATTGTATGTTTATAAATCATTAGTATAGAATATATACCGTTCTAAAGGAATTAGTATTTAGTACTAGTCTTTATTCATTGTTGATTTTTTTGCTTCAACTTTCATGTATTAATGCTGTGGAAAAAAATGTTGTGAACAGCCTTTTATCTTGTCCCTTCATTTCATAAAAAAATTATTTATTTTTTCCCGTAATTGTGTGAGAGATTTTTAGACTTCAATATATGTTTTTTTTACAAAGCAATTAGTAATTCTTGATAGATATATCAAAATTAAACAAATTTACTTTATATATATAGAGACACCCTGGTATACAGACGTACTTGGTTGATCTAGCTCATATGTTGCATGTAATTATAATGATATATAAAATCAATACTACTTTATACTAGGTCTCTTAATATAATTATTGATTGATACATTTTTTAAATTAGCTTGTTTCCACGTGCTGGGAGTATAGTGTCTGATGAAAGCAAAATAATGAAAAATGTTCGCAACAAAATAAGGGAGTGGAAAACATTATTGATATAGAATTTAGTCAGGCAAATTGTCTCGACTAAAATATATTGTTAATGATATATTCGTTGATATTTATTGCATATTTTATACACATGTTATATATATTGTAAGTTTAATAACGATGCTGCACCAAAAGTGTATCTTTTTATGCAAATATTTAATCATATATTATTATTTTTATTATTGTTATTTTATAAGAGAATAAATTTTAAATTTTATACACGTGTAAAAAAATTTACACATCATATTAATGATTCTAAAAGATATAATTAACTCATTCTTAATATTAACAAATTTTGTGTGACTCTAAAAGAAATCTTAATTGAGGACAAACATTCTTCATATTAACAAATATGATTTATTAATAATATAAAAACATTTTATATTAACAATAATAATGTATATATAAATTAAATTCATTAATTTTAAAATATTATTTTTTTTAAATATATACTAGTACGTACACAATATTACATGATTAAATATGATTGGACTTGTGAATAAATATTTCTTATCGTGTTTGTGAATATCTAAAATATTGAATGATGGTCATTTAATTACAATATGTATGAGTTGGGTGGGAGGTTGAGATTAAGTTGGGGAAAGGTCCAAGGTATGGATAGGGAAGTTAGATCACGTGTTTTTGTCTGCAAGTCAGTTGCTCAAGGAGGGACTGAATGATAGAAAGGTAGAAAGGGGAACAAGAAAAAGGAACGGATGATGATTCCCTTTGAAAATATAATAAGATAATTAGATTCATATTTGATTTTGCACTGGAATAAGAAAAATTACTGTGAATTGTTTAAATCTTGTCACAATTATTTATTATAATTCTCTCAATTACACTTAAAGTAATTTTATCAATTTCATAGTAAAATCAAATAATAAATTATGCGTACGAGGTGTTACCTTGTGATGAGATGCTTTCCTTTAAGGGGACTGGTGGGTCACACCCCCACGTGATGGCCCAATGGGAGTGGGTCTATCTCAAAATCTTAACATGGGATTTGGCTGACTCTTTTCATTCTCTTTTTGGACCCATAAAGCCCACAAATTACGCCTCACACGTCATATCAGGTTCCTGTGTCCCAATTTAAACGGTGCAGATCTCTTTCACCCACACATCGTATACTTGTTCCCCACGCTATAATATCATGATTGGTATGGACACTAGACTAGAGCATTCAATTCGGAGTCAGATGTTCCTAACATCTAACTGTCTTAGTACATCTATACTACTAGTATATGGAAAATGGATTTCATTTAGGATAATACATGGAATTAAATCCACATATCGCTCATTATAATGTGGACCAATAAATATCATGAGATAGACTTTCCGGGGAAAGAAGACACTTTCCACGAAACTGCTAATCTGCTTCCTCATCATCACCATACTTCACCCGTCCACTTCAACACTCCCGTTCAATTCTAACTCTCATACTCCCTTGCATAATAATTTATCATTTGTAAATTTTTAATACATTTATTTTTTTAATTGTATATTTTAATTAATATTATTTGAATTATTTTTAATGTAATATATTTATTATGCATTTATAATATTTTTAATGTACAAATATTTAACAAAAATAATTTGATAAAATAATTTTCACTTTTATTTATATATTTTTATTAATATGTGTGAAATAATTAAATGACTCATTTATTTTGACAAAGTAAACATCATCAAAGAAAGAAAATTCTAGAAAATACTAGAAAACATTTGTTGGCAAGTAGTAAAGTGAAAATACTAGAAAATTTCAATTCAAATAAAACTTTAAAAGCAAAGAAGTCACCATTCAATAAATCATAAACTAAATCTGAATCACGAATGTCACTAATCTCTGAGCTGGTTTTAATAATCTCGAAATAAATAACAAAAGCCAATGGACACTGCTACAACAACACAACGTAAACAACTAAATCTATAAAATGAATTCATGACATGATGATTACTCCGTAATTTCTTCATTGATTCCATTTCTCCTACCAACTCATCATCTGCACTTAAAACGATGTACAAGAAGTCACATAGGGCTAAAAAGATGTTAGTCATCATGATCAAAAACATAAAATGGTTAAAGTATGATAATTCAAATTCATAAACATAAATATAAACATATTATCAATATGCGTGGTACTTTCTTAATCCTTTAACTATCTCTCTTTATTTTCATGGGTATTTTTACATCTCTTTTGAGAAATCTTTGAATTTGCATAAAGTATTGTATTTTTATACTATACTCAATTCAATATTTGTAAACTCTTTCTAGAAGACTTACTGTATGGATAATTTGATGGATGACCTAAGTAAATAGGATTTGATAATATATCATATTTTAATATTAAGTCTAATTATTTCTTGTAAAATCAACTTGTAAGATGTGGTATATGCTACTCTTTATATTATTTTTTAGATTCTATCTCTTTTCAAACTTGAGTTTTGAAGTAGCAATGTCAAGTTACAAGGAAGGTGGTTTGAATTGTAATATTGCCTATTTAAAATTTCCTGTTAAAAACTTAAGAAAAGACAACTCAAGAATGATATTGGTTATGAAAATAGAAACGGAGAACGTTCTTGGTTCTGAAACAGAAAATAGAGAACGTTCTTGATTAGTTAAAATCACAGGTTTTTAGTTTCTCTATTTAACTTTGACAATAAAAATAACTGAATGTAAATAGAGATAAGGAAGAGATACCACACACAGATATATTCTGGTTCACCCAACGTGGGCTACGTCCAGTCCTCACAACTGTGAGATTTTCACTAAGTGTTCAAGGAACGGAGAACAATCTTCTGGTTACACAGTTAAAGATCAACCTTGATCTGTAACTACACTTCATTTCCACCCAGAAAGGATTCAATCAAGTCACCTAACTAATCTGCTAGGATTTTTACAGTTAACTCTTTTAATCACTCTCAAACTATAAACATTCCTTATAGTTATGAGTTTACACAATAATGATTTAAAAGGTTTGATTGAATCTGATTATGCTCAACTCTTGTTTGAGAATAAATTCAGAATAAAAGAACTCAGTAAGATAATCGGAAAGTATGAAATAATTTCAGCCTGATTTATTTTGTGAATGAGATAACTTCAAGAATGCAAGTGAATGTGATTTAATGAGAATACTTGGCACTTGAAGTTCTGAATGATGCTTGCGAATTTGCCTTCCTTTTATAGACGATTTGAGCAATTAATTCTGGTCAGAAAGAGCTGTTGGTAGTGCTCTGTTTTCTTCTGACACAAGCAACTTTTCTGTTGAAAACATACACCATTCATGTGACAGTTTTGGGCCTTGCTTGTTTGGGCTGTTTTGCTTAATTTCAAACATATTTTCTGTGCACTTAATGACCCATTAAGCTTCGAAAAATACTTGATGATAATTGAGCTTTGATCTGGACACTTGATTCAATCCAAAACTGTTTGGAAAGGAATGAATAATTTCTGCATAACTGAGAAGTCTTCTTCTGTAGAAACATATATTGTTTTTCTCAAAAATGGAGAACGTTGATTAAAAGTGGAGATTGATGATCAATCTGGTCTGATGGTCTTCTGGACAATCTGAGGACTTATAATCAATCTTGAAATTCAGTCTTGTTTCAACTTTCTTGACAGTTCCAGACTGGAGAAAGTTACAGTCCGTTTTTTGACATGCTTAGATTCATGATGATTTATCTTAGTGATTCGATAATCGTTTTAAGTAATAATGATTCCTATCTGTTCCTTGCCATGTACTGATGAAATTGGTATAAAGAATTAAGGCAGAGTCATTGTTAAAGTGATGGAGAAAGGTTGGTGAAGTGGCTGCGACAATCAATCTTGATTCTGCAGAACGTTCTCCGTTTTGTATAACTTATGGTTAAGAATGTTCTGTTTAGTTTTTCATCTGATTTCTTTGTTTTGCTTGGTTCCTATCTTTAATAAAAACACTCAAGAGCAAAAATTAAATTAACATAACATTTAGAATAATAATTAACATACTTAATTAACCTTTGTTTATTTTAATCAAAACTTAATTTGAGAGTTTGTCTTAACAAATTTAACTCAATAAAGAGACCCATACCAATATCTCTTCTTTTTCTTCTTCTTGCTTTATCATGATAGTTCCCCTATTCAACATCTCTCATTGTGACAACAATGCAAATTAATATTGAGGAAATAATGAGGCCTCTCAAATCATAGAGAACATTTCTTCTTCTTATTTTTTATTATTTTTTACTAAATGTATCTCCCAACTAAAAATTAAAGGTTAATCATTTGAGATATAGAGATCTATTTAAGGATCAAATATTTTCCTATACATGTTAAATAATGATTGAATTCATTACCAAATACTTAAGAGACATAATTATCTACATGTTGGTACTGAACATTTCTTTTACAACATATAATTTTGTACCTTTATATTTTCACTTGTAACTGTACGATTGATTATATATAAAAGGTATTGGGCTGGTGTTCATATATGCAATAATTTCTCTTTTGTAGTGGGGACTACCCTATTTGGAAATATTCATCATTTATTGTAATTGAAGAGTAACTCAAGACACTCTAAATATTTATCATTTTTCAGTTTAAATATGATTTTACTTCCTACAATTATAACGTTCTTTTTTATTAGTTATAATAATTTTTTTTATTTGAATTTAATCTCTATAAATTCAAAAACCATTAGTTTTGTGTCATTGACATCATATGTGACTCAATAAACTGAAGACGTAGACTAAAAACAATAATTTAAAATCTGCAGGGACTGGATTAAAATAAATAAAAATTCATGAGGACTTAAATAAAAAATACTATAAATTTATAACTGCAGAAACTAAAATCATATTCAAATTTTTTTAATTATAATTTGGACTAATCATCATGAGAATTGACAGGACTACCCCTAATCTCCAATTTAATTACTTTTATTCACGTAACTAACTCCTTAGAGGAAATTGTTATACTTTGCAAACATGTTTTTTAGACTTGGCAAACGTTCATGGGTGGGCCCAATATAATATTTCATATCAATATGGAACCCCTATATTCTCTAACGCATCTTGTACTATATCTAATTCAATTTTAACTCAGGAGTCTTAAGCCAGGACATAAAAGAAAAATCAGAAATCAATAAAAATATTATGGTTAATACATGTTTGGCTGAAATAAAAATTTATGCTCGAACTTCTGACTAAATTCTCAGTGAGTATCAATGTGTCTCCTTAGGCCTTGCCACTTTTTTTGTCTATCCTTTAATAAGTCAATGTGTTCGTTGTCCAAATTCTGCGAACCAATAAGCCCAAGACAGAGGATCTATTCCATTACTAGGCCCCTGCATATTTGGTTAAAGCCCAGCATTGTTTTGAGTATAATTTGGGCCTTTCAAGTACAGGCTCCAAACGGATTCTTTCATAATTTATCCGAGATAAATTTACGTTATACCCACACATAATCACTCTGTCCCAGAAGCACTATAAAAAAAGACATTTCAACTAATTCAATAAAAATATAAAAAAAATCATTCCGATGTCTACACTCAACTATATATGGTGTTGAAATACAACTCACAAATCGAGTACCCAAATAACATAATTATTTTTTTTAATATGCGTGTCTAAATCTAAAATAATTAAAAATAAATAATAAATATTCGTGAGGCATAATTCAATTAACGAAATGCATATTATTAGACTTGACACTTTATAGAATGATCCGGGTTTGAATCTAGAATCTCCACTTTAAGTGTGTGAGATTTTGTAAAAAAAAAAAGTATGCAATAAATTTAATGCAACTCAATAATTAATGTGTATGGTTTAATTATTTGAGTTCCATTGGTGACACAAATGTACAGTGTTCCCTGCAGCTATTCAACAAATGTTGTTATTACGTTACTTTCTATTGGGAGTTTATTGTTTGTACTTTACTAATTAAACAAATTAAAAAAACCAAGTGGTTCCAAAAAGCAGGTGTGAGTGATCATATTATAAGACATCATAGTGTCCTAAGATGAAGAAAACAAATACAAAATTTCAAAGTTAAATTGTCATGCTGGACAAACTCTCCGGCGTGTGATTCAGATGCTTTCTCAAAAAGACTAGCTGCCACAAACTTCAAAGATGCCCATCACCCACACATTGAATATAAGATACAAGGTCGGACCAACATGTATAGCGGTCTAAAACAATTTCTATAGTGAGACATTTTAAAATAAAATATTATACAAGGTTTTTTGTTTTAGAAGATATAATTAACTCACATAACTGTAAAATTCTGCGTTCGAATTCAAGATAAGACATCGAACTTAATTATATCAACATTTTGTTAATTGAGCTATAACTTAAAGATAAATTACATAAGACTTTATAAAAACAAATAAAATTTTGTTGAGAACGCTGAAAGATATGAGGCCCTCACCTTCACCCGCTAAATTAGAAAAACATTTATATTTAATTTGTCATGTTATATATTTATAACTAAATTAAACTTTTGTGAGACATTTTATTAGCCCAAATTATTAAGATCTAAACCCTAGCTTGGATCGCATGGACCGGCCCCAATAAGAATTTGGTAATTTGGTAATTGCCCTCACTCAAGTACTATTTTATTGTAGTGACAACATAGGTAGAGTTACATATAAAATCCTACTACTGTTTTGTTTTTGTCATTCTTTTTCATAAAGTCATAATTCAAAGGCAAAAGCAAATCAATTCGGATTAGAACATCCTTTGCCTCCAGAGACAAAAATATAATCCTGTCATGTTAGTTATCTTCTCTTTATTTCATTCCAAAGTCCAACATATGTTAGAATTTCTTGTTGGCCAATATTTTAGCATAAATTAGTTTCTTAATTTCTTTCCATTCATTTTTTAAGTGTTTCTTGTCCACTGTTAAGGGATAGTATATAGTTGTTGCATAGTTCTCAGTAATTGATTCATGTTCTGTGATGCAAATGAGTGAAATGAGTGTTGTTTCTGTGCTGCTGATTCTACTAATTTTCTGCAATTCTGGGTTTCTTTGTATTGCTGATGGTTCGTTGAATTTCACAAGTTTTGCTTCATCTCATAACAATATATCAGGAAGCAACAATGCAGAGTTGGAAGACAAGAGAGGCATACCATCAGGAGCTAATCCTCTGCATAATCGGTAGATTGACAAATTGATTTCTCAGTCAATTTGACAAAATTACGGTGACACACTGATTTTGTTGAAGCAGGTTGAAACAGTAAAATGTAAATTTTTTACGGTGACTCGCAGTAATTCTGACAATTTGTTGGCATATCAAAAAATGAACGAAGACAAACAACAAGATGAGTATGTGGGGACCACACAGAAAAAGATGTTCTGAAAGTATTAGCTTCAGGGCCTCTCAAGGGATAAAGGAATCTGAAATTCCTTTTGTTCTTGTTTGGATGTTATGAGAAAGAAGGGAAAAAGTATCAACAATTTATAAGAATTGCCTAAAAAATTGATTCTTTTTAGTGTGGTGATCTGACATGTTTGTGCATGAGCTGTCTCTTTGTTTGATAACAGCTAATGGATGTCTTGCATTGCATGCCTATTGTATAAATTGATTTTATTATTATTGTTACTTGTGTTTCTATCTCTTTTCGATGTATGTAACAAGTGGGAGTTTGTATGATTAATTAACCGTTAATGATTCAGATACTAGTGTAAACATACCCCCACTTTGTCTCATCATTTTATCTAAGGTTATAAATATTTTAAATTGGAGAATGGATTCTCTCCACTGATATGGAAGAATAGTGAAATTTGGAACCATTGAATAAAAAAAATGAGATAAGAGTTTAAGGGTGAGATTAAAAACACTCAGAAAATATTGTTAGAGATAGTTTTAGATTTCATGGAATTAGTTTGATACGGTTGAAGTTAGTTACAATATTTAATTTTTATTAGTTGTTAGTTGGCTATGCGAATTGTTATAGGATTACTATCATACATATATTGTAATAATCTTTTTCATATTATAAATATAAAAATCAATTTTTTTCTCATTTTATTTTCTATTTTTAGTGAGTTCAATTATGTTTTTCAACGTGATATCATACGAATGAAATTTATTTTGAAAAGATGATCCTAATTATAGCGAAGATAATTTCAATATGTAATAACCTCTTCTTTCTTTCCATTTTTTCTCATTCACCGTATTCTTTCCTTAATTTTTTTTCGCTTTTATACTGGATTCTTGGAAATGAGAATACACATAGAAAAACACCATTATGAGAATGATAGTTTCTCAATATTTTGAAGCTTCTCATCCACTCTAAGTGTTTGTATTTGGTGGTATATTTCTTTAATTTTTTATTTTTTCATTCGACGTTATTGGCTTTATTATTTGCTTCTATCCTATAATAGTTAAGCATTGTTCATTCACTGTATGATGGTTAAGCAATAGCTAAACATAGTTAAACATTTTTCTTTTTGCTTTTATGATGGTTAAACAATTTTTATTTTCTTGGTTTGTACTTTATTATAATTAATATTGTATCATTCACTTTGTGCTTCTATTATATAGTAGTTAAGCTTGTTTTTCATACTTGGTTTTGAAAAAATCACCCAAGATTAAACTTTGTTTGTCATATTTTACTAACTTATTTTGATTAAGGGTGTCTTTATTACAATTATTTTATTAAAATAATCGTTTTTTATTTAAATAATTAATCGTTTTTGAAAGTGTTCATCTATTTGTTACAACTTTAAAAAAAAATGAGAATCAGAAAATATAATCTAAAAATTGTTTCAAATGATAAAGTTATTTTTAGTAGTTTTTAAAACACCATTTTTTATAATTAATTTTTTTTAAAAGAAGTACTTTTCATTGCAACTGACAAATACAAAACAACTTATACTTTTTAAAAATCTCCAAAAATAATATCTAAATTATTAAATAAGAAATTATTTTTAAAAAATATGTAACAAACAGAACCTAAAATAAATGTATTGTATTTTATAAGTTTCTCCCATTAGTCTTATAATAGGCATTGCAGCGGCACTAGGATGGTTTTGCTATTTGCTACTACACTAGCAGCCATCTTAACTGGCATAAGAATGAAACATTGAGCCCTTTTCTTTTTTGTGCTTGCTAATAATCTTGGTTCTGGATTTTTTTTTTTGGTCTACTGGGTTTTGGATCTGAAAGTGGGATTATTCAACTTTTTGGATCAGAAGACATTATTTTCATACTTCGTGAATCCTCATTTGTCTCCCTTTTTTGCTTCTCTGCTCTTAAATATACTACTAAAAGCTTTACACTACTGGATGTTACAATCCGATAAAAAAAACCGCAAAAATAGGAGATTTAATAAATATTCACCTTATTTATTGGGCAGAGGAATATACCATGGACCATAGAATATTTCCTATATTTTATAATCGATGATTTCTTTTCTCATCTTTTATGATTTCAAAAGACCCATAATACATATTTGAATTGACCAATCTAAAAAATATTGGAGATGGAAAAAGAAGCTACTTTTCCAAACTAACACACCTATATTTTAAAAATAACACTTTGTTCTAAAAGCATCCAACACCCCCATAAACCCTTTGGTGTGCAATTTTGTTTTTGGAAGGTAAAAAAGGTGAATTTATAAATATGAACTTTCGAAACACTATATTCCAAATATTAGTTTCTGGAAAGTAAAAAAAAAACATATGAGGCTGTTTTTAGGAAACAAAAGTACTTTGAATACTATTGAGTATTGAGGATGTTGTTAATTTGTAAAATGTAGGGTGGTAGATAGCAATAGCTGGGCCTTTTTTTTTTCTTTCTGAAAGGAGCAATAGCTGGGCTTTTTTTCTTTCTGAAAGGAGCAATAGCTGGGCCTGATTATCATTTGATATTGAGAAAAAATTCAGTGATGTAAAAGGCTCAAATTGTCTATTTATAATCAGCCTCCTGGATAAAATTTATAGAGGATTGTACCGTGCACCCCCTCCTGTACCTCCCACCCTCCATTTTAAAGAAAAAGTCTAAAATGCCATTTTTTTACCATGTATAAAACAAAAAAAAATATTTACCACTTCCCACCCCCATTCGAAAATTATCAAATATTTTATAATATTCGAATATTTAATAAATTCGAAATAAAAAAGTAAGATATTTTAATGTTTTCGAAACTTTGCTTAAAACAAAACCTTCGAAATAGAAGTTTCGAAACTTTGGTTCAACCTGAAAATTTCGAAATGAAATATTCCAGGAAATAATGTTGTGTTTTGAAACTTTTGATTAACTTGAAACCTTCGAAATACGTTTTCCAGAAATCAATCAAAAGTTCGAAACTTTTGATGAATTCAAAACATTCGAAATGCATTTTCCCAGATTTCTTCAAAATATTCGAAAGTATGGATGATGCTCAAATATTCGAAATGCATTGTTTCGAAAGTTTCATTGGGAAAGTTTTGAAATTGTGATTTTTTTTAACGTTTTTAATGTCATTTAATGTCATTTAACGATGCTGAATTTCAAAACTTTGCATATAATCCCAAACTTTCGAAGTGTATTTCGAAACTTTAAAGCAAACACAAACATTTGAGCTTCGAAACTTTCCATGCAACCCAAACTTTCGAAGCCTTCTCCTCGAAACATTCCAGCAATATGAAACCTTCGAAACTTCATATTTAGGGTTTCAGAGATTTTCTTATTTCAAAACTTTCAGATGGAATGAAAGTTACGAATGTTACATTTCAAAGGTTTGGGCTTTATGGAAATGTTCGAAAGTAATGCTTCGAAAATTTGTGCTTCAATGAAATCTTCGAAGGGTTTAGAGTTTGGCCTTACTTTTGTAATTCGGAATTTTGAATTTCCTGTAAAATGTTCGAAGATTGCAAAAACCTGATTCGGATAAATCAAAGTGTGAAAAAGGGAAAAAGGGAAGGTAGTTTTTTTGGCTGGTTTTATACATATATCATGGGGCATTTTGGACTTTTTCTTTGAAATGGAAGGTGAGAGGTACAAGAGGGAAGGTGCAGGGTACAATCCTCAAATTTATATTAGGTGTGTCACTCCTAATCTAATTTTTTCTCTCTAAAAAGAATGTGTTTTTATCCATAATCCCACACCTTTCAATTACTCCCTTATATTTTATGATTCTTTTTCCAAAAATATTGTCACTCACTTTTCATTTTCTTTTATATCCCACATTCTTACTTTTTTTGAGGGCAAACAAACTTCATTAACAAACAAAGATTAGTACATTTAGATAAATGATTTGTGATTTGGCAATCCCCATCCACAGCTTAAAGCCAACACAACTAAACAAAGTCACTCAATTACTAGACATTGAAAACACCCATGAAGGTTATTAGTGGATCTCTTGTGTGATTGCATAATAATGGATTGAAAAGATAATATATGCGTTATGTTAAGTGATATACAGGTAATTCTGAGCATCGACCAAAGGAACGACCGCTCATAATCCATTTTTCTAGGGCATCAAAATTATTATTTTTGTTTAGTAGTTAGTATTACATATTGCATCTATTTGATTAATTAATAAGAATTTAAGTTGAAGATTTAAATTTAACAATCACATTCTATTGTTTTATTATACGAATATTTATTCAAAAATTTATTGTTGATTGGTATATTATAATTTTATATTTTATCTATATTTATTGGTGGTTGTATTTTGAACACGTTGCACAAAAAATACCTGATAATCATCTAAAACAAAAAAAAATAAAAAATTGAAATTGATATTGAATCTCAAAATAGGTGAATTTGACAAAAATAATTATCAATTACTATAATTTTTGTTGAAAATGATGCAAATTCATATGGTTTTGACTTTGAAACTGAAAAATTAAATAATAATGGACTAAATAAGAACATTGAACAACAAAATATTTTGGTTTGAAAAAATAAAAATTAAGATAATTATGTAAGAATCATAAATAATTTTTTAATAAAAAAAATATAAAGAAAATAATATTCAATATTATAAAATACTTTGTACGTAAAGAACACCAATACTCTCATGACCGACTTAGTGATATATTTATGTTTTATTTCTTTTTCTCAATATGAGAGGAGAATGTCAATACACGAAACCAATAAAACAAAGGGTCACTTCAATCCCGGTTTCCCACTACTTTATTACTATATTATTATTTATTATATAAACTAAAGCAAATGTGTTAATTACTATTTGAGAAATGGAAAAGAAATTGCTTGATAGAGACCCTTTTAAATTTATATCTATTTGACTTACATAAAATTGAATGATATAATAAATGTGATATATTAATAATATGATAAAATATAAATAAAAATAAAATTAAAAATTAAAAATTAAAAATTAAAGAGATTTAGAGAATATAAAGCGTACGTACATCATTATTTGGAAAAATAATATATTGTATTTATTAGATAATAAGTAAGGAAAACAAAAGAAAAAAAGAGAAGGGAAAAACAAAAAAATCTAGCTGTAAAATACATGTCCGTTAGTGGGAGCTTTCACTCAGATCACATATGGTGAAACTGATAGCTTTTTGCTGCTTCTAGTGTCTTATATGTTATCATCTACTTGTGGTTCTAACTTCTAATGCTTGTCTGTTTGTAATTTCAACATAAAAATACTTATATGTTTTGTTTATATTATTAATATGGAAAATGATGTTTAAACATAAAAAGTTGGACTTAGATTTATGTCTAGTGTCTATAGTCAAGGTAACCCATGGGACATCGTTTGATTCAAATCGGAAGATTCAGATATAAAGTTCGATAAATTTAAATCAAGAACACTTTAAATCATCGATTGAAATTGAATGTATATTTGACAACATGAAATTTGTTTTCAAATATGATATATCAAATATGGTAAGTACTCTTTACTTTTGTGAAATCTTTTTTAAATTTGTTACGCTGTACTTCTTCCAATCTTAGCTATATTTCTTCCGATCTTAATTATAATAAAAGAGCTGTTGTAAAATAAAATTTATATTAAGTAAATTATATTTTAAGATAAATATAAAGTGAAAATATATAAGTTATATTTGTTTATATTTAAAATTAAAAAATGTAAGAGTTTTGTTTTAGTTATATTCCAATTTATATCGAATATAAGATGAAAATTAAATTAGAGATAAAAATAAAAATATACAAATTTTTATATGATGTTTGAAACGTGACCTTAAAATTATACAATTTATTATAGACGTAATACTTTCTTTTAACAATAATTATTAACAAAAATAATGAACATATTTTATATTCTACAATTTCTTTCAACATTTTATTTTATCTCTATCTTTCACTTTCTATCACATTATCAACCTATTATACCACTCTCTTTTGTCTTCATCTCTTAAAATATATACAGTTTTTAAAATGTACCTCAAACATTTTTCTATTATTACATATATATAATTATATTAAGTGTATGTTTGGTAAAAATTTAACTTTATACTTTTAAGAGAGAAATTCAAATCACTTTAAAAATAGTGTCACTTTAATTAGTAAACAATATTCTTACTCTATTTTTTTATAATAAAAAAAAAAAGTGCATATTTCATATCGCATGACTCTTATTTCTTACAAAATGACGTTGATGCCAATAAGTCACTCACTATATATGTAAGATTGGATAGTTGTTTTGATAGAGGCTCGTGATAGGTGTTTCCTTTTTTTGGCTCCTCCTTTTCTTGCCCCTCTGCATTTTTCTCTTTTGCCTTTCTATGATCCATCACTTCAACATAAAAGCCTACAATTTTACCAATACATTTTTTCCTACTCTCTATATGGTATCATTCATTTTGTGCTATTTGCTTCATCCATTATTATCAAACAATCCCTTCACTTCACAAATTCTATTTTCTTGATATCACCTTTCTCTAAAGACTTCTCCCTAAAATGAAACTTCATCATGTCATTTATAATCAAAGACTCAGTTTCATTACCATTTCTCTTTTCTTTCTAATAATTTCAACCTCCACTCAAATAGGACTTGTTGCTGAAGGTAACATGACCAAATTTTTATAAGCTTCGAAATAGAAAAAAAAATCTAACTTCAACTAACATTGTCTTTTTTCTTCTAACAGGTAGAAAGAGCACTTCAAACCAAAATGGTTTTAACCAGGTAAATTTAATTTACATTTAAAATATTTTCCCGCCTCTTCTAATCTTTTTTCTAAACACACAGCTATCAATGCATCAGTATATTAGTTATATTAGTATTTTCTTCGTCACCAAAATTTAAATCGAAGTCTTTTAACTCATTTCCTTCAACCGTTAGCTCAAATTAATTCTTTTGTGAATAACATGATGAGTGATGTTGAAAAAACTTTTATTTATTTATTTATGATGATTCAGATGGTAAGTGATAACAAGGTGATGATGAGAGCACGGATAGGTTCAAGGCCACCAAGATGTGAAACAAGGTGCAGATTCTGTAAACACTGTGAGGCTATTCAAGTTCCTACAAATCCACAACTGCTGAATGGGAAAATCAAACCTTCAACAGTATCTACAATTGCTTATGCTAGAAGACAAGATAATTCCAACTACAAGCCTATGAGATGGAAATGCAAATGTGGGGACATTATTTTCAACCCCTGATTTCAATTTTTCCATAATGTACTTCAATTTGTCAACTTTGTATAAGAATATAATATTGTTTATATTTTTAAATTGTGGTTGCATGCAGTTACAGTGCAAATTTATATATTGCTTAAAAGTACAAGAAATTGTGGGCTGATGCAATCTAAATTGTGACTGCGATGTCATTATAGAGAATTCAAAATTAGCAATATTACAACCGCAATTGCAATCGCAAACTGATATTTAAAATCATATAACTGTCTAATTTCTTTTAGTGTTTTGTATGTTATATCTTTTGAGTAGCCCAGAAAATATCTTACTTGACTTTGTTGGCAATATTTAGATTTATTTTTCGCGGCTGGTAATCATTATTATTGTCCAACATATAACTTGAAGTTTGCTAGTTGAGTTAGGTGTTTTGTTGCTCTAAACAGATTCTTCTGCCACCTTAAAACTTAAAATGAGTGTTACCTTTTGTCATTAAAGTTTCAACCTTTATATATAGTATAGATAATGGTTGCTTTTTTCTGTTCATAATTTCTAGGGACATTTTTGAGGTGCCTCTATTTTTAATTATTTTTTCTAAGATATAACCATAGAATAACTAAAATAAAGTTATCTTGGCTAATGCGGATTTTCTACTGTTAGGGAATCCTGCAGTGCTACAGTCAGTATACTAAAGCCCGTTTGATTGATATATGATTTGAAACTTTGTAGATAATTCAAAATTATTGTATATCGTTAATCAAAATTGCTGCAGAGAATCCATTTCCAATTCTTTTTTGAAAAATCCATTTTAATTATACTCTTTGTAGCATCGATATTTATGATGAAATGCATATTTCAGTATCCGAAATGTGTACACCTACATATACTAACTCATTTAATTAATTTATTTTTAAAATTATTATCGATGTCAACGTATCTCTATCAAACCCCGAATAGTATTCATGCTTTATAGTCAGGATCTTGTAGTATTGACAAAATGCTCAAATGACAAAAAGAGAAGAAAAATCTTGATTATATGTTGAAAAGGATTTCACATAACATAATCCCTTTGTTTCCCTCGAGGATCTTCCATGAAAACTGACTGTGAGGTTAAAAATAGAATCAATCTTTTAATTTTTGAAAAACCAAAGCCACGGAATTATCTTTTTAGAATTTTTTGATTGAGACATCTTGTTAACACATAACAGTAATCTTTTTAGCTACAGCCAAACCATGCCACAGGATAAAATAAACACGTATTTTAAAAAATAAAAACAAAATATTTTTAAGAAATAAACAACTCCTTAATTTTTGTAATATCTATAACTATTTTTTTGCAAGGTTACACTTCAGTTACAACTTTTCCGAGTAGAAAATGAATAATTATATAATTATGAATGCAATGTTGCTGTTTGACTCTTTACTGTGAGCATCACTATATAGTGTAGTCAAATGTAGAATGGCACTGATAACTAGTGAATGATATGATATCAATAATGGCATAGCTAAAAAATTTCCAATGCCACTATAAAATTGCCTTCAATTTATTTTTTTTACCAAAACCGTGGTGTTGAAGTGAAGTATTGTTTCAATGAGTACAAGAAAGAAAACCCAAGTTATTGTGATTTCTATTCAAAATGACAACACCATAACTAGTCACATGATGTAACACTCTTTCCATTTCATATATGTTGAATTGGTATATCAATAGTAAGAATGCAGGTGCTGTTTTGAGTATAGCAAAATCTGTGGGGGAGTTTCAATGGAATTCCTTTCTCCATTTTAGGAGTTTGAAACGATGGAAGAGAACAGAATTCTTTATCATTATTACTCGTTAGAAAGTTGAAACTCCTTGAATTGTTTTCTCACATAAAAAGAATTGAAGTAAAGAAGAAGAAAAGCTTGTGACATAGTTGGTATAGATACAGTTCATGTTTGGAATAGTATTTAGTTTGACGAAATTAATTTATTGAATATGTTCACAATATATATTTGTCAAAATTACGGTAAGACATAATGATTTATATAAATTTATTCTCAATCCTTGTTTGAATATCATATGGTCTAAATTAACTTTTATTCGCCGACACTTTGTGACACAATTGGTAAATGGTCATAGATTTTAATTATGTGATCGGTAATTTCATCTCTATATTCTGAGGGATTGATATATGTTGGATTCTGGTGAGCCAATTTGTAATAAGATTTGATATATTACAAAAATTAAGAAGTTGAATTCCGTGCAATTGAGAGATCTCGCATTCATAAAATCCAAATATTGATCGTTCGATGAAAGATCAGATTATTTAATAAACCATCTAATAAAATACATATTTTAATTTTAAATTATGGTCCATTGTAGGAAAATAATATTTGTACCATATGCAATATAATGTTCTTTGATGAGTATCCTCCATTACAATAATGGTTTATTAATGTGAATTGATTTAAGAAGTGATTGATTTGTTCAGCCAGCATCTTTTTACATAAATATAAACTGCAACAGTATTACCCTTTGAAAAATCCATTTGTCGTGAAGCAAATTAGAAATAAATGTGCATAGATTCTACAATCAGAGCATAACTTGTTGAAAAAGCAGAACAAGCACTGACCTCTTGTAATTAAATTCAAATGTTTATGCAACTTTCTTAAACTATATAGTTATATTTTATAAAAGTATAACCATAATTAAATTCATCTGTTTTGATAGAATATAATATAGAGAAAAAAAAAAAGCTGATTCTATTACAGCTGTTGCATGGTGTATTGGACAGTTTTTCATCTGTAACAAGTAGTTTATCTCAGATATCTAATTAAGAAAAAGATAATAGATAGAACAAAACCTTAATAAAGTTAAAAATGAATGCAGGTCCTAACAATTAATTTGGGTACTTTATTTAAAACTGGAAGCAATAAGCATAATTTGTGGTAAGGAAACTCATATATATCAACCTCATTCACAGGCCTAAAGAATGGTAGGTAGCTAGGTAGTAGTCAGTCACGTGCGGTGTGTGTGAAGCAAGCAAGGAACCACACGAACACACAATGCTATAAACTAGATATTAATTAAAGAGAATGTTGGTGTAAAGATCAAGATAGATAGATAGAAGTGTGAAAAGGTTAGGGACCACAGTGGAAGAAGAAAAGGAAGTGTGATTTCCAACTTTATTTTGTGGTGTAAATATCAGTAACATGGTTTTGAAGTTGGCCTATGCCTGTGGTGTAAGTGTACTGCACTGAATTACACAGCAATAATACTCTAGTTTTCGTATGATGCTGATGGAGCACAAGATCCACTAACTCAAAAAAGAGATGGTTTGATTTTATAATACTACTAATATATCTTTTCTAACATTATTTTCGGTATGTAGAATTAGGCCTATGATCACTTAAATAACCCCTTTACCAAATACAGTGCGGGCTTTGCCTTTATTATATAATTCATAAATCATTTTAACTTATAAAGTGACAGCACGGGTGTCATGGAGCTTCCATCATTGTGAAGCTCAGAGAAGGAAGGGTCGAAAAGTCAGAATCCATTATGAATTTAAGCAAATTATACAGTAGATGAGTAAATCACTTGGATATGTAGCTCACCGTAAACTTGGTATATAAAAACTGTTTGCAACTCCTACAATGACACAAGTCGTCTTTTGGATGAGAATCTTAAATCTTCCTCTCCTTACTGTTGGAGCGATGACTTGATTGATGATGTCAGTTCAACAAGAAATAAAATTCACTCGTATTTATTTTTTCATGTTTTTGTTGAATTGACAATAATCAAATCACCATGTTAGTCGTAAAGACAACGGAGATTGTAAGCTCCTACTTCTAAAAACGATGTCGATCGTCGTAGAGTTGAAGGATAATTTTTTAAGTGCAGATTCCCTATATCATCTATCAAGATGGTTCATCATAGAATTCGCCTATCAATTTATTGTAGACATTTGCAAAAGACTAATAACTTAATGAATCAAAGCTGTGATCAACTCTTGTAGGCAGATATCATTTACCATCTCACATTTATTCTATAATTTATTTTATTTCCAATCTTCAAAGTCCTTCATAAATCTTAGGAGAAACTTAGTTGGCCAGACCACGACAAAGATTATCTACCTTTAGCTTTCCTACATTTCCCTATCTTTCTCTTTATCTCTGTACATTTATGTTCTCTCTCGTGATCTTCGCTTGATCTTTTCGCTATTCTAAACATCACTCTCTCTTTTATTTTACTACAAAAATTGTCTAAAGTTACTCTATCTTTGAAAGTCCAAAGATAGCTAATCCAAATTTAGCCAAACCGTGAGGTTATTCAAAGATTAAGTACATGTTGGTTAAGCTTTTGACAAAAAGAATATTTGAATATATGATTAGTCTGTTAAAACACAACCACCTAAGTAGGCATGGCAATTGAACCCGAACCCATCCGAACCGCCCCGCATTTAATGGGGAAAACCCGTTTTTAATGGGTGCGGGTGCGGATTTTTCCCGTTTATTTAATGTTACGGGCGGGTGCGGGGCGGGTTTCGTCAAATCCTCCCCCCACCCGCACCCACCCGACATAAATGCAATTATTTAAATACCCTTATATCTCTTAAAATAGTAACAAAACCCTAATTTTGTCAATCTTCCTTCTTTTTCCCTGCTGCCGCCATCCACCTCCACCCTCACTTTTTCTGTTCCGGCCATCATCCCTCCTCTCCATGTGCCGTCTTCGTCATCCTTCGTGTATCGTCTCTGTTATCTTATTCTCTTCACCGCTATAATTTTAAGGTCCGTTTTCAGGTTTTCTGCATTTTGATGCATTTTCATTTTCAATCTTTTTTCGTTTTCTGGTTCGATTTCATTTTCAGTTTCATTTTCGTTTTCAGTACCGGCGGGCATATCTTAAGTCCTCATCGAAGCCGACTTCATTGGACTACTTTAGAGGCCTTGATGTGTGCTAGAAGTTGGTTATAGAGTGCTTGGAAGACTGATATTTGTTTTAAATTATTAATTTAAATTTGAATATATTTGAAATAGCTAATAATTTTGTATATCTTAATTATTATTGTTTATATTGTACTATGCTGATATCGATAGGTGATTCGAATTCTAAAGTGGATAATGAAAATGCTATTTTACTTAATGAAATGGAGTCTGACGATGAAGGTATTCTATTATCTACACTATTTGATTTAAATTTGTCATGTTAAATTTTAATATTTAACTTTTATTTTTTAATATAGGTGAATTGTTGATCAGTGGTGTTACTTCACTTTTCAATTCCCGCCTTGAAGATGAAGATGATCGTCAGAAAATGTTTATTTGGAACCTTTTTCTTTTGATGATTTGGAACTTTTTGTTGTTTTGATGGATTAGTTCATTTGAATAATTAGAACTTTTGTTCGGATTGATATTTTCACTTCTAAAGAGTTTGAAGATTATGAACAAATTTTGAGATATTGTTACTTTATTATTTTGATTATTGGAATTTTAGAACTTAGATTAAATGCTACTATTTAGTCAAATTATTGATTTTTTATACTATGAATAAATAAATTTCAATTTTTAGAGTGGGGGTGGGGCGGGGAAACTTGTCCCTATTGGGTGTACGGGTGGATGTTAAAAAGTCACCCCGACGGGTGCGGGCGCGGTATTGGAGTTGCGGGTGCAGGGTTGGTAATGCTTAAAACCGTCCCCGCTCCGCCCATTGCCATCCCTACACCTAAGTCCTAAGGGGTAGCTCAGGTAGTTGAGTTCAGCCACCCGAAATAGTATAAGAATGAGGTGATTACTAGCATAATATCCTAACAACTGACATTTACCTGCTAAACAAGAAAAATAAAAACCGAGCCACCTAAAATATAAAAATTGCGCCTCTAATTCAACATAAAGGTTCTTACTTTATATCTTGTTAAGTTGTTGATGGGTTAAGCTAATATCAAAATCACTCTAAAATATCATACATTTGTAAGTTCTAAAACAAATTATGAAATAAGAATTAGATCTTAACATGATTGATATTGTTCCATATCTTTTAGTCATATACCACTTGCTAAAAATAATGTTCCCTATTCTCTTGTGTTGGGGGAAATTAATCCTACAGAATTCTATTCAAAAAATACATCAACTTGAATTATTGGATCTAGTAATTAAACACTTATACATCTGAATTCACCATTCTTACCACAACTCTTATAATACTTAAACATCATAATATATAGTGTGACTAATTGTTAACCATTCCTTCTATTTCTCTTACGTGGAAGTTTGCCCAAGATATCAAGCCCTGTTTACATTGTCTTTCGATTTTATATGGTTTGAGTTCGAAGTTTGGAACTAATCAAGATGTCACAATATTGCTAAACTATAAAACAAAATCCCACATGTACTTGAGAAGTATCCTTCTTAAAAAATACACAATTTTTTTCAGGTGTAGTTTTTTAGAAACATAGGAGGGTCAAAAGTAGTTCTCAAAAGTGAATTATGATGAGTTATTCAGCGGAAAAGAAACTTGAATATAATACCAAGTTCAACAATTATCCATTCCTATTATAATTTATCAGAAACATGACCTATTAAGTAATTAGATTTATTTCAACTTTGTACTGCAGCACTAAAGATACAACTCAATCAGATTAGGAGGTACTGCAGCACTAAAAACAAGTACGGGATTATATTAAAAAAAAAATTAGTACAGGAAAGGTATAAACTCAATATCCATCAGACACTACTGCTTCTGAAGCACTTTTCGACCATCTTCAAAGTTAATTCTGAAACTGGCTCCTAACCACAAATTTTCAATTTACTTTGCAGCTTTTGGTGGTTCATTGGTGATTCCGTGTGGAAAGGGCACTAAACTTAAACAAGCTTCCTGGGATTAAATTGTTTTTCCCTAAGTAGTTTTTCCTAAAAACCGCCAACAATCCATTTAGCTGGCCATCTCTGTAAGGATAAGCCACAGAGAATCCCGTAAATGTTAGATCCACCTCTATATCAACAACAACTAACTCTTATCCCACTAAGTAGGATCGGCTATATGGATTAAACAACGCCATAATGTCGATTCGCCTCTATAGGCATACAAAACAAAAACAGCTTTCTTCCTTTCTCATTCTTGGCATTGCCATCAGCATATGGGAGATATACAAAACACAGAAGAATCATAAGAGATTGATAATGTAATGAAGCAAGAACAAGAAATGATTGGTAACGCCAGACAGCTTTGATTTATATTTCTCCCTTTTGTTTATTTAGATATAGGTTCTGCTTTGATTTATCTTTCCCCCCTCCTTTTGCTCATTAATATAGATATAGAATCATAGATTCTGTTCTTATTTGAACTTAATCATAATAGAAAATGCGACACGTGTTCACAAGTTGTGTTAAGTTGATTCATTCATTTAAAATACAGTAGACAGCTGCAGAGAACAGAAGCATTATTTTAGCCTCAGCCTTAGCCTCACCATTACAATTTTCATCAAATCGCTCAAGCTCGGCTTGCACTATTTTTTAAATTTAAATTCTCTTCATCTAACAAAAGAAACCCACTGCTATTCTTGTACTTCAAGGTAAAACATTAGTTGGAGACTTGATGAAGGAATAACATTCTCCAAGATACCATAATGTCCCATGACATCAATAATAGCCAATGCATTCCCAATTAGCTTCCATGCTTGCCGCACTCTGCTAGGATATAGAATAAAGGGGAATTAGAGTAGTAAGAAAAGTTAGTCGGTCAGTTAGTTAGAGGAGTATTTAACTCCAAGGGCTTCCCCTTCTACAACAGAGTCACTACTCTATTACTAGATGTTTACAATGCTTTCCCCCTATCTTTGTATCCTCCTATTTATACAAAAATATTCCTCTACCTACTCTAATTCCCCTTTATTCTATATCCTAACACACTCTTTCGTCAAATTTCTGTCTGTCGATGTTGATCAACTACGGTTTATGACAAAGACAGCAAATATTTTACCAAACTTACATTAATTCATAGAAGCGACATTAATGCCACCAGATTTGTTTCACAACACAGAATACTAACACTTGCCTCAGATCCGTTTTCTTAGCACTGCACATTCTTCTCCGGATAAGAGGGAGCAAAATGGCAATTTTTCAAAATTGCACAATCTTCCCTAAATTTCTAAAAGTGCGCGCCACAGACATTGAAAATTTTAACACTGGCCAAAACCTCTAGAAACTGTAATCTCTCACACACAGTGTTGTTAAATGTTGGCCACGGCGGAATGGCGTGGCAGATTTTTGAGACAATTTGTGAAGGAATGCCCACCATGGCGGCGCCATAGGCTGCAATGGTGTGTTTATAACTTTATATGGCAGATTTTTGGCCTTCTGCCATCAACAACACTGTTCACACATACCGAAGACACCTCACAATACATTGATAATCTTCGGTGTATCAACCGGCTGTGTATTTATTTATAATTCACTAATTTGTTCACATATTTTAGCTGACATAAATAACAATCGAACAGAATGAAAAGTTTAATTTACGGGAAAACAAGAATACACCATATGTAATGGGGAATACATATTCCAAATTCATCAATGCACAAAGCAAACAAACTAAATCAAAACTTGACAACAGGTTATAAACATGAGTTTTTATTCTGTTCTGTCATCACAATCTAATTTAGGTACTTGTCAATAAAATGCATATAATAATACCATATAGTGATTAACTTATTATAATACATAACCATCTATGAGCATGCTTCATCCTAAATCACTATAAGTAATGTCAAAATAACTATAAAAAGGCTTCCAAAAACTGACCGATAATCAGTGCTGTGACCATTGAATATCCTTGATGTTGATACCTTCCTTCACCATTTCATAAAGTGGACTCATTTCCCTCAACTTCTCAACCTGTTGAACCGTGAGCTGAACCGCCCTATCAATTTCAGCCTCGGTAGTGAACCTCCCAATACCAAACCTAATAGAAGTATGAGCCATATCCTCTTCCACTCCCAAAGCCCTCAAAACATAAGAAGGCTCTAAACTAGCACTAGTACAAGCACTACCACTAGACACAGCAACCTCCTTCAACCCCATAAGCAAACTCTCCCCTTCAACATAAGCAAACGACAAATTGAGATTCCCAACATATCGCCTTTCCATACTCCCATTCACAACCACCCCATCAAGTTTCTCTCTAATCCCATTAAGCAACCGCTGCTGCAACTTCGAAATCCTCTTCTCATCATATTCCATTTCCTTCATAGCAACCTCACAAGCAGCACCCATCCCAACAACCAAAGGTGTAGCCAAAGTCCCGCTCCGAATCCCTCTCTCTTGTCCACCACCATTCATCTGAGGCTCGACACGAATCCTAGGTCTCCTCCTAAGATACAAAGCTCCAACCCCTTTTGGCCCATAAATCTTATGACCACTCAAGGACATCAAACTCACATTCCACTTATCAACATCAATATGAATCTTCCCTAAAGCTTGAGCTGCATCGGTATGAAAAGGAACATTAAACTCCTTACAAATCTTTCCAATTTCCTCCATAGGTTGAACAACACCAATCTCATTATTCACAGCCATAACAGAAACAAGACCAGTATCAGGCCTAATAGAATCCCTAAGCTTCTCCAAATCAACCAACCCATCAGACTCAACAGGAAGATAAGTAACATCAAAACCCTCCTGTTGAAGATGACGACAAGAATCAAGAACACACTTATGCTCCGTTTGCGTGGTTATCACGTGCTTTTTCTTCTCCTTGTAGAAATGCATAACACCCTTGATCGAAATATTGTTGGATTCAGTAGCACCGGAGGTAAAAACGATTTCTTTAGGTGAAGCTCCGATGAGAGAAGCCACCTGAGAACGAGCGTGTTCGACGGCGTTATCGGATTCCCAACCGTAGAAATGAGTGCGAGAGTGAGCGTTTCCATAGCGAGAGAGATAGAAAGGAAGCATAGCGTCGAGGACACGAGGGTCAACAGGTGACGTGGCTTGAACGTCTAGGTAAAGGGGTCTGCCGGAGATTTTGACACCCTTCATCGTGATTCCACCGGTTTCTTCATGGGTTTGGGGTTCCGCCGTTAAGGCTGCTGCGGTGGCTGTGGAAAGTGGGTGGCGGCGGAGGAGATTGGTATTTTTGGTGAGATGTTGACGGAGAGTGGAAGCAAGTAGCTTTGAGGTCATTGGGTCGTTTGAGAAGGTTTTGAGTTTTTCTTTGTTCTTGATATTAGTGGAGAAAGAGAAATAGGAACTGATTAATTGAGAAATGGCTTTTGGGGTTTTTGATGAAGAATGCGCAATTGAGAAGAAAGGGTTTCCAAAGTTTGAGGGATTGAGTCACTTGTTGTCGGTTTAGTTAAATTGAAAGGATGATTTTTGGACGCGTCAACACACTCAACTCAACCGTTAGGTCTAATGGTGAGATCAAACATCGAATGATTTAATGTTCCAAGGTTTAACTACACTTAATCGAAAATATATAATATATAGAATTATTAATAGTTATAAAATCATACTGGAAAAATTTAACATTCAACTTTATAAATTTTTTATATTTATAATTTAATTAATGACATATAAATAATTAATACATTTAAATTATTATATATTATAAAATTATATTTTACGATATTTGAAATACGTCAAATTGTTATTTTTTTAGTTTAAAAATTTAATAGATGGATCAAAACTATCGACTTTTAAAATAGAGGAACCAATTTCATGAATTGATAAAAATAAAATGATTAAAACTGCAATTAAATCAATTTTAAAACAAAATTTATTTTTTTAAAATTAAAATTTTTAATCTTAAAATTTAAATTATCTTATATTGTTTATATTTTACTCTACAAAAACATGAGATAATTTTGTTTATATTTCATATTTTCACTACAGGTTGAGTAATTACTATGGTGGATAGTATCAAGTGTAGTTTATGTGAAAATGTTTGAAATTTTGACGACGATTATATTGTCACATTTAAGTATAAATTTAGAGTTATCAATGAATTTTACGATTGAAGGAATGATGTTATTAACGATGATTCAATAAAACAAGAAAAAACATAAGAAAGTTTAATTTTGAGGCATTAATATGTGTGTTCTTTGTTTTTTTTGTCAAATCAACACTAAAAGAATTAATGCCTCATTTAAAAATACGAGTATATTATTAATATATAAATATAGAAAGTAATAACAATTATTGCTAGTATTTCAAAAAACTTTTAAGTATTGATCTATGGTAGATTATTTGAGATAATATTTTCATTCTATATTTTTAAGCCGAGTAATTGTGTTTGGACATTGGAAGAGAAAGCTATGACAAACTTTAAGAAGGACAGACTCATTAGAGACATTTCCATATCCTATAAGTGATCACTTGGTTGTGTTTGGATATCGGAAGGAAACATTCGTGATAAGCCTTTTAAGAAGGGCAAGTTCTGGTATATTGTTAAATGTGGTGTAAAATACTATTTTGATTTTAAGGGCACGTTTGGTTGTTAAAGAAAAAAATATGATATGATTAATTTATAAATTTATTTTTCAATTTAGTGTTTGATGAAAATGTAATATGATAAGTTAATCTTAAAATTTATTCTATCTTTTTTTTTATAGTTAAAATTCTTATTTTGAATGAGTTAGTTATAAATCAATAGAATATGATTAAAAAAAATTTTGATTTAAATTCTACACAAAATAAATATTTTTGATTGATCAATTAGTTAGAATGTGATATTTCATTAATCAATTGGTTAAAAAAAATATATTATATCACTATTGTGATTTTCAATATCTTATGATGGTATTTCTCTAGTCAATTAGTTAAATGAAAAATATATAATTCTCTTTAAAGATGTAATTTTTTAATATATTTAAATAAAAATTTGGAACAAATTATGATAAATAATGATGTATTGAACTGTAAAAACGACAAGTAAATAAAAATAATTTTTTCTTACAAAAACTCAAGGAAAAAAAAAACAAATTTGAAGGAGTAACATCGTTGTGTTGAGTAAATTTTAGATGAAGACAAGACAATTGATTAAATATTCCATTTATTTCCTAAAGTTATAGGATTGTATTCACGTGTTTTTTTTACATTACCATTATACTATAACGATCTTTCTTTACATTACCATTAGTAATGTTTCTTTATATTAATAATGTGAGACTAAGTTGAAAAATTTGTACAATTTTGTAATGAGTCCTTCCATTTTTTACTTGTCACTTTTATAAAAAAAATTATTGGTATTTATTATTTATTTTTTATTTTCAATTATCAATGTAAAATTAACTATTATTTTGTCAATAATATATTTAAATATTTTATTGCATAAGAACAAAATATTAGAATGAAATAATAAATAAATAAAGATGTTATAGAAAAAGACAATTATTTCTTCAGAAGTTTTAAACTTTGTTTTCATTGTGTGATATATGTAAATAACACGAAAACGATATTAAAAAACAAACGGACGAAGTATATACATTTTCGAAAACATTGAATGGATCGATACTTCCAAATGGATCACCATTAGTCAGTTGCATAAATTGGGCACCATTTTCTATAGCTATAGGTCGATAGTCAACCAGGCTTTGCATCATTGCATTCACAAAAATTATTCTAGAAACTCTAAACAAACAAGAAGAATTACTTTTATAAATCCCATGCTGATTGTTGGACCAAATTCTACTAAACTAAACAACCTCCCTCTCTACACCCAAACTGCTAAATACTCATCATTTTCTCAAACTCGCATGATCGGCGAAAATGGATTGTCTACCGAGAAAGTCACTGTAATTATAGTGTATTTTATACGAGAAAGATGAAAAATAAATAATAAATAAAATAAGAGATAGTATATTGTAGGAGGAGATAGATCCACATGCATATACATTTATTTCTCGTCTTAAAGGTAGCAATACAGATGGTGATCAGCCACGTAAAATCAATGGCTTCAATTTTGTTTTTGCACAAGGAAAAATCATTTCATCATGGTTACTACTCGTGTCTATAGACCCAAACAAAATGATACATTAAATTTATTATCTACTTTTTTTTATTAGTATATGTGAAAACAGCAATGAAAATTTATAATTAAAGACTAACACAATAATAATCAATTTATTCTATGGTGATAAATGAAGCACCAAATATCCTGTCATACGAAACACCAATTCATTTGGTCCCATAGTTTTGTTGTCTACCAAAACAAATATCATCTCTCTTTGTACTCTACTCCTAGTACTAAAACTAGAACTAGTTTAAAAAAAACTATGATATTACAGAAACAATATAAAAATTGTATCTACTAGGCTCAATTGTAATTGATTTTGAATTAAAATTCCAAGAACGAATTTGGTTCCTGAACTTGAACCCCAAGTGAGTAGACCACATCTTCACTACTCCATCCCCCACGCAACAACATCAACGATAAATCACTCACGTGCACGTGCACGTGCTCCACTATCTCCTTTTTATCTTTCAAAACACGTTTTTCTTGTTCTTGTTCTTCTTCGTATTCATTCACCTTCATCATCATCATCATATCGCGTATCTCTTCCTCTTTCCACCCTCCTTTCCTCAACTTCCGCAACACCTCATCCATACACCCCCCAAATTCCCCTTTTCGTTCATCCCACCACCACTTCCACCCTTTCCCATCTGCCATCTCCGACCAAAACTCAATCCTCCTCGCCTTCGTCGCCGCCCAAACTGGGTCCACCTCGTCAACCTCCGACAAAAACCCCGCATCACGAACAAATCCGGCAACATCAAAGCTGGCCAAACGAACATGACCACTGTGATCCACATAAAAAATAGGGTTCCCGATGACGTTAGGCGACGAAGGTATATAATAATTTTGGTAAATAGGAACAAGACGTGGCACACCGTCCAAAATTGTTTGAATGGATTGAGCCGCATCTTCCGGAAATGGGCCCCACGAAGGATGCCAGAAACGGTTATTGGAGACACGACGAAGGACGGAAGAGAGTGGAAGGTCGAGAAGAATTCGAAGCTGTTGCTGTGAAGCAGAACGCCAGTTGGGAAAACCCGGAGAGATTGGCAGACCTTGTTGGAGGATTAAACGAAGGTCTGGTGGAAATGTGAAGTTGAATTTAGATTCCAGTGATGAGAATTCTTTGTCAGAGAGTCCTTGTTCGATTAGAACATTCGAGGATTTGAGGTGTTGTATGAGGTTGTTAGCGTATGATTCGAATGAGAAGATTATTCGTTTGGGTCTTGGTGGTTTTGAATTTGGATTTGGTTTTGTTGTTCTGATTTCTTCTTCTTCTTCATTTGTAACGCTGGTCATTCTCAGATTGTAGTAATTGAAGCTTTGTTGTTATATTGCGTTATTTACGTAGTCATCTCATCACTACTATCTCTACCGAATGAGGTGTTGCGTACTCAGAATTAGATTTAGATATAGAGAGAGAGAAAGGGACACTTTGACTCTATTTTTTATTATTTATTTTTCAACTATTTAATACTATTATTTAATATACTTTTATTTAATTCCAAAAAATGTTGTTTTTTTTAATAGAATTAATTTGAGTAGTTGAAGATTTAATATTAAAAAAATAATTTAATAAATTTAATTTATGTTTTACTTAAAATATATATAAAAAATATGTCATTTTATTTCAATTTAAATTTGGGTGTTTTTTTTATTTTTATTTCAATTTAATCTTCATTTAAATAATTTTATTTAAAGTTCTAATCTTCTTTAATTAATTAAAGGATAATAAAAGCCCCTTAATGTACAAAAAATAAAATAAAACCATAATAAATTTTGGTGTAACTTTTCTTCTAACTTTACTTTACAAATTATATAAAT
>JBBPBQ010020322.1:3384759-3430410 GCA_037974755.1 Cicer yamashitae | reverse complement strand
TTTTTTTTTCTAATAATTCATTACGTCTCTATTCTGAAAATCTCACATTTTTGTTTTAGGTAATAATGTCAAATAGAGTAAGGATATAATCTCATATATAATATAGTAGAATGTCCATCCATGGCTTTTTTAAATTAAATGATAAATGGATGTTAAAAAGAAGTTAAATGATAAATGATTCCCTTCTTCTCGATATAGAATGGTCTTATTACCAAAAAATAAAAAAGATTGACCATATGAATTTTTATAATTGGGCCGAGGAGAAGATAGAAATATACAGTTGGGTCATTTGGGGTAATTTAAGAATAAAAAAATAAACTATGCTGAAAAAGTATATATTTATTTAAAATATAATAAATATCACTATAATTATCTTATATAACTATAACATCATGGATTTGAACATAAAATTATATCCTCTTCATTTATATATAATGTATAATAGATTATTTAAATAAAAAAAAGTTAAGTAGAATGAAATTCATCCTAAAAATAATTTTGATTTTAATTTTTTTATAACGATAGATCATGGGATCTGTACGAATAAAGATGAGATAATAGTTATTTAAATATCAACACATTCATCTTTGTTTTACCCGTCTCTTTCCACTTAAATTCTAGTTATTTTTTTCTTCATAAGTTAAAGAGGAGTAATTTAAGACTATTTTAGGTTTATAATTATATATTTAATAGTTTTTTTCTTTATTTTAGTTAAATAAGTTGTTTCACGTGTATTTTTTTTTATGATTTTGTTATTTGAGTACAACGTCTTTTCTATTTTTCTGTTTTTGTGCAACATTTTTTTTTTCTTTCTTTTGGCTTTGTGTAATGTTCGTTTTGGTTTAAATTGACAAAATAAGTTAGATTGATTACAAATTTCAATCAAGGATTTCGATGTCGTCAACGCTACAGATCCGAAGATATAGATATTCCAGACACAAATTTTATTATAATTATAGGAATTAATGTAATTTAAAGATCTAAATTTTTAAAATTTGAAAAAACTGAAAGTTTAATTTCAATATAGTGTCGTACAGTATGTTGGTTTTTTAAAATAAAATATCATTAAGGTCTACCTATTTATGGGCAAATATTTTTACTATTTCATTTGGACAACAAATAAATAGACTACTAAAAAATATTAATATTATTTATTTTTTTTAAAAAAAGTTTAGCTTGACATCGACCTAATTAGACGAAGTCATAGCCATTGTCAATTGATGCGACTTATTTCCACCTTTTAGTTATGATCAAATTCGGGTCGATGCTTTATATTTTAGAGACTGGTGGCTAAATTCGAATGTGATCTTGTGGACAAAAAAAAATTATGATGATGTGGCTCAAACGACGATCACACTTTTTAAAAAAAAACCTGTTAGCATGAGTAATTCAAATCATAAAATGCAAAAAATGGAATCCCTTGATTGGTATGGCAAAATGTCAGTAATGAAAATTTACCAAAAATTCTAGGTAACCTTTCGCCTAGCTAGAAGATTATCACAATTGAACATAGTGGTCCCATAATCCAACAAATCTATTGTTAGGAAACTAGATGCAAGTAACTTCTCCTAAAAGTACTATTAACAATTGTTAAGTAGATGCATAACTTTTCAAAATTGAAAAACTTGCTTTGGCAATATTCATCTTTTGTTACACCAATCTCTTAGGCAGCAGAACTAGTGTCTTCATCATCTCTCACTTCTTCCTCATTTTCATCTTCAGCTGATCTTACAGTAGCATCTTCATGCTCTTTTGAAGCACCCTCTTCATTTGCAACATTTGGTATGAAACTATCATTATAGAAGAAACTTTTATTGGTTGCATTTAACCCAAGCCTAGTAGAGTATTCAGAAAGCATAGAGTATTTAGAAGGACTTCCAGAAGTCTTCCTAAAATTCTCATTAAAAAGATCCCACATATGTTTAGCTGGAAAACTCGTGCTATTGCTCAACACTTTATCTGGTTTTGATTGAACTCCCAAACTGGGTCCTCCATGACTTCCCTGATTAACTTGGCCTCGGCATGCAGGTGAAGGAAATGTTCTTTCTTTAAGGACAACTGTTTCATAGATGGGTAACTCAGGCTTACTCAGTGCGGGGCTTTTCCCAATAGCTCGAGATTGAAACTCGTGTGATGCATTTGTTGAAGGTGTTGACGGCTTACGTGGCCTCCCTCTCTTTCGTGGTTGGTCTGTTCTGCCCGGGATAGTCCTCACAGTTTCATTGGTAGGCTTTTCCGCTTGATGTTTGGGTGATGAAAATTCTATCCTCACAGCTTCATCCACAGACCTTTCTGCTTTATGTTCGAGTGGTGAAACTTCTTTCCTTACAGTTTCATTGGTAGACTTTTCTGCTTTAAGTTTGAGCGATGAAAGTTCTTCTTCAAGCTTAGTTAGTCGATAGTTGTAATTCGAAACTTCATCTTGCAATTTATTTACCATATTCCGGAGCTGAAAATTCTCCATTGACTGCAAGAGTAAACTTGTTCATATTTCTAAGGTACAAGAAACCATAATGAGCATAACTTGATTGTGAGACTTGGGAAAAAAGGTATTCACCTGAGCTTCCCAAAGTTGCTTGTGCTTCTGAGAAAGATTTGCATCTTGTTTGATGATTTCTCTTCGCAAGGTACTCTCTCCAGGTATGTTAGGAGTTTCTGAAGAAAAGCCAGGGGTTCCAACAAAATTGGGAACATAAGGATGCTGTAATTGATGCATCTGAGCCAAATGAGCAGATTGATTCCAAGCAGCTGCAAACAAGGTCTCAAACTTTATATCTTAAAGTTACATACATGTTTATGTTTATTTTACACAGTTGAGTAACCGACAAAACTGTATAACAATATAAAATGATGTATCAGCTAGTACAGATCACTATGTTCAAATACATATACTATACATTGAATTCAAATATACTCCACTAGTTACAATAGAAAAATGACAGGAAAGAACTCCTATTTCCATAATAATACTTGGCCTATGTTTGGTTACATGTTTGTGACTCCTATAATCACATTTGGGTTATGTTTGGGTTAGTCTAACTGACAATAAATTACTAAGTTTGGCTTTCCAACTTTAGAATTGATTGATTCTAGTCCCAAAATAAATTTTACCTAAAAGATAATATTTCTAATTTATGCGGTAACCAGAATCAATTATCAAATTTATTGACATATATACACACACAAAAGCAATTCTAATCTAAACATAAATAAATAACTTTGAGTTTACTCACTTTGAACTAAAATCAATTTCAAAAACACAATTCAATCAAGATCAATTTTATCACCTCAAAACCAAACATACACACACCTATAAAATTGTTTTAAGAAATTCTGGAAAAGTAGCTTACAAACCTGGATAGCCAGAATATGTGTATCCAACATGGTGATACATATTGAGATCAATGTTCTGGGTTGTTGAGGAACTACCTCCTGTATATGCACCAGGAGCAAACACTTGAGGTGTCCAAAAGGGCAATGGTGAGTGTGCAAATACATGACCTTGTTGTGGATGTGGTAACGGCGGCGGCGGCGGTTGTTGTTGCTCATTTGAGTTAGGCACATTGTCGTTTGAAGTACTAGAGTTGGTCCTATTAATGTCAATAGTCATCTTTGTCGCAGCTTTGTCTTGTTTGTTCTGTTAATTATCACCATATTCATATTAATCTTAATTAATAATATAAAAATGGAAGGTTAAAACTATTGAAATTGCAATATACAAAATTTTGATGGTTTTGCATTTATGATTGAACCCTTACATTTGATGACAAATTAACCTCGAAGAAGAAAATGAAAATACAGAATATTGATCTAATTAAGGAATGTGTTGTTGAAGCCAGAAAAGATTGAGAACAAAAATAGAAATAAGGAGAGAGAAAAAACCTGGGGTTGAAGAAATGAGGGATTGTTATCCTTGTTGTGGAAGAAGAATGATTAGAAGTGTTGCAAGTAGAAGCTAGAATGAAGGGATGGGTATTAGGTGGAAAATGAAGAGGCTCCTCTCATGCATTCTTGAATCGTCTCTATTCTATTCTTGTGTTTGATTAGGAGTGAGTGAGTGAGTAGTGTACTGAACAATCTTTTGTACCAAAAACAAAAAGAGTACTGAACAATCTTTGTTTGTGTTCGCTAACCAAATCATATAATAGGCGAAAAACGAACTGTGGTGTAGAAACTAGAAAGTGTACTTGATTTGAATTTTGTGTGACTTTTGGAGCGCGTACAAACACACGGCTAGCTATGTTCAATAGTCTGTCCTAATTTACAAACCCATTTCTGACAACAAACGCTTCTTCTTCTTTTCATTACCCTCTACTTCTCAACTATTAAAGCTTTGTTGTCTTTGTTTTTAAGACGGTCATTATAATAGATTTTAATTAAAAGTGATTTAAATTTTAAATGATTAAAATAATTAAATAAAAGTAAATTTAAAGTAAAAGTAACATTCAAAATAATAAAATTAATTTTGTGTTTCTCAAAAGTGAATATATTAATCTCCCATAACTTAAACCATTTTTTTAGTTTATTATAAAAATAATTGAAACAATTTTGTCTTTGAATAATTATTAAATCATATGTGAACCTCAATAATGGTTGGATGAGATGATTTGAGTCTCTTCTAATTTAACTAAAAATTTAAAGTTTAGATGAGATGAATTATAGGTTCTATCAATACTAATTATAGTGTATCGATCTTCCACAATAACGGCATGATGTAGCAACTATACAGAACATTAAACATTATATTTAGATAGATTAGTTTGTATTTTCTATATCTTATAATGAATATCACTTTAATAAAAATAATTTGTTTTAGGATGAATGTCGTTTTCAAATTTCAATGCAACTTTAATTATTATTTTTTCTTATAATATCATTCAATAAATATTATGTGCACACTTAACAAAACATTATTGTACTTATATTTATAATAGTGAAAAATTGACCAATAATTAAAATAAGTAATTTGTTAAAATAAATTATCTATTTCTTCTAATTATTATACTTTTAATAAGTGTACAAAAACTTTAGGCGACAAATTAGAGTTTATACAATCACTAATAAAAACAATTTAAGTCCTCAATGAAAGATCTATTGAAAACTTCCTTCAAAATTTGAAAGTTTTCCATCATACAAATTAGAGATCTTGAAAAGCCCAATTGAATTTCATGACTTGGGTCGAGCCAATTTATGGTCTTTGAGCAATTCAACCACCCTTCTCATTGAAGGTCTACTAATTGGAAATGCTGAGGTGCAAAGTAGAGCCACATTTAACACCTTCTCAACCTCTTCATAATCACAAGTATCTAAGTTCAATCTTGGGTCCACAATCTTGGTCATAGTAATACAATCTCCTTCATGAGATGCTGATAAAGCAGTCTCAGTGACCCACTTCACAATATCTTTGTTCTCACCAAAACTAGAGTCATTTGGCCTCTTCCCAGTGATCAATTCCATCAGCACAACACCAAAACTATACACATCACTCTTCTCAGTCACTTTCAATGTATAAGCATACTCTGCAATTACATCAATTAGGTACATATTAGTACCAATCAAGTTCTCCAAACAATAAGTCCTAACATTACCATAAATTTTGGATTACAAATAATGAGGACATGCAGAGATGCTACTACATATATTTTCTAAAACCTTGGTCGAAACAAAATGATATCAGCAACACCAAGATTTGTGTAATGTTGTGATAAATTTAAACCGTGATACAACATTTGTCTCTAATAGTTGAAATCTAGAAATCTTTATTGCAAACGCAACTGCAATCGTTGTTTAAAATCTTAATATAGCTACACAAATTTTCATTGATAAGAAACTACTTTTTCTAAAATGAAATATAAGCAACTGATTAAAAATTTAGTCTAAATACATCAGCTTTTAAACTATTATATTTGATTATATTTTATTTTTGAATGAAATAGTTAATAAAACTGACCTGGAGCAATGTAACCATATGATCCGGCAACTCTAGACATAGCACATTCACTTCCCTCACGCATCAATGTCTTAGCAATTCCAAAATCAGCTACACAAGGCACAAAATCATGATCAAGTAATATGTTATTACTCTTCACATCCCTATGAACAATAGCAGGAACACAATCATGGTGTAAATAAGCCAACCCTTGAGAAGCACCCAAAGCAATTCCAAATCTCTTAGACCAATCCATTAACACCCCTACAAACTTCCCCTCATGCAATACATCACCCAAACTACCATTCTCCATATACTCATAAACCAATATTCTAAAATCATCACCACTACAACAAAACAACAGTTTCACTATATTAACATGTCTAATTCTACCCAATGTTTCAATCTCTGATTTAAATGCTGATTCAGTATCTTGTTTATTTTTACCACCACCCCAAAGCTTTTTTACCGCAACTATCTGACCCGTTTTCACTTTCACCTTATAAACCTGACCCGAACTACCTCTTCCAATCAAATTCTCGTTTGTTAAAAAAGGAACTATATCTTCCTCATTGAACCCAACTCTCTGAAACGCGGTTGTCATAAAAGCCCGTTTCGATTTTCCAACTAAAGTACCCGACTTTCTCTTCAAAAACCACAAAATACACACAAAAAGTAGAACAACAGAAAAAGTTAAAACGATTATAGCAACAATAGAAAAGGATCTGTGTTCTGAACAACGACGAAGGGTTTTCATAACGGGGCTACATAAACCCGGGTTACCCATTAAACCCGATAAATAAACCTGATGGTTAAAACCCGAAGGAACTTCACCGTACAATTTGTTATCAGAAACGTTGAATTGATTCAACGTTAAGTTCGTTAACTCCACTGGAATTTTTCCCGTTAAATAATTAACGGCGAGATCAAGGTATATTAAGTCAGGTAAATTACCAAGTTCACGTGGAATTGAACCGGTGAACCGGTTATGCGAAAGGTTTAACTCCGTCAACTCGGTCCATGATGTTACGTTACCGGGAATCTCGCCGACGAACATGTTTTCCTGCATTTTAAGTTTCTGCAACTTTTTCAAACCGGTTATGCAGGTTGGAACTTCACCGGTAAACCGGTTGTTTCCGATGTCGATTTCAACTAGCTGAATAAGTTCGCAGATTTCATTCGGAAACTGACCGGAAAACCGGTTACCGGCTAAAAGCAGTTTTGTGATTCCTTTGGCTTTGGAAATTGAACTTGAGATTGAACCTTGAAACTTGTTGTGTTCCATTTTCAGAAAATAAACATTTGGAAGGTTCCAGAAACTCGGTGAAACTGAACCAGAGAGTTCGTTGTTTTCAATTCTTACGTATTTGAGAGAATCACATTCGCTATATTCATCATGCAAAGGACCAGATAATCGGTTTCTGAATGTGATGAGTCGCTGAAGAGTTTTTCTTTGGCATAGAAACTTTGGTAACTCTCCAATGAAGTTATTGGTTGAAACATCGATTTCTATTAACGCAGAGTTTTTTCCGAGATCTTGTGGAAGTTTTCCTGAGAAGCTGTTGTTGTAAAGATTCAGATGCTGCAAATTTTGATTTGAAGCTAAAATTTGTGGAACTTCACCGCTGAGAAAATTGTCGTTTAAGTTGAGAACAGAAAGATTCATTGAAGCGATTTGTTCTGGAAACTTTCCGGTGAGAGCGTTCTGAGAGAGGTCTAAGAGAAACAAACTTGTGAGGTTTTTTAAACCTTTTGGAATTTCACCGGAAAGATTGTTATCAAATAGTTCAATTTTTTGTATGGTTTTCAAGCTTGAAATGGTTTCTGGGATTTTACCAGACAAAGAGTTTCGTGACAAATCGAAGTTTTTGATGGAAATAAGATTGAAAATTGTGTCTGGTATGTTTCCTATGAGGTTTATTTTGGATAAGTAAAGAAATTCTAGCTTGGTAAGGTTTCCTATTTCAGAAGGTAAAGATGAAGGTTTCATTGTTTCTGTGTAAGCTAGTTCAAACCGAGTTAACTCACTGAGGTTACTTAAAAACGGAGGAATTGCTCCGGTGAAAAGGTTACCAGACAAAATCAGAACTTTTAGTAATGGAAACCGGCCGAAACTCACCGGAATGTCGCCGGTGAAGTTGTTCGATGAGAGGTCAAGTGTTCTTAGTTCAAAGATTTCTGATGGAAACTCCGGTAACGTTCCGACGAATAAGTTGTCGGAGAGGTTTAAGAAACGAAGACTAGAACAGGGTAGTATGGAATGTGAGGAAAGAACATTGCCGAGAAAATTGGTTCCAAGTGAAAGGTTTTGGAGAGTTGGAATGTGACAGAAACCAGAGGGGAAATCGCCGTAGATACCGAACTCGGTGAGGTCGATGGTTACAACTGATTTGTTTCGTGAATCGCAGGTTATGCCTGTCCAGTTACAAGGATTGTGTTGTGTGTTTGGTAACCAGTCTTTGAGACTCTTGTTTTGATCATCAATTTGAGTGTTCTTCACTTGGAGAAGAATTTCATAGTCTCTTGATATTGAAAAGGTGGTTCCATTTGAATACATGAGGAAAGATAGTAGTAAAAATGGAAGAAAGAGTTTTTTTTTTTCCATGTTGTTCAATTTTGGTAGTGGAGGATGAGAATGGTACTGAAGTTAAATTGTAGGAGAAGTTGGTATGAGTCATACACTTTCTAGTGCTTTTTCTCGTGAAGCATGGAGATGGATCCTTTTATTCATGCATGAAGATGGGGACAGTTAGTTTGGCTTGGTTCACTTTTTTGTTGCTGAAGTAATTACAAAGTGTGTTGTTTTTTTGAGATTATTACGAGGGAGAAAAAGTGTTTATTCAATGCTTCAGCGGTTTTGATATTGATGGGTGGAGTGGAAGGGGGAGGGAAACGTGATTTTGCATTTGGAGTCTTTTGAAAAAAGCAAGTTTACTTTTAAGCAATGAGAATTTTGCATGAGAAACCAGAAAGGGAGAACAAGACAGAGACATAGGATTGCATTATATTACTACTTCCAGAAGAAGAATCATTCTTGAAGATTGGTTTGTGGTAGATTAGATTAGAATTTAGATAGGATAAAGATAGAAGTTTTGGACTAGCTATGATATTTTTCTAGTAAAGATTAATTAGAGGTGTGAAACAATTAGAAGATGATTCGATGAATATGTTGACTATGTTTTGTGTGGTTCAATTTGAAATCTGGGTGAGAACCAATGCTCTTTACTCTTATTGTCTATTAGTTGAAGAATATTATATATTGAAGAATAAATAAGAGAAAAACGTGGTGTTGTTTTTGTGTTTTGTGTAATAGAGCCTTATAGTTTAGGTGATACAGTGAGAAAAATTTGTTTAAGAGAATATGGAATGCCCCATCCTTAAAAAGGAAAATGACATTTATGTACTGTAATCTACTAATTTCCAACCACTAAAATGTAGTGCGTGAATATATATATAATATATATTTTGAAAGAAAGAAAGTTAGTAATGGTTGGGAAGAATATGTTCCTTTGGCTCTGCGTTGCCGTGAAGAATCAGGTGTCTCGTCTCTTCTCTTGTGTCAACCTTCCTTTACAATGTTCCCGAGGGTTAAGTTAAATTAAACAAATAGTAATAAAATGAACGCCATTCCCTCCCCTTTGCCGGTCATTTTTCTTTATTTTCAAGGCAATATAGAAAAATATTTCATAGACAGAAATAAATAAAGAATGATGTGATATATGACAGTAAAAGATAGATAGAGAAAAAAAAAAAATAAGATATTAAATAAATGATTGAAACTTTGGGATGTCTGTAGATTATTACTTAATAAATATATTTTTTTTAAATGAAATATAAACAAAAATGATAGTAAAAAAATTGATGTATTTGATTAAAAAATTAATTTAAAATATATCAATTTTTTAACTATCATTTTTGTTTATATTTTATTTTGAAGGGTGTATATATACATTTTTTGTAATTGAGATATGAGGGAGTATATATTTAGTGACAAAATATAAATAAAAATCGGCTTAAATATACTATTAGTCTTTTATCTTCAAGTTAAAAATCAGCTTAAATATACAATCGTTTGAAAAAGTTATGATGAAAAAAAAAATACCATTTATAAAAGATAAATATCCAAAATAAATAAATATAAAAAATAAAACATATATTAATTAAAAGATAAAATATCAAAATTATATTTAAATAATAAAAATATGTTAAAAAAAAACAATTATTTTTTCGTATATATTTTGGGCTAAAAAAATTGAAAATCTTCCTATACACTAAAGGAAAAGCCTAAAATTGAGAGAGACCATTTAGCTAATAGCTTATGTATTTTGCACTCTATGTGGATGCCACACCAGTGCTGTGTAAGAGAGATCATCAAGCTCAAAATAATTTGACAATCGAATGAGAGTTCTTAAGAATCATCTTGACATTAGATATGATTATTTTTATAGACTATTTCGAAAAGGTAAGTTTTTTTATCAAGTTAACTTTTTTTATCTATTTCTTTCATGCATCTCCATCTCTATGTCCTCCCTCCCTCCATTACTATATCTTTTACTTTTCTTTTTCCTCTTTACTATTTTCTTCTCTTAAATTCTATTTTTTTCTCTTTTTATTTTTCCTAATCATCAAAATAGTCAATCATTTTTGTACTATCTCTAATCATTACAAATAATATAATGACTGGATAAAAGTTAATTCAAAAAAAATAAGAAAAAAAATAAATATATCGATTCAAATCTGTCAATTGATATTTCTAAAAAATGTCGTCTATCGTCGTTAAAATTAAAATTTTAAATAAACTTTATGTACTAATATACAATGTAATCCACGTTAAAATTTGCCCTATGATAAAATGTGGATGCTGCCAACTCTTTTGAAACAACAACAAAATTACTCCAATAAAGCCATAAGAATCTAACCATGCTTTTTATGTGGACCCTTTAGCAACAAATACATTATCTACAAAATAATGAACCGTATAGATGATAAATGCATTTGTTGACTTTCCTGTGTACTACTACTAGTACTTACTGATTATTACACTTTGTCGGTGACATTTCCCATTGAACTTGACAAGGTGAACTAGTAATTGCAACTTGGGGAAAAACATAGTGCATCATTGGATTATTGAACCTTTACGCGTCACGAAGCAGTAGTTTTAAATTTTGCATAAAGCAACCTTTTTTTTCAGAACAAAAAAGGAAGAATTAGTTGAGCTAATTCAGCCATTTAGTTTATGATGTGATTCTTAATTGTGATTGCTAGTAATTTAAAAAAGGATTATAAGCTATCACATTAATTCAATGTTGCCACATCAATGAAACCTATTTCAACAAAAGAAGACACAATGGTCTTCTATTTAAGGCACTACTTTGTTGACTTGGATATCAAAGATTGAGAATATTTATTGGCATTTAGTCATGGGATTGGACCATTTAGTCTGTTCATAGTCCAAAATTAAATGATTTGTAGCACGTTATCTTTTTCTAGAATTATGTTTGTGACATAAAACTAGCAGCACAGTAGAATTGACTTGTTTTCTTTTGTGTGCGCTCATCTTCTCTTCGAATTAATTGAAATAGCCATGCTTTCGGCCCTATTAACTCTATAAGGAAAATTGGATAAGAGAGGACTCACATTCTCCTTATTCAAAAAATTTCCATGTATTTAATTTGATTTAATTTTGATTGTTGAGGCTATAGGTTCAATTGCGCTTCAAATGTGAGCTCAATATATTATAGATTTTAAAGTCTCTGCAGTAGTATTATAATCGCAATTCAAGCTGCATTGATCACATTTTTCTGTAGTATAAAAGTTCACAACGTAGCTGTAACTACAATTTAAAATTATGTCTAAATCATATTTTTATTTGTTATATCCCCTATGACTTTTGTCAAACTTCGGCTCAAAAATTGAATTTGCGTAAATTTTGTTTCGTGCTCAAGTCATATTGTTGAAGTATTGTCCTCTTTAGGGTATTGTACATAAGCACTCACAATTTTGTCCTTATAAAAAGACGCATCAGTTGATGGAATAGTGTGAATATTATTTATAAACTACTTTTAACTTTTATTTCCAAACAATCTGATACTTTTTTATATACCCGAATACTAGCCATCAGTCGAGCTAAGGGACTAATGGATCAATTAATCCTCATGCGTGATTTAGACGCTTTTACTCCACAAACGACTTGTTCTGACCTTAAACAATATTTTTGAAGTATTGTCCATTGAGATCTTATATGCTGGTGTTCACTATTTTATCTTTAATAAAAGACACATCGATAAATAGAGAAATTATGTGTTATCTCTCGATTTTCAAACAAATTTGAGAATTTTTTGTGTACTAAAACAAATCTCATGTAATATTTTATGACAATATTTGAAACAATCTTGATGCAAATATTTTTAGTTAGATAACATTTTGATACAAGAGTCTACCTTTGTGCTATATGGTTCATTTAGGTGTGATTTGTTGTAGTGATTTTGCAAAAATGGAAGTACGTGTGAGAAAGATATAAAAGAGAGAAGAAGTCTTATTGGATGCGTTTGTTTGTGCTTAAATAAAAATGATTTTTAGTTCAAAAAATTTAGAGATTATTTTGTAGAGATTTGTCTAAAAATGATTTTTTTATTTCCGTTTGTTTACTATCATAAAAATGATTTTTTTTAAAAAATGATTTTTAATCTGTTTGTATACAATTTTATAAAAATAATTTTTTAAACTACAAAATTGCCATAAAGGACATGACTTTTATAATACTCTACAAAATTTATAAGTTTAATCCATTTCTTATACACATTTTAAAATTGATTGATTAATGTACCTTAAGTACTCATCAAAAAACAATAAATAAACTCAAAAAAGCAAAAAAAAAATAGTATCAATATATGAATGATGTAAAAATAAAATGATTCAAATAAAAGGCGTAAAAACAATAAAAAAATTATGTGGAAAAATTGAAAAGTAGAAGGAAATTTACTTGATGAAAAACCTATATGAGAGCCTCATAGAAGGAGAAAAACGGTCACAATTGAGTGCGTGAAAGTGACGCAGTATAGAGAAAACCCAGTAAAAATTGATGAAGGGTAATTTTGGATCTTTCAAAAAGGGTAAGGGTAATTACATCATTTTCTCTTATCAATGGGTTAAGTTCCGTGTTTTTAAAATTTTTGGCATCTTTCTCTCTCATCTATCGCAGTAGGGAATTTGAGAAGCTACTATTTTTAGCTTTTCATTTTTAGCCAAAAAATGATTTTTTTAACAAAATGATTTTTAAAAAATCTGAAACAAACGCCCTTCAAACCCTATAAAATGATTTTTGGTTTAAAAAAATAGATTTTTTCATGAAAAAATCTGAAACAAACGCACTCATTATGTCTTCACAAAATTTAGCTCTTTTTCTACTATTCTAAGAGGATTCTACCATGCACCCCCACACCTAAACCTGCTACCCCTAATCAACGTGAAAAATATAATTTTGCCCTTTTAAACTTCTTATTTTTTCAGAATTTTCGAAACTTTTAAACAACTCAAAACTTTCGAAATAGGAAAATTTCGAAAGTTTTCAAATTTTCGAAATAAAGATTACATTTTGAAATTTTGGAACGTTTCGAAAGTTTTTAAATCTGGAAAGTTTCAAAAATTTTCTATTTCGAAAGTTTTGAATTGTTCGAAAGTTTCGAAAATTCTGAAAAAATAAAAAGTTTAAAAAGGCAAAATTGTATTTTGACGTTGATTGAGGGGTGACAAATTTAAGTGTGGGGTATATGGTAGAATCCTCCTATTCTAATTCTAACGGGCCCTTACCTTTTCTCTTATTTGCTGTTGTCCGAAGAAAGAGCCCAAACAGATGTGACTCTTTTTCTTTTTCCACCATTATCCATAGTCTCACAGCAAAGCACAACTACACTACAATACAATGCTTCAACAGCACAAATAATCATAGCCGAAAGTGGTGCCAAAATGTTTTTTCACAATGGTGATCACAACACATACTTTCTACTTTAAAGTATGAATTAAACTAAATTAACAAAATTATTTGAATAATTAAAATTTATAATTTAATTATATGCAGCTAATAAATCCTCTGACGTTAATTTAATTAGATAAAGTTAGTTGATTTAATGTTATTATTTTGAAAATATGTAATGGAAATAAAATAATTAAGCATTTGATTTAATTTCTTAATTTAATACAAAATTATTATAGAGAATCAAACAATATAAACTAATATATTAATTATGAAATTAATGCACTAGTTTAGAAAAGTATTTTCTTAATGTGTACAATTGTCAAATGTAACAATAATTGTGGAATAGATAATTAGATATAGGTATTGGACCAAATACAATTGACCTTTTTGCTTATGTACTCCCTCTACCGCATAATTTGTCCATTTAACACAAATAAAAAATATAAATGAAATAAATAGAATTATAATTTTATTGAACTACTTTTATTAATTATTGACATATTCATCAATATTATTAATATAAAGTAAAATGTTGTAAATTAAGATCGTAATACATATAATATTAATTAGATGATACAATTAAAAAATAATAATTAATTATATAATAAAAATTAAAAACACCATTTATTTATGAGATATTTATTTTTATAATTGAATTCATGGTAAGACCGAGGGAGTATATTTTACTAAAATGAATGCATATCCTTTCGAATTTATTTTCTTGTTACTTCATTCCTTTTTAAATTTTGGTTCTTTTAACACATATTAAAAATAATAAATTTAAATTGGTTTAATCATTTCTACCTTTCATTTATTAACTAAAAACAAATTTCATTTAATGAATACTTTTAGGATTTTAAGGATATAAAAAAAATATCATTAATTACATATTGATTTGAAGCAACAATATCAATTATAAGAAATAGGGGTTTGAATTATAATTGCCCCTTTTAAAAATTTCCTGTTTGAAACTAAAAATTTTACTCAAGATTGATCTTGGTAATACGAAGAACGATCTTGGTTAGTGTAAAAACAGCAATATTAATTTTATCAATGAAAAATACTGATTGTAAAGCATGTAGTAAATAAAGATAGAGATAGAGAGATTACTCAAGCATATATTCTGGTTCACCCAACTTGTGCTACGTCCAGTCCTCACAAATGTGATATTTTCCACTAAGTGCTCAAGGCAAGATTGTTCTTGGTTGTTACACAACTTTCGTAGATCAATTTTGATCTTTACACAACTTCCACCTTTCTACCTTAGAAAGGATTTCTAGTTTTACCTTAGCCTATTCTAGTAAGGATTTCACAAATTACCTTTTACAACATAAAAGGATTTCCACACACTTCTCAAGCTATGATGATACACTAGCTTTGAGTTACAAAGTAATGATGATGAAGATGTTTAGAATCTGAATATTACTCAACTCTTGTTTGAGAAATAGATTCTGAAACTTAAGACTAGATTGTTACTGATTGCACCACAATACAAAGAAAAATATTTGCAAGCTAAAGAATGATATTTTGAGAGAGCTCAAATATGAATGTAAGATTGATGCTTTGCTTGGCACTTTTAGTTGTGTTTTGTTCTTCATCTTGATGTTGTATTTATAAGCTCCAATGGAGGTTAGGACAGCTCACATAGCCATTGAGATGAAGCCAGCTATCATAGGACATTAAGTGAACTGAAGTAGGCCAAAAGCAAGAGTGAAGAAGCTGAATCCAGGAGCATTCTTGCAGTCCAGGATCGATCCTCAGATTAGTTTAAGTGATCTGACTTGTACTCGATCCAGTACCTTTTCTGAGGTTGCTTGCTTGCTTTTGAGTCAGTGTGCAGTCTTGATTTGATAGTACAACTGTGATGTACTTTTACAGCCTGTACTTGTACTTGCGTTTGTACAAAATGAAGAATGATCTTGTTTCTTATATTCCTTCATGAGGCTTGTCTTGATTCTTCCAATTCTGGGCTGATTCTGTTTTAAGCTTTTCCTGGCTTATTCTTGATAAAGAGATAAGATTGACAAAGCTTCTAGAATGCAATCTTCTGCTCAGGATTGATCATTCTTGATTATGATGGAAGTGAAGATCAATCTTCGTTTTGCAGAAGTCTGGCAGGATTGATCTTCGATCTGCTGTTTTTGCTTGCTTTGATTTTAATGATATTTGTTTTGAATTGCTTGGTACCTATCTTGTTTAACACACTCAAATACACAAGTTAAATACCAAAACACTTAGAATCATAATTATAATTCTTATTAACCTTTTGTTTAATTATCATCAAAACAATTAATTAGAGATTTTGTCTTAACATGATTTTCTAAAAAAATCAAAGTTGTGAATAAAAATAAAATGGTTAAAGAACCAAATATCCGAGAAGAGATGGAGTAAGATTTTAAAAATATGCTGCACCTAGTTTTACATCAACATTTGTCACATCACCACAATTTTTATTTTAAAATGATACTACATTTATAATGAAATTGAATTTAGTGCAGTGAGATAAATCATACATTCATACGATTGGATCAATATTCGATTAAAAATTGAACAATCCTAAAAAAGATATAGATTGTTATTTTTATTTTATTATTAAAATATTTAACTTGAGTTTAGATCCTTCTACCTTAATTGAATTATCACTAATATCTTCTATAACAAAAAAGAATTTAAATCTATTTAAAATGAAGTATATTGTATGAAAATGTAAAATTAATTTGGACCGTTTTTTACTCAACTAAATTGGTCATTAAGCTCAATTTTTTGTTTGTAATAAATATTTTTAATTATTTATCAACCTATAAACTTTCACATAAAAAACTGTATATGTTCATATTTTGTATTGGAAAAATACGAGATTGAAAATTGTAATAAGGGGTAAATTTTCATTTTTCACGCTTCCCAATTCGTCCGTAGACACCCACACCGATCATCAATATTTTCTCCATACTCTATGTAAGAAATAGAGATTACATTGAAATTAAATCAATCCATATATAAATATTCATATATTCGAAAGGAGCCACACCAACAACAACTACCGATATCATCTTCCTCGTTCCCAATTGCGAAAATAGAGAGACTGAATATGGAACCAAATTCAAATGAACGAATTGCAAGAATCGCCGCCCACATCCACCCTCCCAATATCAAGGTTTGTTTCATCATCACTTTCCGTTGGATCAACAATTTCACTGTTCTTAGATTCATGGTGTGTATGATTGTGTCTTATTATGTTATTATCTGAACAATTCAGGATCATGATTGTTCTTCTTTGACAAGTTTCAATTGCCGTGCCAAAGGTGGATCACCCGGATTCAAAGTTGCAATTTTGGGTTCTTCTGGTGGCATAGGACAACCACTTTCTATGTTGATGAAGATGAATCCGTTGGTTTCAGTTCTTCACCTCTATGATGTTGTTAACACACCTGGTGTCACTTCTGATATCAGTCACATGGATACTTCTGCTGTTGTTAGTTCCTAACTCTTCCTTTTTCCGAAATTTATAATTTTGTTTTCAGATTAATACAAACAAAACCTAGATACATGTATTTTATTTATGGGAAATGCTATCACTTGTTAAGAATCTAAATGTAGAAAAAAGTCTTGAAAGTTGTGTAATTCATACTTTAAAATTGTAAAAAGTGATATTTTTCCCTCAAAACTTGTTTTTTATTTTCTTTTTTGTTGCTTAACAGGTGCCCTTACCGTGCTTAACAAGTGCCCTCACCCTTTATTTATTGTCCTGAATTTCATATAAATTTATAAACTTGGTCACTCAATTCTTGTAAGTCTATTAAGTTTTTGCAGACATGTTTGTTTGCAAGTTGAATTTTGGAGAACTAAGCCTACATTTTAATATATATTTGATATTTTAAAATTCTGAAAGAATAAATAAATGAGCATACAATATCATGTTGTTCTTTTAATTTTATAAAATATCAAATATATATCAAAATATAAACTTAACCTTCCAAAAACCAACTCGCAAACACCCTAATTAAGAAATTCAATGGTTAGAAGAAAGAGAATAGTCACTTTACTAAATTATCTTTATTAACTATTGGTTGGTTTTCCACTATTATAAATGTAAAGTGAAGTTAATGCTTTGAAAGTAGTGCACATAGTAATAATTGGAGGGTACAATTGAAAAAAATAATTAAATTTACATTGAAAATTACACTCATTTTGAAACAACTTTTTTTTCTAAATCGACACACACTCATTATGATACGGATGAAGTGCTATATAGCACTGACACTTTAGATCAAAGACGTGTCTGGTGTTCGACACATGAGACTTATACATGTGGTTACATTCAATCACTTTTATTTTCTCAAATTATTATATGAGTCTAGGTGTCTGTGTCAGAATTATGTCTAGTGTTCATATTTGAATTAGTACTTAATAGGATTTGTACAAACTTGCAATAGTGATATATTATAATTACATGTTTAATCATAGAGAAGGTCTAGGTTTGTAAAATTAACCTTTTCTTTTCTTCTATGACTAAGAAGATTTTGGTATTTAGGTTAGAGGATTTTTGGGGCAAAAGCAGCTTGAGGATGCACTTACAGGTATGGATTTGGTAATCATTCCTGCTGGTATTCCCCGCAAACCTGGAATGACAAGAGATGATCTCTTCAATATAAATGCTGGGATTGTTAAAACACTCTGTGAAGCAATTGCGAAGTGCTGTCCTAAGGCGATTGTCAACTTGATAAGCAATCCGGTTAACTCTACTGTCCCTATTGCGGCTGAAGTTTTCAAAAAAGCCGGTACTTATGATCCCAAGAGACTTTTGGGAGTGACAATGCTTGATGTGGTTAGGGCCAATACATTTGTGGTATGTATGTGCTACTAATTACTATGTCCTGCTTTTTATAGTTACACATACAGCATAATTAGTGTAGGGCAGTGAAGTGAAATTCTCAACTTAAACTGATAAAATCTCCTATCAAAATTCCTTTTTCAAGCTTTGGTCAGCTATGCTTATCACTTAATTAGAACAATGTGTGATTCTAGCTATAGCTAAGAAATTGAATCTTTGGGCAAGTGAAACGGCCTGTCAATTTATCAGCCTTTTGTGTATGGAGAACATGTACCATAGTTAGCATATGAGGTAAGAAGGTATGGTGAGCGAAGCTAATCTTGATCGCATAACCACACATTGATGATCAAGTTTGGTTTTACTTTGTTTTGCTAAATTGGTTATGTATGGTTCTGTTGCAAAGATTCAATCATCCCATTAGAGAATGCTTTCACTTGATACACTTCCTGCACACACAGTGGTCTCGTGCTTTCTCGTTCATACTCTATGCAAAGAGCAATAGTTTATTTTGGACTCGATAATTAATATTGTTGGTTTATAGAAAATTAATACAATCTTTAAAATACTTAAGCTGGTAAGGAGGGAAAAATGGTAAGAAGGGGTATTCATGCTGATAGTTTGGAGCATAAGTGAATGCACACTGGCAAGTAGTTGTGGATGGAGGGAATTCAGCTGTGTTAAATAAGACTATTAGTTGGAAGGACAGGAAGGGTGAGGCAGGGAAGATATTGAGTAGGAAAGCATGACAAGTTTGCAGGTCCCTTGAAGAACGTGGAGCATTTTCTTTTACATTGAATTTTCTTTCAGTTGCAAAATCAGTTCAGAAAATGGAATTCTGATTTTGTGAATACACTAATTCTCATACCTGATTCCAGTTTCTATCACATCCATTTAATCCTAGTTTGTCTGCTATATATTTAATATAATGTATAGTTGCACTTCATTTATTTTCCCTGTTGTGCCTGAAATGCAGGCTGAAGTTCTTGGTCTTGATCCAAGGGATGTTGATGTTCCTGTTGTTGGGGGACATGCCGGAATCACGATTTTACCTCTGCTTTCTCAGGTCTGCACTATAACTATTTCTAGTTCTTAGTTGTTATGATACTTGATTTTAAATTCTTAATACTGTAATGTTCTAAAATTCTTACCTAAAACTGTCACTCAAAATTTAGGTTAAACCACCTTCCTCTTTCACCCCAAAGGAAATCGAGTACTTGACAGATCGCATACAAAATGGTGGAACTGAAGTTGTTGAGGTGAAAATTTACACAATCTACATCTACAAAAGTCTCTGGATTATCTATACAATTGAATTTTGATTTGCATAATGTTGTAATTTTATCTAGGCCAAAGCTGGAGCTGGTTCTGCAACCCTATCAATGGTTAGTATTTTATTTTGAATATATATAGATAGGGAAATGAGAGTATATTCTGATAAAAGGAATTAATTGACCATAAAATCATAAACGAATGGTCATGGCAACAATTTTGGTCATTCATATATAGTTGTATGGTTAAAGATAGTTCTGAATTGCTTCCTTTTTTGAAACTTCATTTGTGTTTTAGTGTTTGCATAATTTTCACGAGCCTTGTTTTTATATAAAGTTTTCATGAGTTCTTAACTATATTGGTTTAAGTAAATTTAATGCCAAATTTTTTTAAAAAAATGCAGGCATATGCTGCTGTTAAATTTGCAGATGCATGTCTTCGTGCCTTGAAAGGAGAGGCTGGCATCATTGAATGTGCATATGTTGCTTCACAGGTAGGAATGCAAAGTTCTGCTTTTCATAAAGAACTTGTTAGACCCTTTTTCCTGTTATTTTTTTAGCAGATTGGGGTATTGTGTTGTTGGTTTTTCCGCTCATAGTCGAAGCTTGAATAAGTACTTTGCTTACGGACTAACAAAGTTTGTCATAGGTGACTGAACTCCCATTCTTTGCATCAAAAGTACGACTTGGCCGTGATGGAGTTGAGGAATTTCTTCCACTTGGTCCCCTAAGTGATTATGAGAGGTATGCAGTAACAGTTGACATTTAAGCAAATGAGTTTTCTGTTCATATAGGTAAAACTGAAGCATTAGACTTATATATCTACTGATATATTTCAATAGGGAAAGTTTGGAAAAGGCCAAGAAGGAGTTAGCAACAAGCGTGGAGAAGGGCATTTCTTTCACCAGACAATGAGTTGATAGTACTTCCTCAAAATAAGTTGTGGGATTGAACCCTGTCAGATGTGAGATCAAAATTTTCAAATTAGTTATATGGTATAATTTATAGATATTAGAAATTTAGAACTACTTCATAAAAAGATAGTATTCATTCTACCAAAATAAAAGACAGTATTCACTATTCAATGTATCATCAAATAGCGAACGCATACTAGAAAAGTGTAATAATAATAATTTTCTCATTACAATATAGTGTTTAATTCATTTATTGTACCCAAAAAAAGTCTAGCATTTTCTGAAAGTTAAGTTCAAAATTTTAAGGCCGTGATTGTATTTCTTTTTCCCCCCTCTTCATTTATTTACTGAAATTTATCATAGAGGCATAAAGTCTCATTTCATTTTATTTTCAAACCAAAAAGATAAAAATTAAAAGAAGCCTGACTTGGTAAAAGCCTCTAGGCACTGATCAGTGATCACAGCTCATTCTGTGCTTATCCATTCAGTGTTTATCACTTGCACTATAACAATCATATACCTACTGTTTCGTAACCAACCCCATTTGTGTGTGCCATTGTGTGTCCCTTTCATTCTACCTGTCATTTTCACTCTACCTTTCACATTATAATAAAATGTGTGAACAAGTAATGCAGTAGACATTTTGCCAATCACCATCAGTTTCCTATGGTGAATGTCTGTATGTCTTTGACTACAGAATTTTAACTAACCATAGGTGGGGGCTATTGATAATAAATCAAACACAGCAGTGCTAGTATCATTTACTTTCGGTGCTTAAAATTATATTAGAAATAGATTAAATTAGGATACAGATCAATAGATCATTTGTGCATAATGAAAAACCAAAGTCAAGACAAGTTACATGGCAATCGATGTTAATTAAAGGTATCATTTCAACATCTACAGTCTACACCTAAACCATTATGTTTAGTCAAATAGTCAAAATTATGAATAGGGATTAAAAGTACAATTATGATATTGGAAAAAGAAATCGATGTATAATTCATCAATTATGATGATCTTGAACCATACCTGGAGCTATGTATCGATATGAACCAGCAATAGCAGACATGCATTCAGAAGATATTCCAGAAGGATGTTGTTTGATTTAACAACTCGATGAACAATGAGTGGGGAACAATCATGGTGTAACTCCATGAAGAACTTCACCTAAACTTCCATTAGCCATATATTCGTATGTTGACAAAAAAAAGGATATATTCATTAGCCAAAAGACAAGTCACGTGATTTGAACAAAAACCCAACAACCTAACAATGTGCCTATGTCTGATTCTCCCCAATGTACTAAAAAATAACATTGAAATCAATCCATATATCCATATACTACTATAAAATAAAACAAATAAATAGATATTCATATTTGAAAGGAGCCACGCCAACAACAACGACCAATATCATCTTCCTCGTTTCTGATTGCGAAAATAGAGAGACTGATTATGGGGCCAAACTCAGATGCAAATTATCGAATTGCGAGAATTGCCTGCCACCTCCAACTACCCAATCTCAAGGTTCGTTTCATCATCTCTGTACTTTTTTTTTTAATGGTAAATGCACATTCATTCATTCAATAGAAAATCCAAGAGGGATAGAATAAGAGTCGATAAACTCCATCCACTAATAGAAACACACTAATAGTAATGTCTAACAAGATATGAGTATAAGGAATCAAAGAGTGACTCAGGACCAAAATGGTACGACTAAACTTATCGAGTTACGAATCAAATTTTTGACTGCTGCAGGCTCGTTTTGACTATAAGTAGTCTCAGTGGTGTCAAACTTGAGCACCTGATTGGAAGACAGATGAAACATGGTGAAGTTGCGGCCATTAGTGTAAACTCCATTTGAACTTCTCCTCAACTTGTGAAAGAACCAAATCTGTTGGGACATTTTCACAAACATGTAGTGTGCCATTTTTCCATTGAAAGCTCTTTCTAATCATGGAGGCTAACACACATAAAATTACAGCACCAAAAAACTCAGAACACAATTGAATACCTTTTCCTGGAGGCTTCCGGGGAGGGCGCTCGAACCTGGCGGCGGTGAAAACAGAGAATGTGTCGGGGTAGACGCCGCAAGAGGCTTCAGTGGTTCTACCCGAACGATCTTGTTGTCTTGAGGAGGTGGCTCCGGTGGTTGTCGAGATTCATTGAGTTAGAGACGGTACCGGTGGGAACCAAGATCTTGAGGGTACGGTGATCGACCAGATCTGAGCACCGCTGAGGAAGATGGAAGTCGATCGCATGCCAAGGAAGTTGATTGTGGAGGGGTCATGGGAAGATGCGGTTGCGCCTGGATGAGGTGTGGCGGAGGTGAGATGGCGGTGGATATGTATCCTTGAAGATGAGGGGAAGGAGAGTAGCTCAAGTCATGCCCCATCATCTCTGTTCGTTAGATCAAGAATATCACTGTTATTTGATTCAAGAACGTATGTGACTGTGTCTTATTATCTGAACAGATTAAGGAACATGCTAGTTCTTCTTTGACAAGTGTTCATTGCCGTGCCAAAGGTGGAGAGCACCTGGATTCAAAGTTGCAATTTTGGGTGCTTCTGGAGGTGTAGGACAACCACTTTCTATGTTGATGAAGATGAATCCGTTGGTTTCAGTTCTTCACCTCTATGATGTTGTAAACACGCCTGATGTCACTTCTGATATCAGTCACATGGATACTTCTGCTGTTGTTAGTTCCTAGCTCTTTCTTTTTCCTCAATTTACAATTTTATTTTCAGATTTAACAAACAAAAACCAGATACATGTACTTATTTTTTGTCGTGAATTTCAAATGAATTAATAAACTTGGGCATTGGCCACTGAATTCTTGTGGGTCGATTGTATTTGTATTATGTAGCACCAATACTTTAGAATGAAGATGTGTCTGATGTCCAACAACTGACACAACGCTAACACATATGATTATATTTAATCACTTTTATCTTCTCAAATTATTATCTATGTGTTTGTGTCGATATCGTGTTTGGTGGTCGTGTTTGTGTCTGTGTCGGTGGTTACCTGCATTAGTGTTATATTATAAAACATGTTTAATCATAGAGAAGGTTGAGATTTGTAAAATGAAGTTGTTGTTTTTTCTTTCTATATTGGCATGACTAAGCAGATTTTGGTATTCAGGTTAGAGGATTTTTGGGGCACAATCAGCTTGAGGATGCACTTACTGGTATGGATTTGGTAACCATTTCTGCCAGCGTTCCCCTCAAACCTGGAATGACAAGAGATGTTCTCTTCAATATAAATGCCGGGATTGTTAAAACTCTCTGTGAAGCAATTGCAAAGCGCTGTCCTAAGGCGATTGTCAACTTGATAAGCAATCCGGTTAACTCTACTGTCCCTGTCGCGGCTGAAGTTTTCAAAAGAGACGGTACTTATGACCCCAAGAAACTTTTGGCAGTGACAATGCTTGATGTGGTTAGGGCCAACACTTTTGTGGTATGTATGTGCTGCCAATTACTATGCCCAGCTTTTAATAGTTACACTTACAGCATTTATTCTACCTGTTGTGCCTTAAATGCAGGCTGAAGTTCTTGGTCTTGATCCAAGGGATGTTGATGTCCCTGTTATCGGGTGACACGGCGGAATCACGATTTCACCTCTGCTTTTTCAGGTCTGCACTATAACTATTTATAGTTCTTAGTTTTTATGATACTTGAATTTAAATACTTAAAACTGTAATACTCTAAAGTTCTTACCTAACACTACTCAAATTTTAGGTTAAACCACTTTCCTCTTTCAGCCCAAAGGAAATTGAGTACTTGATACATCGCATACAAAATGGTGGAATTGAAGTTGTTGAGGTGAAAATTTAGACAATCTACATCTTCAAAAGGCTCTGTTTACTTCAATACCAATATCTGATATTCCAAGGCTCAATCATTATTCATCTGTCCTTTACCTGTCCCCTATGAAGGTGAGAGACAGAAGAGGGAAAGGTTTCGAGAGGCTAATTGAATGTGAGTTGGCTCGAGCAATAAAATCTTCGAGTTTTACATGGGAGCATACGCAAAATTACTTTGCCCCCATTCTTTTGCTTTATTTACTTAGTTGTTTTTAATTTCACTAAGCCCCTAGTCCATATACTGACGTAGATGCTTGCTTGGGAAAATTTATGAGGCTTTAGCTTTTCTATATGCAGGGAGCATACACTTGATTAATTATTATAAGTTTGAAAGTAATTAGTAATATGTCTTGTAGGAATATATCAGTTAGTGTTTTTTATGCAGTAACTTGTGTTATATATGATTCCTCCGTTGTTATGGATTATCTATACATTGGAATTTTGATATGCACAATTTGTAATTTTGTCGAGGCCAAAGCTGGAGCTGGCTCTGCAACTCTATAAATGGTTAGTATTTTATTTTGAGAGCATATTCTCATTAAAGGAATTAATCTTGACCATACAACCATAAATGAATGGTCATGATTACATTTAAAGAAAACAATCTTAGTCGTCCATATATAGTTGTATGGTCGAAGATAGTTTTCAATTTTAATGCCAAATGTGTAATAAAGTGCAGGCATAAGCAGCTGTTAAATTTGCAGATGCATGCCTTCACGCCTTGAAAGGAGAGGCTGGCATCATTGAATGTGCATACCTGCTTCACAGGTAGGAGGAATACAAAGTCCTGCTTTCCATATAGAATATCTTACATCCTCTTCCCTGTCATATTTTTAGTAGGTTGTAAAATTATTGTGTTGTTGGTTTTTCAATCTTCGACTTTGAGCAGAAAAACCAACAATACAGTAATTTTACAACCTACTAAAAATATGACAGGGAAGAGGATGTAAGATATTCTATATGGAAAGCAGGACTTTGTATTCCTATGACAAACCAACAACACAATAATTTTACATCCTCTTAAGGACTAACAAAGTTTGTCATAGGTGACTGAACTCCCATTCTTTGCATCAAAAGTGCGACTTGATCGCGAAGGAGTTGAGGAATTTCTTCCTCTTGGTCCCCTAAGTGATTATGAGAAGTATGCAGTTACAATTGACATTTGATCAAAAAGAATTTAATATTCATATAGGTAAAACAGAAGCATTAGACTTATATATCCACTTATATATTTCATTAGGGAAAATTTGGAAAAGGCCAAGAATGAATTGGCAACAAGCGTGGAGAAGGGCATTTCTTTCATCAGAAAATGGTGGGATTGAGCCCTGTCAATTGTGAGATCAAAATTTTCAAATTAGTCATATGGTATAATTAGTCCTTCTACCAAAATAAAAGACAGTATTCATTATTCAATTTATCATCAAATAGCAAACGCATACTAGAAAATTTCATTTAAATTTTACTTTGAACCATAGTTCTTTAATTCTTTTGACAGCATACATCTATAATTTGTAACTTTGTCGAGTATGAACATGTCCATTTGAGCTTTGATTAAAACAAAATTTCAAGTTTTAAAATTTCAATGCTCTCAGTGTACGATAATTATACTAGTCCGTAATACTCCATTTGATCTAAATCATACAAAAATTTAGTCAAAGAAAATTGATGCAGTTAATCTAAATTTTGGATTTGTTTTTGGTCCTAACATTACATATAAGCCTGAAACGAGATGCAAGTAAGCACCCATCTAAAAGAAGTTGGTCTTCATTACGAGAATTTAGTTGATAAAGTTTTCTAAGCTAAAATTCAGGGCTACATACCACATGACATTTGACCCAAAAATAAAAGAATTTTGATAGGTATACTTATGGTTGGCAAAATGATTCATAGGTATCTATATATAAACGCTATAACGAACACATAGCGAACAGTTTAATGAGTATTTTTGATAAAATAAATAGATGTTTTAACTTTCTATTAATTAATAGATATGAATGCAGATATAATAGTATTTGTTATATTTGTAGATATATGTATCATTAATATATTATACTAAAATATCCTATTGTTCCGCACAAAATATTCCTATTATTAATTTTGATTGTTTTTGGAACTATTATTATGTTGCAAAAGAAGAAACACTGTTGCATTGCATTTTGTTAAATATGTTAATATATAATACTTTTATGATGTTTTATGTTTATGTGTATATTTATATTTTTATCTTTTAATACTTTATGGAATAAAATTCTACATAATTGTAAAATAAATAAATAAACAGAAGTTATATATATAAAAAATATATATTCGCATGTATTTGTAAATATCCACAAATATCTCAAAATCCGTAATTTATTGACATCCATACCCACTCTTAGTTATATTTCTACACCTAACAAAAGCACCCCACATTTTTATATTTATCTTTTGTACTTTAAACTTTTTCTCTTTCGCCCATTGTTTTTTCTGTTCAAATATTGATTTTGATATTTATTGAGTAATTGTCAAATTATGTATGATAAATGACTATTCATCGTACACAATATTTTAAATATAAATCATAATCAGTCATTTATGCTTCTGTAAAAATAGGTATATGAAGTGGTTTAATGATAACAGATAATGATTTTTGTTATTTTTATTATTAAATTAGTTAAAAATATTTTATATATAATTTATTTTATGTTAACCTCCAATAAAATTTATCAAGATCTACCACTGAATAAAATATTATATTTTGAATTCCAAAATCTCTCACTAATATATTATTTCATCTATATATAAGAAAATTGAACGCCCTACCATTCAAAATTGTATTTTAAATTTAATGAAATTAAACAAATCTAGATCATCTATATTATTAATTGGAGGATTACAAGAGTATCATCTGCAAGAATACATGCAGTTTTCACGGCATGAAATCCTGATCCTATCTGTTGAGAGCACGTAGAGAGAGTAGGAGTAATAATAAATATGAACTGATCATAATTTTAATAAGTGCTCTGGGGTCTGTGTTAATAAATGAAGTCAAAGAAGAGTAATAATGATATGTAGAACAATTACAAAAGTCGGATCTTGTGGGCAACCAAACATTTACAACAAAAATAATAAATCACCCAGCTACTATTTGGACTTGTCAGATATCTTCTGCTATCACCTCTTTTATTGCATACGGAGTACTACCTGCAAAGTTTTGTATTTACTATACTTAATGTTTAATTTCGCTCCAGTGTATGCAAATGCAATGCATACACTTAAATTGGATCAACCCTTTTCAGATTTTCACAAAAATAAGAAGCAAGATAATATTACAAAAGGCCCACTTAAGAGTCTTATGAACATACTTTTTTAGGTTATACACTTTTGGATTAGGAACATACTAGAAATTTTGAGCAGTGGCTTTTTCTATTTCGAAATAAACGATTTTCTCATTTTCAATGTAACAAAAATATCTCAATCTAAATAACTAAATAATTATTTAATTGAAATATAGTTTCACATAATACTTATTTAATAAATACTATTTAATTATTTAATATCTGTTTTTAATTCCCACTAGACCCAACATAGAGTCATCCTTATTTTAGATTCACAGATCCAAACAAAAATTTGGAATTAAAGAAAATATGAAAAAGAAAATAAAGTTTACATTTATTTTATATATCGGTTTGATTTAGGACTTAGCCCACTCAAGAGCTCTTGTAAAATTGTACATGATGTTCTATGTACTAGTATACTACAGTGTGCTCCTTGTCTTTTAATCTATGATCACAAAATTGCCAAATTATATTACACTTGACCATTTTTTTAGATTACGGGGCACTATTTCTAAAAAGTGATTTTTTAGTGGACAAGGTTAGTAATTAACTATTAATTTTAACATCAAAAAATTAATTGTTAATTTTATCAAAGGAAAAAGTAGAACTCACCTAAATTTTTACGTTTATCAAACCACCTTATTACTATTACTATAACAATAAATCTCCAATTCATAAGACCCTCACTTTGCAATTGCTAATATTTATCTCACATGCCATTTTAACCATTTTTTGATACCATTTTGTCCAATACAAGATTCAAACCACTAAATTACTTTCATATAGTTATATTATATACTATCTATAACTGAGATTCATTGGACCACCATGGTGACAAAAAATGTCACCATGCTACATGCATGGAACCCACAATTCGAATAGATACAAAATAGAAACCGGAGAAAATGGAATCGGTTGTATGATGATATTAAATATTTAATTGGGCAGTAGGTGAAAGCAAGTAGAAAAGGCATGGACCAAGTGCAAGTCCCTACACTGTCTCTACTAGTTAAAGTAGTTTGGCGTTTTGGGACCGATTAATCTCTCATGTCATATGTCTTTCAATTTTCAACCATCACGTTTCATTTCTTTACTTTATTGTTCCTTTATAGGTATACAAATAATTTCTATCCAAAATCACTTTCCTTTATCTATGTTCCGTCTCGTTTAAAATTAATTTTATTCATAATACAGTAATTTTTTAACACATTGATGTTTAAAAATAGGAAAAATACTTTCAACTTAGCGCAAAGAACAGCATTAATGTTCAAAGGCATATCAAATTAATCTAAGAAGCTCGAGCATTCGTACAACCCTGCCACTTTTCCATACAATTTTTTTGACAAGCCAAAGAATATGTATTAAAATATTATAGGAAATGTTAGTTAAAACATTAAAAGTAGAAATTTAATCGTAAAAATTGTACATTCAACTCCTTAAAATTTTTAATTTTAATATTTTTCATAAAATATTTATCTTTTATTTTTTTATTTATTTTCATGCTCTTAAGGCATTTGTTAACATGACCCAAATACTAAAAATTAAATAGAAAATACCTCAAACCAAGACAAAGAGTAGAATTACTCCACTATTTATTGAAGTTAAATTGGAACTCCTTCGTTTTTAATTTAAGCCAACAATACAAATGCACTTTGATACACTCCAGTATTTGATTTAAGTTAAAATTTACTTGCTTAAAGACACAATTATTGCATTCTTTTCAGATTAGCCAAACACGCGACAACAATATCACTTGTAACTTTTTGTGAACTTTTTTCTTTGTAATAAAAACAGGATTTTGCTTATATTTTAATCTAAAATCTGTGATCAAGGTCAATCAATTCAAATTTTAATAAATATTTTGATTATTTTTAATTTAAAATCCTGGATTGTGAGTGTACACAACACACATCCCTTTGAAACTGTTGTGTATAGACAGAGAACCTGTCAAACGACTGTATTATTATGGTTGCTAGCAACAAACCACCGGTTAAAAACTTTATCGTACAACAATGTGAAATATTTTGTTACAAGCGTCACGTGGATACCTCTCTCCTATCACTTTCTGAAAGTTATATTACATTAAAATTTTAAGGCCATGATTCAATTTCTTCTTTCCCCCTCTTCATTTATTTACAAAAAAATTATGCTTCTAAACGCTATAAAGGCATAAAGTCTCATTTTATTTTCATACCAAAAAGAAAAAATTAAAAGATCCTGACTTGGTAAAAGCCTCTAGACAGAGACACTGATCAGTGATCATAGCTCATTCAGTTCAGCGCCTATCCACTTAGTTTTCATCACTCACATTATAACAACCATATACCTATTACTGTTTGGTAAGCAACCCCATTTGTGTGTGCCATTGTGTGTCCCTTTCACTTTACCTGTCATTTTGATCCCCTCGGAAACCATTGTGTGTCCCTTGATGTTTATCTTGCTCCCCTCTGCAGCCTCAGAAAAACAACATCCATCCATAATACAATAATTAAAAGCACTGCTAGATGTAGATAACGACTTTATAAGAAAAAATACACCCCCTTTCCCTACAACCAATCCAACTGTACAAAACCCTTTTGAAAAATCCAAACATTAAACTTAAAGTTAGAGACCCCAACCCCAAATAAAAAAGAAGGGAAACTAAATGCATAAGCTATCACAAACAAAGGCAATTAAGTTGAAAACACCCCAAACATAAATAACACAGCACTTCAAATGCTTAAGAGATCGGGAGGCGGCGATGGAGGAGGATGTTGATTATCTTTAGAGGCTGCAGTTGGAGACTCTGAAGCATTTGACAAAGATGTTTCTGTAATTGTTGAGTCCCCTTGTTTAGACTCAGGAGGCATTGGAAGCTCTGTCAGAATTTGAACAACTTCGCGCATAGTCGGCCTTTCTACTGCCTGTTCTTCAACACACAGAATTGCTACGTAGAAAACATGTGTGACTTCATGAAGAGGAACTGAGGAAAGTCTAGGATCAAGAACTTTTAGAACTCTTTCTTTGTTGGAGTCTGTCATTTTTCTCACCCATTGCACAATATCCACACCATCGCCGAATTCTCCTACTGGTTTCCTTCCAGTTATAAGCTCTAGAAGAACAACACCAAAGCTGTACACATCACTTTTCTCATCGACTTTCAATGTATAAGCATACTCTGCAATCAAATATCAAACTTATAAATTAAAACATCGAACAATTAAACTCAAATATAGCAACCTTGTTATTAGAAACAATGAGCAAACAAAATGTGTGAACAAGTAATAAAGTAGACATTTTGCCAATCACCATCACTTTCCCGTTGTGGATGTCGCTATATCGCTGACAACGGAATTATAACTAACCATAGGTTGGGGCTATTGATCAAAAAATCAAACACTGCAGTGCTACCTAGTACCTACCATTTACTTTTGGTACTTCAATTATATTTAAATTATATTTGATTAGTAATAGATTAAATTAAATTAGGATACAAATCAATAGATCGTTTGAACATTATGAAAAACCAAAGTCAAGACAAGGTACATGGCAATCAATGTTAATTAAAGGCATGAGTTCAATATCTACAGTCTATGCCTAAAACATTATGCTGGGTCAAATAGTCAAAATTATGAACAGTGATTAAATGTACAATTATGATAATGTAATTCATCAATTATGATGAACTTGAATATTACCTGGAGCTATGTATCCATATGAACCAGCAATAGCAGACATGCATTCAGATGTTCCAGAATCTTGCAGAAACTTGGCAAGTCCAAAATCAGCAACATGGGCTTCATAACTAGAATCGAGAAGGATGTTGTTTGATTTCACATCTCGATGAACAATAAGCGGGGAACAATCATGGTGTAAATAGCAAAGTCCCTTCGCAGCCTCCACAGCAATTTTATACCTAGTATCCCAATATAAATGACCCCCTTTCTTTCCATGAAGAACTTCACCCAAACTTCCATTAGGCATGTATTCATAAACCAAAAGATTAGTCTCATGATTTGAACAGAAACCCAACAACCTAACAATGTGCCTATGTCTGATTCTCCCCAATGTCTGAATCTCAGCATTGAATCCATGATCATGAGAAGAGCCTCTACTCATAACAGGAAGCCTCTTAACAGCAACAAGTTCCCCGTTCGGCATTGCACCTTTGTAAACAATGCCAGCACCTCCTTTTCCTATGATGTTATCCTCCTTCAAGCAATCCAAAACATCATCAACAGTGAAGTCCAAACGTTGAAAAGTAGTCAATTTCCACGCCCGAGCCTCGCTAGCCTTCTTCAAAGACCTAGCCTTGAATATTGCAGCAATAGCAAATACAATGGAGCATGCAAGCAACCCAATAACAAGTAGTAGCTTCAAGGAAGAAGAAAGACCCTTAACATGATGAGGTTGGTTAGCACCATTGGCAACCCCATCCTTACAAGAACCCAAATAAGGGCCACAAAGATCAGGGTTTCCCAAGAAAGACGTGTAGTTAAAGTAGCTAAATTGACCAGTACCAGGAACCAAACCAGATAGATTATTATATGAAAAATCAACAGAGGTTAAGCTTTGCATTGAGGATATAGAAATAGGAATACTACCAACTAGATGATTTCTAGATAGATTCAAGTAATTCAATATCCTCATACCAGTTATCTCATTTGGGATAACCCCAGATAACTCATTACGACTAAGATCAACAAAAGTTAAGAGCTTGCATTGACTGATCTCAGATGCAATAGGACCTGAAAACTTGTTGTGACTAAAATCAATCTTCGAAAGCTGTTGCAACCTTCCAATCTCAGATGGAATCTTTCCTGTAAACATGTTTCCATCAAGAAGAAACTTCTGCATGCTGGTGAAGTTACCTATAGAAGGAGGTAAAACTCCAGAAAGTTGATTGTTGGAAAGAGTAATCTGACCAAGATTAACAGAAACTGAATGAGTCTCAGGAAAATTTCCAGAGAGATAATTATCTTGAAGCTCAACTTGAGTGAGTTTTGGAAGTCCAAAAAGACCTTTAGGAATTGAACCATTCAGAAAATTATCACCCATACGAATTCGATTTAATGATTCACAACGTCCAAGAGATTCAGGAATTGGACCAAACAGAAAATTACCAAGAGTTATCAAAGTTTGAAGACGATTTCCAGAACACAAATAGGGTGGAAGTGTACCAGTTAACTTGTTTGATGAAAGGTCTAAAAGAGTGAGTTTTCCGTTACTTCCCAAACCCATCGGAATGTTCCCAGTGAAGTTGTTCTCCCATAACTGCACAACTTCCAACGCCGGCATATCTCCGATGAACTCCGGAATAGCTCCGTGAAGTTTGTTCCTGAAGAGGTTAAGAAGCGTGAGGTTTTTCAGTTGACTGAAACTCGTCGGAATCTCACCGGTTAACACGTTGTTAGACAAATCCATTGATTTGAGACTCTTCAAGTTTCCAAGCTCCCATGTTAAAGAACCTGAAAGTGCATTCACTTGAAGAAACAGTGTGTCTAGCTTTTGAAGTTTTCCCATCTCCGCCGGAATCTCGCCGGATAATCCGCAGTAAGCGGCATCGAGACGGACAAGTTCAGTTAAGTTTCCAATCTCCGGCGGAATGCCGCCGGCGTAGGTGTTGTAGTATCCGATGTAAAGCTCCCGGAGACTGGTTAAGTTTCCGATCCCCGGCGGGATGGTTCCGTCAAGTTCGTTACCTGAAACAGCAAGGTACTCCAAGTGTTGCCATAGTCCATACTCTGGCGGGATCTGGCCGGTGAAGTAGTTGCCTCCGAGATGCAAATGACGAAGATTCGGAAGCTCTGTGACGGCGAGAGGAAGCGTTCCGGTCATGTTGTTGTTGTATAGGTCGAGAACTTCGAGGCTCTTAAGTTGAGAAAGCTCGGAAGGGAAAGTACCGTTGAAGACATTGTTGGAGAGGTTTAAGAGACGGAGGCCGGAGACGGCGGAGAGCGATGGAGGGATTTCACCGGAGAATTTATTGTCGGCGAGGGAGAGGTTCGAGAGAAATGGGAGGTGAGCGATATCGCCGGAGAGTGTGCCGGAGAGATTAAGTCCGGTGAGGTTAAGAGCGGTGACGTGGCGGCGTGTGTCGCATGTTACACCTAACCAGATACAGTGAGTGGTTGAGGGGTTCCATGAAGAGAGAATGGGAGGGGTAGTATCGGTAATTGCTTCACGAATAGAAAGAAGAGCACGGTATTCTGAGATGGGTGTTGAATGAACGTAGTGGAAACAGAAGAGAAAGAAAAGAAAAAGAAAAAGGAAACGCATTTTTTTGGGTATGGAAGAAAAATGAGTGAATAATGCAACTATACTCCAAAACAACAACAACACAATGAGTGTGTGTGTGTTGTGTGAAGTATTGGTAGAGAGGGTAGGAATAGGAACTGAAGAACCACCCACTGAGGCTCAGAAAGTGAAAGTGAGTTTTTTTATTTTATATTTTGTATAGTGACTTTATGGTTGAATATTTTGGACAATATCCTTAAAATAGAGGGAATTTTGGAAATATGATTTGAACTTTTTGCTTTTTATTATTTGGAAAAGAAATGGGAAAAAAAGAAGAAGGATTGGAATCAATCATTTGACCGGACTCGCTGTCGTATTGATTTTTTAAAGCTTGAGTTGGTGTGAAAATTATCCACCCATTACCAAATTACCAAATCTGTTTCTTTTTCTTCCTTTTTATGATGACCGGTTGGGACATGCTTTCATTGTAGCCGCATCTAATTAGTTATCGTGTGATTATTTAATTGAGATTTCTAATTTCATAATTTTTATTTTAAAAAAAAAACAAAAATTGTTTGAAATCAAGACCTTTTGATTAAAATCTGACGGTCACAATTATTAATTGTTAAATATATATAGTCCATAACTAAATCAAATTTAAATCGGACTGGTTGCCAATAGTTAATTGTGTCAATATGATAATGAAATTTTATTTTTTGTTTTAGTTTAATGCAAAAGGATGTTGATCTATAATTTCATGTTACTTCAAAAATTACTTTAACAAAGGTAGGCTATGGTCCAAATCAAAAAGTTAAGCTATATGGCTACATAGGCATGGCATTAAAGTACTCGGATGATTAAATCTCGACAGGACACAAGGTGTGTAATTTAACGATTATTTACAAATAAAATACATAGATAGTTTGATTACTAATTAATTATTAGATATAAAAATGAATATAATAATATTTATACTTTTAGGTATTGGTACTGGTAAGTTAATAAAATTAATATATTATAATGTAAAATTTGTTTATATATTAATGTATTATTATTTTAATATTAATACTTTTTAATTTAAATAAATAATAATATATATAAATATTTATTAATATCTGCAAATACTTGTAAACATGTTAAATCGTTAAATATTGTACAGTAGATATCCCACAGATATAATTTTAATCCAATAAAACAATAAAATTAAGCAGATTACAAGTATTCGTACTTATGAATATCTATTCTTAACTATATTATTGGTTAAGGTTTTGACTTTAAAAATGTCTATTACAATAAGTAACTTTTATATATATATATATATACACTACATGTATTGGGTATTTCTCTGTCACAAGGGGGATCAATTCCTCGAGTTATACGATAAATTTAATGACATTTGTAATAATGAGTTAATATTCTAACATCTACAAGTGTTATGTAGGCAAATGTATCTTCTAAAGTAGTAAATGTATCTTATTTTGGTGATAGAGAGAATATCGCTATTAATTATTATATTTTAATAATTTTTGTTTATTTGAATATAATTATTGAATGTAACTTGAAAAAAATAAGTTGAGAGTGTTATATAAGCACTCATCTCTATAAACATTAATTATTCTGTTTTCAAATATACTATCTAGTTAATTTATTTGGTTTTAATTGTACTTTTTAATTAATTTATGTGTAAAATAAATAAATATATTATTAATTATAAAACGAATAAAAATATATATAAGGCCTCCCATTTAATAATTTTTTGGATCCTTCCTTGCTAAAATATTTAATTAATATGTAATTAATTACTTTTTTATTTTAAGTATATACCAAGAGAGATATTATACAAGTTTAATTTTTTTTTAAGAACGTAAGCCTTAATTTACTAAAGTGAGTGACTCTGCCACATTTTCTATTTTTTATTATTTATATGCCAACTTGCGAGAACAGAACAAAAACCTAAAAAACAACAAAGTCTACTAAATCGAGGAACACATATCAAGATAAATTCTTAGTTATATAGTAATAATGTGTTATATCAAGAGATATTGAATGATTTTTAAATACTGATATTAAAAAATAAGTGATGCGTATAGGAAGGATTTACTTTTATATGTTTTTAACAAATATCATTAGATTAGGAAAGTGATCAATCACATTAAGAATTTAGATTGAAATTTATGCATTAATTACCAAATCACAGCGATTTTAACTATATGTGCAAAGGACAATTGATATTGATTTAAGAAATGATCTATTGTAAATGGTCTCATGATGCTAGCTAATAAGATAGAGTCTTTGGCAATGGGCTAAAACGCTAGGTAGAGAGAGTTATCTGAAAATCAATAAAAGAAAGCCTAAAATGAGCATGTACTTGTGTCTAGATGCTAGTCCAAAATTGTGAGTGAAAACATGGAAATAGGGGTGCCAAGTTGTTTAATAATCACCCTGCGTGACTTTCTCTTTCAAATGAACAAAGATGACCCATTTTTCTCTGTAAAGTGCAATGCGTCTAAAAGGAGTACAAACTGGCCATGGGGAGGGACCCGTTTCCCTTGGCCATAACATTTCACTATTTTAGTCTCCATGTAAACTTGTCTTATTATTATTTGTTCTTCTTAAATAACAAGATGAGAGAAATAGTCTCACCATACACAATGGAGTGGAGTTTTCCACTTTGAATGTTTAAATCAGTTCCATATATATATATATATATATAAATTTTTTTATTCATGGTGTTTAATAAACACTCTTTTTCTATACTAATTTTTTTTATTAAATGGATTTCTCCAATAATTTAATATTATTATATTTTAATAACATCTATTTATTTTAATACAAAGACTACCGTAAGTAAAAAAAAGAAAGTGATACATTAGTCACTCTTATCTATAAATATCTATATTTTTTAGTTAACGATAAAAATGTCTATTTGACATAATACTTGTTATGAGAAACACTTCATTATAATACTATAAAATTCACAAACTATTAGATTTTTCGACCTTCATTTGATTAATTGGGTTGAGGTTAGTTTTCACAGCCACAATAATACACTAATTAAGAAGGAAACAATAAAGTGATGTTACAATAATATATGTCAAGTGTCAACTTATTAATAAGAGTATAATCATAAATTTTTTATAACCTAATCTATATTTAAGTTTTTAAACCACTCTCAATTGTTGATTTTAATTATCTGTAAATAACGTATCTACAATTTTGTAACAAATTAAAAAACCTAGAATCTACCATTATTTATTCAAATAATGCTATTTCCTTTTTTGATGTAATTTCCCCTAAATGAATAGAAAAAGACCCTCCAATCACAAGAAATAATTATTGAACGGTAATAATTTTGTTGGGTCTGAGATAAAGGTGGTCAAACATTGTTGTCTTGGCACCACAAAGAGAAGGAGCGTGGTGTGATTTTATTATGCATTGATTATAATAATTAATTTTGAATATTGTTTGAATTTACGGTAAAAATTTATTTTTTCCTTTCAATATAACTCTATCGTGAATCTATGAAGCTACAAAATGGAGCTCTAACATGACGTATGTTTGCTATAGTGTGAACGTAAAATGAAATGTATTATTTATAAAATTGATTTTAATTAAAAATAAATTAAATTTAAATAATTTATATGTAAATTTATTTATGTAAAAGTTAATTTAATTATAATTTTAATGTAAATATTACATTTAAATTCAAAAATTACAAATATAAATTTAAAGTTAAAATTTTATTTTATGATCAAAATAAATTTTACTCTGATTTTAGCTCCTAAAAATAGAACAAACATAAAAAAGTGAGTTTATACTATACATATACAAATTGAAGAGTTTTGATATATTTTTTATAAACTAATAAATTAATTATCATTTTTATGAATCAAATAATTTATTTGTTGACTTTTATATTTTGAAAAAAATTATTTCATAAAAAAATATCATTTTGTATATTATCATTTTTTATAAATATTATACTAATTTTTTACACTTTAACATAAAAATAATCAATATTAATTATTATAAGTGATAAAAATTCAAAATTAAATTAAATTTCATTTCAACGTCCCTGTTGATAAATAATATTTAGTTATTATTATTATATGAATAATAAAAATAATTTTTTCAAAAAAGGTTCATTTAACTATTAATTTAAATATATTAAGATATATTAAATTAATTCATGTAACGTGAATTTTTTTTATTTAAAAAAAAAAAAACCTATTTCTTTTCCTATTTGTATGTGATCACTTATTCGGCTTCATTATTACAAAGAGACCCTTCTCTTCTTATACACTAAGCTGCTTGCACATAGACTCAACTATCATTTTTAACCTTTTCTTATAAGAAGGTGTGTTTGGGTCTCTCACACCATCTTCTATCGTTAAGCTACACTACAAAGGCGAGAGCAGTGATGAGTGAAAGCCATCTAAATCGCGTAATAAAAGAAGCACTGCCAAATATGCCATGCAATGGTCCCCTCCCCCCCCCTCCCCCCTCCTCATTATAAACAGGAACACACCTCTGTTTTTTCTCCCAAACGAGAGGAGAAAATGACCAAGAAGTGACCAACATATATAAATATAGTTATATTGTATCTCAGTACTTGTAATTGTAATAATAATTTAATGACCAACCAATCCTTCCTTCCATGAATCTCCGGGCATGAGATATACATTACATTAGAATTTTTTTATAAAAGAAAATCATTAAGTATCGGTTAAATGTGACATTAGTAGTCATTTTACCACGAAAAAAAAAAAAGAAGATTTCACAATAAAGTTATTAAAAATTATAATTTAATGGATTCAATAAAAAATTTAGGTGATGAATAGTTTGAAACAGGCAATTAGAATTTGCAAGAGAAAATAAAATATAAATAAAATGAGGTGTTGAAGAGAGCGAAGCTGAAAAAAAAAAAAAACGAGGGAGTGAATTTTTGGGTTGGTTAGCGGCTTCGGCCTTTGGGCTGGATTGTTTTGGATTCAAGTATAACTTAGTATGCGTTGTTGATCAAAAAAAATTAGGATGTATTTGATTCAAGAGTATTAAAATGATTTTGAATAAATTGATTTTAATTAAAAGTAAGTTGAAGATTTACGTTTGAATATATGTACGTAAAAATAAATTGAACAATAAATTTTATTATAAAAATAATGTTTAAACTCATAAACTATAAATTATAGCTTCAATTTGAATCAATTATAATAGTAAAATTAATATTACTCGATAACATTCAACTATATCAAATCAATCTAAAAGTTTGTCTCATTTAAAAATGAAACCATGCACTTAATGTGGTTTGAAATGCTAGAGATTGGTCCTAAAAATAAAAGAGTTGATCACCATCTTTAGATTAAAATGGATCAAAGAACAATTTTAAAGCCCAAATAAATCTAAAAAGACTTATCAAATAAAAATTAAGTTTCAATACATTTTTGTAATTAATTTTATCATTAATTTTATTGATATATAAAAATTTTAAAAATAAAATAATAAAATTTAAATTATTTTGGATAAAATAAATAAAATTTAAATATTTTAATATATAAATAAATTAAAATATATTTATTTTTAATATTTAAATAAATTAAAATACTAAAAATAAAATAATATATATTATATAAATGTTTTGAAATTTGAAATTATTAAAAAAATTAAATAAAATAAGTATATTTTAAATATTTTAATATATGAATAAAATTAATTACAACAATAATAATATGAAAAATATTTTATCAAATTTACAAATACATCTAAATGTCAAATCATTAATTAGAATATCATATCAAAAATAGTGAAGGATAAAAAACTTCTAATAATTAGTTTATATGAAATCAAAAAACGGTTTTAAAAACTAAAATGTTTATTTTAGATAAAATAAAAGAATTAAAAATGTATATAAAAGTAAAAGTTAATTATACATTACTAACATAATATCCATTTATTATCGGCTAATAACATAAAACTATTATCTTAACTTATAATAAGAAATAAAAAAAAGTAAAATTATGTTTGCAATCTTTAATTTAACTTATTTTTTAAATTATTTTCTTTCGAATTTGTACTTTAAATCTTAAATCATTTACACTTAAGATTTAAAATACTGGAAAAAAACAATTTTCGTTTACTCAACTTTATCTGTAGGAGGAAATACTACTTAGTGTAGAAAAGGCAAGCTATAATTTAAAATCTTATGTAGTTTTGATAGTTTCAATTACGAAGGATGTGCCCGAAACAAGTTTACGAGGCTATAATTAGTTATATAGATTGATGCTTGATGCTCACATAAATCAGAAACAGGTACATGGAAGATTCCTTCCAACAATGAATCACAATCATTATCCAGGCTTGTATTAGTTGTATATTATAAAAATGGTGTTTTTAATCCAAGATATGCATTGTGCCCTGACCCACTTGAGAGCTTAATTTCTAGCTACTTTTTACCAAGAGTTTGTCCTTATTATCCCATTATATTAATCATTAAAAAGCATGAGCCTCACTTCTAGTGTAATCTTGACCACTTTTACCTTAATGGCAATTTCAGTAGCTTAATTAAAACCTTGTTTGTACTTTTCAAATCGTAGTGTATTACTTAAAAGCAAAGAACATCATTGGATTTTTCGGAATTGCTAGCTTAGAGGGAATTTTAGGGATCCTTCCACGTTTCAAATTGTTTAATTATTATTTTTCAGTTTATTATATATATTTATCGAGAGGCAAGTGGATAAGATTCATTACATATTTAATTTAATTTAGTGAAATATTAAATATTCTTGGGATACTCGATAAACATTAAAAAAAAAATTGAAATGTTTGTATTCATTATCTTGAAATTTTAAAAAGTAATTTTTTACATAAAACTTTTTATTTTTTAACAAATGTAAGAAAAAAAATTGGGTTTGGGTCAAATAAAATTTGTTTGTTAGCACCAAAACCCTTCTTTTCCTTGAAATTAAAACACGCTGTATCACAATCTTGGGAGTGTTTCCAATGTCTTGGATGCTATGCCTTTTGTCTGCTTTTCATCTTTGGAACCTCAGTACTGTCTTCCTTATAAATATGTGATTGTCTTCCTTCTTCTCATGTTTAATTAAGTAATTCTTTCGTGAAACCACACTTTTAAACACAAAAAATAAATAGAAAAAACAATAATTAAATAATATATAATTTTAAAATACTAAATATATTTTTATGTGTGTTCAAATAATGTATTTACGTGTGTACACAAGAATTATTCTACACTTTTTTTGTTTGCACAATAACATATGGGTGTGTGAGACTCAATTTGGTCCACAGCCCAATTTGGCTCTCTTGACGAACACAGTAATAACCCAAACATACAACATCAAACAATGAATGGTCGCTGTTGCACAACGACACTCTCTCTCGTTTTCTCTCTTTTTGTTTTCCTCTCACAACATCCTCTCTCCTTATTTAAAATTTGATACATTAATCTTCACTGTCTTGTCACCCTTTCTTCCTCCTTCCTCTATATGACTATATCTATGTGTTTATATTTCTTTCTATTCTTCGATTTGGTTTTGTATTATAATTTTGCTAATATTGACCCTTTCTATGGAGAAATTCTTGTATGGAAATGCATGTAAGATGCTACTCTTACAAATGATCAGTTAAAATGACGTTAAATCATTGTCAAATGTCGATATTATTAGTTTGAATGTGGTGTTTCGAATTCGAATTCAACTTGCAGTTATGTAAATAAAATATGATGATATCTACTATTTATTATAAGACAAAAAAAAACACTGCAACACATTAAATTAATAATAATAATTTTCTCATAAAAGATAATAACAATTTTAAATCAACTTTAATGTATGAAAATTAAAATCATTCTTTTATCATATTTAATATTTAATAAAAATTTAATTTTTGCGCGCTATCATATTTGAAAAAGTTTTTGATTGTTACCATATTACAACTAATAATGTGTGTGGCTTTAGAAGTCAAATATTTCTAATAATATGATTATTGTGATTTATTAACTACATAAATTTTTTATATGTATATATAAGTTTAATATCTATTTAATAATAAAAATTAACAATTATTTTTTGTGAGGTTAATTGATGTTAAAAATAAATATAACAAAAGGCTATATTCAAGATTGATTATTAAATTTCCTAAAAAAAATGATTGATTATTAAATTATTTATATTAATATACTTTAATGATATTCATAATTATTAAATATTCATAATTAACATACTCTGAATTAATAAACTATGTTTAATGATAAATACAAACAAAAGTTTCGCGTTATAACTTCAAAGACAAAATTTAAATCGTTTAAAAAATTATTGTAATATAATTATTAATGTTACTTTAATTAATAATTTCTTCATTCCATAATTTATAATTAAAAAAATAGTAATAATACTAGATTGTATGTTAAAAGTTATTCTAACAGACATATGCAAATGTGTCGATGTGCGCAGCATTTTTTTTTGTTACAAAATGAATATGCAAAATTCCCGATCAATACTTACTAGTAACATAGATGAGGCTCAAAATCATAAAAAAAAACTATTAGATTCGATAGACCATATATATTGTTATTTATTATTATTATTATTATTTATTAATATTAGTATTTGTTATTTTAAATTTGTTAATTATGAGTTCATTTTGTTTATTTATTTTTTAAAAGGTTGTTGCATACTTCATAATTAATTTTTTTTTTAGATTTGGTTATATATATTGCCTAGTTTAGCCTATTTAAAAAAATATAAAATATATTATTTAAATGCTTTAATGTAAAATAAACTTTCAGGCCAGACCTTTTAAAAATGTCAAGTCAGACCGAAAAAAAAAAAACTATGAAAGACCGTAGGCCAGACTCAAGGCAAAAAAATTAATCATAGGTCAGATTTATACCTTTCAAAGTCTGGCCTGACGTATTCTCACATCTAAGATTAAGTCAGAATTTTAATATTATTTTAATATTAAATGAATTTTTTTTATGTTTATTCACATTTTCAACAATTAAATTAAGTTAGTGACTCAACAGCCAGGTAAAAATTTACCCCATAATTTATTCTAGACTTATTTCTATAGTCAATGGATCCTCACTCATATATATGTATATATGAACGGAGATCCATTGACTCTAAGAGTAATTTTGCGATGAGTTACTCTACTTAATAACTCAATATAAACGAAAAATTTCACTAATTCAATTATGGATTTTTTACATAATATATTAATGATTAAACACACAAAGTTGTATATAAATCAGGAATTCGTAGGTATGTAATTTAATCATCGATATTTATTTATATTTTAAAAAAACTTATTATGCGTTAATTTGAAATTATTTAATAAACTATCAAATAGTTTTAAAATTTTATAAAAATTTATAGAGTTGATCTATTATTGAATAGTTTTAAAATTATTAATCCAACAGTCACATCAAAAGTTCTTATTAAATATATCATCTTCATAAATTTTATAAAATTTTTAAATTATTTTATATTTTATATTTGTTAAAAAAATTTCAAGAGACAATCATTTTATCTCTTTTAATCAAATTGAAGTTGGGAGAAAAGATCAATAGATCAATTTTACATTACCAAACCAAATATATATTAGAGATCTGTTAACTTCAGAAGTAATTCTATGATGAGTTACTCCACTTAATAATTCAATATTGACAATAAATTTCACTAATTTAATTGTTGATTATTGACACAATATATTAATAATCAAACACTCAAAGTTTTACATAAATGTAAAATTTGTAACTATGTAATATCACCATCGATATTTATTTATGTTTTTTAAAAGTTTATTATACGTTCATTTGACGGTTGGATTGGTGAAATTTATTGTTTATACTGAGTTATTAAACGAAGTAATTCATCGCAGCGTTACTCTTAGAGTCAACAGATTTAGTTATGACTAAAAATATATTTAATCTCATGATATTTAAAAAGGTAAAAAAAATTACAATAACACATTTGAAATAGGAGTACATGTATTTATTTAATATATTAATTTGAATTAATTAAGGAGAAATTCAACCATTGTAGAAACAAAAGCACAAGTTATGCCCCCTAGTTGGAATACAATCTCCATAACCCCCAATAAATTTATTAGCACATCTTGATCTACAGCAGGACTCGTCACATTTATCATTGCAGATACCCAATCCAAAGGTACAATCAGCTGGATTTGGTGCTTCATTGTAAAAACAAGTGCAGAAGTTGAAGAACTCACATGACCATCCTAATACACGAGACCCTTTTCCAACGGATACACATGCAGAACTACAATCTAAGGTATTGCATTTAGGCAATATTTTTGAGCATATACCTCCTACTAATATAAATTGCACTTTGCTCCGATACAAAAAGAAGAAAAAAAATAAAAAAATTAGTGAGATTTATCAATTATATATAATTTAGTTAACATGATATATAATGCTTATGATGGCGAGGCTTACTTGTGAGAACTAACACCAAGGTGACCATGAAATAAAAAGAGTTTGAGACGCGCTTCTCCATTAGACGAAATTCTTTGGCGAGTTTCTTTTGTTTTGTTACTCTTATGTGTTTTAGATGTCATGTATCAATCAAAATTTATGTATTTAAAAATCATTGAGATTAAATATAAGGTGTGAGAAATACGGACAATCCTATTTATTGTCTTTTGGGAAGAAATAAAATACTCCATCCAAAAAAATAACTATTTCACATTATTTATCATTATTATTATTATTATTATTTTAAATAAAGTGTATTTAATTATTTATTAGCAAAAATAACTATTATTTCACGTTTATTAAAAATTATAGTTAATTACATTTAATTTTTTTGAGTTCATTTAAAAATGATCTGTTCTTAAATATAAGTATCTATTGTATATTTCACTCATTAAAAAAAAGTAGTGTAGTTAATATATCCGTTTTATATAGAAATATAATTAAATTATTTTATGGATATATGTATTTAATATTGACTTTTCATATTTCTAGATAAATTAGTAGAATTAATTAGAATTATGTTTAAAATAATAATAATAAATGCATCTAATAAATAAATAAAAAATTATATTTAAGAATATTTTTTTAATTGATACTTATAATTAAGGACGGAATGATTAACCATGCAAATATATTTTTGGAACAATGTCATTATAACCAATGGGTGTCAATCATATTATGCGATTATTATAACCATTTTTAAAGTAATAATTAATAATTTATCCATTAATAGTAATAATTATTAAATATTATTTGAAAAGTTCTTCTACAAAAATACATTATAACATAAATTTTTAATAATACTATTGACTATGACATAT
>JBBPBQ010020322.1:3316512-3384553 GCA_037974755.1 Cicer yamashitae | reverse complement strand
TCTCATATTCATTTTAAGAAAATTAATTCATAAAACTTATTAACCATGATGATAGTAATAATATACCATCATAATAAGAACATTAATATTACAGTTGATGAATAAGTATTTAAGATAATATATTATAAGTATTAAAAAATAACATGAATATGTATATTTTAATTTAAAAAATACTTTCGAACACAATTTTTTTATTAATATATAATTAATATTTACAAAAATGTGTTTTATTTTATTTTTTTACACAAAAATGTATTCTATATTAATAAACACTTAATACTGAAAATACTAAATTATTTCAATTTTAAAAACAACCATGCATGTATCATACATAACTAATAACATAATAGCATATGCAATATGATGTTTTCTCTAATAAACACCATGTTAAAATGCATCTCTACTGTGGAATAAAAAATATGGGTGTATATAGACAATGGTGGCTACGGAAGCATTTAAATCAATGCATGTTGTTGAAAATTAAAATGTAATGATATAGAGTCATTGGTGAGAATTATTTTATACTTTTTTTAAGGGCTGAATTGGAGAGATGATGAAAAATTATAATAAAAGAATGATGTGTGTATGCAAGAACCATTTAAACACTTATATTGCGATGCTCCATTGTCAATGTTTTAAGTAAATAAGATAACATGAGCCTTATGGTAAGACCCATAGTACTGACATAAGTTCCCAAATAAGTAAAATTACATCAAAAGTAATAAAAATATAGATACAAAAATTGACTATCTCAACCTAAATACATAAAGATGTATCTGTCTAGTTTTTTTTTTTGTTATACAAAAAAATATTGGATAGTAAACTCAAGAGATTTTTCCCAACATATAAAATGCTCAAAAGTTCTGGGAGATAATCTTTGCGACCTCCCACTATGATAGATGCACTACAAACATATATATATGATTACATAATATGTGTTTTTTATCCTATGTTGATATGTTAATATTTGAAATGACTTTGTTTTGATGAAATTGTGCTAAGTTATGTTTTTTTAATATAGTAATCAATTAAGAGTAGGGATTAATCGATTAGTACATAATAGAGGTAAATTAGTTAAGATTAATTGATTAGTAATATGAGATTAATTGATTAGTTCAAAATAATTGTAGAATAACTTATTAGTGAGACTATGTTAATCGATTAGGACAATAATAACAATGTAATAAATAATAGGTTAACGGTTAATCGATTAGTAAATATTAGGCAACCGTTTAAATTGAAAATGAATAGTAGAAAATGACTAAATTAAAGGTAAATCAATAAGAATAGTGTTATTAACAGATTATTTTAGAGTTAATCAATTAGAGACTTAAAGTTAATTGATTAGGTCTAGTCAGAATGATAAATTAAGTTATTAATTAACTAGTAATAAGAATTTAGATATTAAGTTTTAGATTGATAATTAGGATTAAGTTAATAATGGTAATTGTTATTTAATATTGTTGATGTTTGAGATTTTGATGGTGAACATTAATTTATCGTAATACATTAATCGCATATATAGGTTGAGTATTGTTAAACAATGATTGTTGATGATGAATGTTATGCTCTGCATGTTATGCGTTTCATTCATATCATAGGTCATGTTTGGAGTTGAACTGTGATAAAATCAGAGCTTGATGGTCGAGAAGACATCGGGGATATTGATGGGGTGTTCATCATCATCATGACTAGACACTCTTGTTCGTGGAGTAGTTCGTAGGAGGCTTATCTACCTATATCAGCCCAGAGTTATTAGAAGGATCCAACGTAAATTAGTTGATAATTAATATTTATGTTATGTTGTATATCTTAATATTTTAAATGTTATATGCTATGAATGTTGATATGCATTTAATTCACCTTACTTCGCTTGATTACATTATTGAGAATGATGATCCACCTTCATATGTTTTTTCCGTAGTTGCTTTCATATTACGTGAGTGGGTAGATAGAGATTACAATAGATATAAAAATTGTCAATAAAGAAGAGTGATTGACATACCGACAATACATTAAATAATTATTTATTTATATTAATTTGTCGACTTTTTAATCGATCAATAAATTGAAATTATATAGAGTCAACTCTGTTTTTTTTTTAAACACGTCAACTCTAATTAGTGCGACAATTATTGAGTTGAACTTTTTTGAAAATGTAATTTTCACATGTTTTAAATTGTAATATTTCTATGCTGAATTTTATTTTATTATAGACCAACTTTACCTGTATTTTTATTATAATTATATGTTTTTGAATATTTTCCTAATAAAAGATTTCACATTAGTACCTCTAATAAAATACTAGAGAATAACAAAATTATAAGCATGTAGATATCTTGATTGATATGGAGCTTATCCTTTCTCCTGTCTTCACAGCTCAGTGCCTCCTAAATTAGCTTATTTATTTATTTACTTATTTACTTATTATGCCTAGCTGATCCAGTGGCAAGACAAGTAGACCATTTATGTTACTTAATTACGTGCTAAAGTTTCCAAATGAGTTAGCGTGAAGCATTGAGAACCATAGTGTGGTCCATAGATCACGACTCATCATATATACTCGACATGTGTTTGGTTGAATGGTGGATCAACCACTCCCATGAATCCGACTAGTGTGAGTTTTAGAAACTTTAATATACTAATATGCTTTTTAATCTATCAAAAATCTTTAGAACCCGTGTTAATATGATCTTGTTTTAAATACACATTCATACAAACAAATTAATTGGTATTTTTGGTGGAAAATTTTTATTCAACAATTTCATCGACGAGTAGTCTTTTCTTTAACGCCTTTAACTATTTTTTCATCTTGTATTTTGTTTTTAATGTAAGGTTAATAGTTCCATGTAGTTTCTTTATTTAATTCAACTCAATCTACATTTATTTCAGTTAATTAACAACTTAATTATTTTGCTAGCCCTCATAATTATACTGATGTTTCTATATTTTTTAGTTTTTCTAATAGTAGTCATGATTTGAACTTTAAAATTAAATAAGTTATATTTTCCTAGAAAAACAACTTAATTATTCTGTGAGTAGCTGCATAAACATTTAATATACAAAAATATATATTTGAATTCAGGATATTCTTCTTTCTCAATTTATCGACTTTAATGTGAAGGAGTTTCTCTTCTAAATCTTTATAACAAAAAAATAAAATTAAAAGCTTAATAATGAAACTTGTCAGGGTCGTAGACATATGTAGGTGTGTTTCATTTTCATATGTGAGATTAAGGAGACTTTTGGGATTTCTTCTATCAAATCCAATGTACACAGCAGTGTGTGATTGGTCATGATTGTGGATAGTATAGGCAAAAGAGATGTGTTGTATGTTCAAATCTCTTTATGTTGCGTCCTTTTCATTTTTGTCTTGCTTGTCTTATTTTGTCTCTTTAAGAACCTTTAATTTGTTTGGTTTGCCATAAACAGTTACTTTATCATTTGCTCCCAAAAAGAGAGCATGCAAACAATCGAATTAATGAAAGAAGCATTCTCTTCTATATAGTATTGCTTGTTTTTTGTCACACTCTTGCACGTTCAATAGAGAGGTGTGGGGACCAAATTATGGGGTAGCAAATTCCTTTCAATTCAAAATCATTTTTCATTTGCCCATTATTCAAACCCAAACCCAGGGACCATTTTTGTCTACCCAGACAATCAGCCCAATTCTTCTAAACAACACAACCGGCCTTATTCATTTTATCCGCTTTGTAACCCTTTCAAGAAAATTATAGCTCATACCCAAAAAAAAAAAAATCTTAGCTCATAATTTTCTAGAACACAAATTTATTTCGAAAATTTTATTTTAAGTTTACTGAATTCAAATGTGATCTAAAAAATTTAATTTAAATTTATCAAAACATAAGTAATTTGAAAATTTTAAAGGTTTAATTTTTTCAGAACACTATTATGTTCTAAAAAATTTAAAATTTGAAATTTTTAACACATTTTTATACTTTGAAAAACTCACTTTTATTTTCCCAAAAAAATGTGTTCTGAAAATTTTTAAAATAATTTTTCATGTATATTTTGGTACAAAATTAAAATACTAGGGGAAAATTTAGGGTAAAATGAGATTTTGATTTAAACGTGGGATAAAGTATAAATGTAAGGATACAAAATATAATTATCTTTTTTTTAGTTAAAAAATATTTCATATACTCTCATTTTATCCTCTACCCTAAGTTTAACCGCGGCTAAATTTATTTTAAATTTTTAAAATTATATATTTTTTAGTTTTTTTTTATAAAGTAACTTCAAAATTTTATAATTTGAGTGTTTTGGATCACATTTTTTCTTCAAAGACTCGAATTTTAAATTTTTTTAAAACTTATTTCTTTTTTCAAACTCAAATTTTGACTTTTTTTCCTTCAAAATTTGTGTTTTTTTTAAAAGAATGGTATAACTATAAACCGTTAACGGTAAAACGAGGATTTCATCTGGATATATGTAACAAAGTTTTTGATTTAAAAAAAAAGTAATAATAGCTTTTTTTGTAAGAAATGTCAATAAATAGTTTTATGTTATATGCAATATTTGAATAACTGAATAATAACTATATATGTTTTAACGAATTTCAAGTAAAACTTGTAAAATATGTTTGACATCACAAACAATAATTAAAATAATGTATTTACATATAAATTCAAAAAATTAACAAATTATTGTTGAGGCGTTATTAGAAATCGACTTTTGAAATAACTAATGCAAAAACTTTAAATAATTTTTGATATGAAAGAAAGTTATTAAGTTGTTTATTTTTTTGACCGGAAAAAGTTCTTAACTTGTTATTAGGCCCAATCTCCATTATTTTTGGTACTCCATAACCTTGCCATTAAAGCTGCTTTATTGACTTAATCCTTTGAATGAAGATAATGTGAGTTTGGAATAGGGCGTTTATTCTCTAACTTTTCAATGTTCTCAAATAAACAAAAATACATGTTCAGAATGACTAATCTAAATATGTAAAATACACTTCTAAATCAATCAATTTAAATAAAATGTGGGAGTTTTTAAAAAAGACTTAAAAAAATAAACTTCCTTTAAAATATGGTTGACAAAAAGTTGACAACAAATACGCAAGAATCATTCATATAAATTTGCAGTGCCGAACTTTTCTTGCACCACTTTATTTTTTTTAAAGAAAAATTGCATTACTTTTCTCATACCACTTTAATTTTTAAACAAATTGCTGTCAGCATCTTTTTAGCAAGAAAAACAAATTTTAATTGAAATAAAAAAAAGAGAAAATAACAGGGCAAAACCCAGATCCAAGCTAAATAAATTTAAGATCAACCTTAGTTTGAGAGTTGAAATGTTAAGATTTTAGAGAAAATTTTATTTGTTTTCTACGTTTATACATGTGTAATATGTTTATAATTACAGTAAACTCAACGTCAACAGCAGTATTCTAAGCTTAGATAATGTTATTGTCCAAATTAATCAATTTTAAAATTAAATATATTTTTATTTTTATAAAATTACGACCTTTCAAATTTAATACATACTTAAAGCTAATTAAATTTTTAATCCTTGTGTTTTTACGGATTGCAGAAATGATCCTCATCATTAAAAATTCAATGACAGAACAAACGGAATTTTGATGTCTATATCACATGGACATATTAATACACGTCACTAACATGGGATTAATGTGTCACCATGTATATTATTTTCAAGTTTTTAATAATATTTTATTAATTTAAAATCAATCTTCAAGTGAAATAGCTTTATACTAAAATCTAATAAAAGATAAATATTTAATTTTTAGTGTCAAAATAATGTAAAATTATTTTACAATAAATAACATACACTTTAATTCCTAACAAAAAAGCCATATGTTTATGAGTTTTTTTCCCACTTATACACTTAAATATATGGTTCGGTACAATAGATAGTCTTATTTTTTTGTCTGCTGAAGAAGTAACAAACATCAATGTTAAATTCATACACGCAAAATAAAATCTCAAATTTAAATTTCGATGACAATAAAAAAATATTAAATATAAAAATAACAATATTATTAGTTGAGGTAAACCTTACAAATTAAATAGTCTTATTTATTCAAAAAAAAAATTTCTTAAAAGTTAATGTAAAAATTCTTGGTTCATACTTTCGATCAGAACACGTTGCATAAAAATAATTCTTAAAACAAAAAATTATAATAATATAAAAATAATTAAAAGGACTTCAGAAAAGAATAAAAAATAATTAAAAGAGCCCAAATTATATATTAAAAAAAAACTTTGTTTGAGCCCACAAATGACACCCATCACCCAGCCCATCTATTATTGTTCATATAAATAAAAATTAAAAAGAAAGAACATCATCTAATCATCAACCAGATCTACGCATAAATTTTGCGTTCTCTCCTAATTTTAGTAATGGCTTCAAAAACGAAGTAAAAAAAAGGTATTGACTTCAAAAACCCAATTTTTAAAGATGAATTTAGGCTTGTGAAATGATAGCTACGTTTATACCGAGAGGCATGCAAATCTCTACAAGGAAGCCGTGTGTACCATTTTAAACCATCAAACAAATTATTCAACTTAAATACTTTCAACTGTTGGAGGGAGACGGATTTTACATTTTAAATTATATTTTTTATTGAGAAAAAATTGAAATTTATAATATACAATTAAATATAAATAAAATGAATTAATATACGTATATATTAAAAATATAAAAATGTTATCAACGTTATCATTCCCACACCCGGGCTATAACATAAAATATTGGAGAAAACATACACCGCACCTACATTTTTCTGCATCAAATTTGAAAAGGGCTCAAATACAAATGTGGAGTATATTGTGATATCTACTCCAATATTTTTATAACCGTTAAACCAAAAAGAAATGGTTACCGGATCATAAAATCTCTAGTGGCACCAAGCTGTCTCTTAATATTAATTTGCAACTATCAAATTTTTATCACATAGAACCACCATCCAGTGTTTTGTTTTCAATAAAAATATACCATAAATATCATTGGAAGTTCATATATAATTGTGAAATGTTTGAGTTTAAATTCTGAACAAAACGTTTAATATAATAATATTAATATTTATAAGTTGAGTTAAAATTTAAGAACATTTCATTTCATATTTTAATTGACAATAATATAATTGTTGATTAATTAATAATGGACTCTTTGTTACACGTTTAAAAACAAATTGTTATTCAATAATTTATAAGTTATTTTTTTAGAAATTTTTAAAAGTAGAAATTATTTTATATTTGCTTGTCGTTGAGAAAATCATTTAAAAGAACTAGTTTTAAAAAATGATTTTTTTGAAAAGTTATTAAAATTAATTCTCATTTAAGCAGTTAGATTATTTTTCAAATTTTTATTCTTCCTGAAACATAACAAACAAATAAAAACTTTTAGAAGTGATTTTTTTAAAATAATTATTTTACAAAAAAACTATAACAAGTACACCCAATTTCTTTGTTGACAAAGTGACTGCAAAGTGATTATGATTGCTTGATATAGATGTGTTTTTTTTTTTTTTTTAATTATATATTTAAATTAAATTTCATTTTCAAGTGTCTTTCTTTTATTAAGTCACATTTAGTTTTAGGTAGGATTAGGGATGACAATCAATATCTATCTATGGGTACATATAAATATTTTGATGCTTCATATGAACTTCAAGGTTTGTTAAACTATAACTCAAAGATATCAATGGTTCAATCTCTGGTCATTTTTTTAAAACATTGACTTATAGATTTTTTAAACATATATATTATTTATGGGAAGTGCATGAAGTTTCATAAAAAATATTATTTCTTAGATATTATACACAAAGAAATGGGGGAGAGAGATTGAGTGAGTTGGAGAAGATAGCAACTAGATACGAAGGCTATAGTCATAAGAATTTTATACATAATTAAGAATTAAGAAATAAGAAAACGACAAAGGGAACAATATTAAAAAGAGAAGTGGTTGCCACAGTTTGTATCAAACCAGAACCTTTTTCACAAGAAGAAAGAGGTCTATAGTATACAATAAGTCAAAGTCTCTCAGAAAAGCCTCCCAATAATTACAACAACAAAAAAAAAACACTACTAAAAAGCATGTGGTGGAATGGTAACATTAACATAGCCAACATAGTCAAAGTCAACTACGCAAAAAAACAACACAAGAAAATCACTTTGGCATCTTCTGTTGAAATTCCACACACCTTAGCAAAACAAAACAAATGAATCATATATCTAAAAATAGAAATTTCCAATACTCCATCGCAGGTCCTTTCCTTCATATATATATGGTACTCCAGAATCCTTATGACGGACGAAAAAGGAAAAATGATCGAAAGCACTGCGATAAAAATCATCGTCGTAATTAAACTTATTGATGTAGATTAAATAATAATACTAATTAATCCTTCAAGTGATTAATTATGGACGATCAAAGCCTTCCTTAAGGTCCCTAGGAGATCCTTTGCGGTCACACAGTTTTCCTTGTTCATCTGCATTAGGATTAGGATTAGGATTAGGATGATCTTGGTTAATTTATATATTAATCTGAAGTTTGAACTTATAAAAATAAAATTGATAGTATTATTAAACCTGAGCAAGAATAGTTATGTCAAGAATGTTGTTTCCAAAGGGCAAAAAGGTAGTAGTTTGGAGAGTGAGATTATGGTTTTGTAAATGTCCAAGTAGAGTACACGCAACTCCATTCTCTTTGTCGCATTGAATCTTGATGAGTACGTCTTTAGAGGAAACTCTTACTTCGATTTCAGGGAGTGTTTGGTTGGAGTTTGATGACTCATCATTATTATCATCATCGGTGAAGATAAAAGATCTCTTCACTATAATTGCGGATTCAGCTTTTTTCTTTGTTCCTTGCTCTTCTAGACTCTGCAAACGCTCTTTTAGTTGTTTCACATACTTTATTGCATCTCCCAACACCGAAGCCTTATCCATCTGCACATGCCATTTATTAAAATTTTATTTTATTTTCTTTCAAATAATATTATAATTTTAATTGAGTGTGTGTAAGAATGAATACCTTCTTGAGGCCAGGAACGAGGGCCGAAAGAGCAATGAAACTTCGGGTAAGTTTTTCCCTTCGTTTTCTTTCGGCCATTACATGTTCTTGAGCTTGAGTTGAGTTTCTCATGGACTGATTCGCTCGGTTATCATAGTTTGATAATATTTTGTCTTCGTATGAACCTTGAGAAACCAAAGGTGTAATTTTCTCGATTTTTGGCTTTAGATCGGAATAATCCAAGTTGTAAAATTGTTGTGGTGCATTGAGGGGATCAAAAGAAATTAGTTGAGGTGTTGAATAGGAAGAAGGGTTCGATGTCTTGATCTTCTTAGTTGGTCTTGGAAGATCAAGATTTTCAAGTGGGAAACAATTTGGTGTTGTTTTATCATAGTTGAAATAGTTATTATCATTAGAGGAATCACTCTCGTCCAAAGAGTGGAAATTATCAAATGGATATGCAAGAGAATCCATAGGGTATTGGTGAAAGAAAGTGAGATCCTCCATGAAGGTGGATATTGAAGAAGAGAGAAGAGCTAAGTATGTAGTACTAAGTTGCGAGCGTTTTATATAGGGAACACCATACACGCTTCATACCCCCCGACAGGGTTTCATTATACACGTGTGAAAATGGATCCATATTCTTTAGATTGCGGCTTATCCTCGTCTTCACTCGTTAATTTTGGTCAAACTATGGGTTCTATCATCATCTTACTCTCCTTACAACATTTTACCACGTCAATTTCATAATTTAAGGTTTAAATTTTGTTGGAGATCGATATCTATAACATATACTCCCTCATATATTATAATTATTATATTATTATTTGACCATAATCAATTATTTCGACTCTGAACAGATTTATTAAAGTTCAAATGAAGTTAGAAGTCGAGTTTCGAGAACGAAAATGAATTCTATGTTATGAGAATTAGTCAAATCAGATTGGAGTGGAGTAATTGGAAATATACGTCAATTCTCATAATTTCTATGCGATACTCCATCCCTATTGCACTTTCAGCTGCATTCTATTGCACTTTCAGCTGCATTTTTTCTCTCTATCTCTTTCATCATTTTTCTCTCTGCTTCTTCATCACATTATTTCTCTCTTCGCTTCTCTCTCTCTTTGGTCACTCACAAAAAGCATCTTACTATTGATATTTCTTGCAAAACCATTAAACCACCACTATTTTGTTGTCAATAAATGAAATCGATGGTATAATTTACACTATTTCGAGATCTAATTTAGAGGCCCAAAAAATTTGAGGCCTAAGGCTCCAGCCTTACTTGCTTTTGACTTGGGTCGACCCTTAGCGAATACACACAATACTACACCGCATACCCTCGTATTTTTATTCAATAACATTATTATTATTATTATTATTATTATTATTATTATTATTATTATTATTATTATTATTATTAACTCTAACAATGGCGCTAATGAAAAACAGCATATAATACGAGACAAAGTTGAAGTTGTAAATGGCTGCCAGTGCAACTGCAAATAATATGACAACTAGGACCGATCGAGAGCTTCTATATTCCTCTCTCCCATCAAACTGGAATTAATTCATATGCTGCCCCCACATGCTATTTAATTATTGCCTTTCGTCAACAGTTTAGTTCAATTACTTTTTTAATATCAACTATAATCAATAATGTTAACATATTAATTTATATATACTACTTGGTTAAATAAGTCATCGTGTTTAATTAAGAAGCTTCGAATGTGTTTACACACATTAAATTTTGTTATTGTATCACTTTCAACGATGATTTGCACGATCGCGTAAGCATATTGACGAACCATGTTGATTGCATAATCTACTGCTGATAAATCAGTATAAAAACTCAATCATGTCCCCTTCGGGCTTACCCCTATTTCCAGGATATATAATTAGTGTAAGTGTAACAGTGTATCCCCATGTTTAATTTTTGCATTGCGATTTAAAATCAATTTTTTATAAAAAAAATAATTTGAACGAAAATAGAATGCAAAACATCGTATGATTAATTTATTATCACAACTATATTACACTCCAAGTGAATCACTAATTATTTACAATACTCTAAAATATTATTAAAATTAACATTGAATAAACAAATTAAGAAATATTATAAAATATGTTAAATTAAGATATCTTTTTAAAGTTAACAAATGAAAAAGTATAATTAATGATAAATTTAGGTAAAATTATATCTGTAATTTTTTTTAATACGTCTCTAATGTTTTAGTTTAATTTTTTTTTTCAAATTTATTATTTAAGAAATTTTATTGTACAACTTTATTTAACAATTTTTTTTGTAGTATTTATCTCTCTTAAAAAAAATATAATGTGATGAAAAATAAATAACTCTTATGTATTTGTCAGAGAGATAAACTTCATCTTTCCTCTAAGTCTTTTCTTATTCTTCTTTCACTGAATAATGGTGATATTTGGTCATTTTTTACGCACAATCACTGTCCACTTCGTTTTTCATTTTTCAATATAAATATGTGATTTTTACGTATATTAGATTTTGCTTTCGTTTTTTTATACTTATTTTGTTGTCTCATGTCGACGTTTATTTGATTTCTCTTCTTGATGCGGTGTTCGTTCTCGTCTTGTTGTGGTACTCATTTGATTCAGATTTACAAATCAATTACTGATTCAACTAATGACTAAGTCGTCAACCTTATAAATACGAATACATGAGTATTTCGGTCGTTTGGATTTTGTCACATTATATCTAAATATTGTATTATTTTATGTTATTAACTTGAATGTTGTTAGTAGATTTACATTCATCATTTTTTTTAACAAGATTGAATTTGTTTTTATATCAGATGTATTTTATTTATTTGAATGGATGAATATTTTTTTTAAAAAAAAAAACTCCTATGTATTTCGTTTCACAGAAGGATTGGAATGACGACACTATGACATTCTGCATAGATAATCTATACCTACTAATTTACATAATAATTATAATAATAAGCAACTTTTTGTAAAATAAACAAAATAATTAATACTATTAAGTATTTCCAAATAAGTAGAATGCGTCCTAGCTTGTTCATATATTTGGTTATATTTAGCTGTCTCATTACATGTGCCATATTATTAATAATTTAAATTTATGTCACATCTATTTAATCTTAATTTTAAAATATTATATAAAAAATACGTCAAAATTTAATATAGATTAGTATATCTAAATTATACAAAATAGTATCAAATTAATTATTTAACACAATATTATCAAATTAATTATGTATGTAGTTTTATATTTTTATTTAAATATACACTTCTAAAAAACTTTGACTTTGTCTAAATTAAAAAAAATAAAATCATTTGATCTGAACCTATCAATTATGCATGTCATACATTTCTGTCAATCGACCGATCTATCCATTTTTTTTACCCTTATATGAGATGATTTTTAGCTGGTAAACAAATTAGGTTTAAAACGCTGAATAATAGAATTTTTAAAAATTTTTTGACAAACGAAATATCAAATTTTGTTTCATTTTTGTTTGTACTTAACATCAAATCTTTATCAAGATCTTGTTTCAAAGTACCAAATATTAGCAAGATTTAAGGAAGAGAGAGATATGTAGCTGAATATTATTTTCCAGATATCATGAAATTTTTTAGTCGTGAGAACAGAAGTATAGGAATATCTATATACATATTTTAGGTGACACTTGCTTTAGAGAACAGATAACATTTTCTTTTTCTTCCAAAAACTAGAGAACAGATAACTATTGCCCAACGACAATATTGAAAATACATAAATTCTGGCAACTTTTTTTATTGAGGAGAAACTCTGGCAACCAATACAATGTAGTACACAATGTGATACGATGTAATGTATATCTCTTCATTTTTATTGTTTTTATAAATAACATCCATTTAAAAATTATTGTAATAAAAATTAATTAAAATGCTTTATCTTTTCATATTAATTGAAATAAATAAATTGAAATAAAATGAAATGTAAATTAATTTTTTTACATAAACTAACAAGAAATTTGTGCTATCGCATGAGTGACACGTTGATATTTTGAACGTGTCTCATGTAGATTTTAAACAAAAAATCTTATATTATTTATCAATGACAAATATTTATCCAATACTTTTTGTATTTATCAATGTCAAAGAATTATTCCGTACTTTTTTTAATATTTATCAATGATAAATGTTTGTCACATGTTTTTTTATGTATCAGTGACAAATATTTATTCTTTAATTTTTATATTTATCACTAACATGTTTTTTTGTGTAGTCGGGAAAAATACTTATCCAATATTTTGATTATATTTATCAATGGCAAAGATATGTCCTATGTTTTTTAATATTTATCAATGATAAATATCTGTCTCGTGTTTTTTCATGTATTAACGGCATATATTTGTACTATAATTTTTGTATTTATCACTGTCAACATTTGTCTCGTGTAATTCTTTATATTTATCACTGAAAAATATTTATTCTATATTTTTTTATAGTGCTTGAAATTAAAAGAAAGAAGAATGAAAAAAAAAAAATAAAAGACCAACAAATATTTATCCCATCATTTTTTTATAGGTTTAAATATGTGGTCCTTGCAATTATAATTTTTTTTTATGTATATATTTTGATCCTTGTAAGTTTTTTGGTTTGATTCATATCTCTACAAATATAGTTTCATTTTAAAATAGTCATTCCATCAAACTTCGGTTACAAAAACTCTAACACCGTTAATATGTCTCTGTGACAATGCATAACAGAAACTACACAATCGTGAACTCACCAACCACCCCACGCAAATCATCGAGACTACTCCTCCTTCAACCCAACAACAACAACTCCATCACCGTCGAATCTAAATCTACAAAGACATCTTCAATTCAATCAAGAACTCCACTATTGGTGTTAGGAAATCACCCAGATTAAACGATAAGGTTCCGTCGCAAAGACGATCTTCTAGATTCTCCAATAAAAAAGGTCCCTTAATAATGAGGAGATAATTTCATTTATGTGATTTGATGAGAGTGAAGAGTGGTTATGGTAATACGGAGGTGAACAATGGGATTTTTAAAGATGAAATTGTGGTTGAAGATGGTGGAAAAGGGAAGAGGAAGCGTGGTGGTGATGAAATAGTGGAAAGGTTGAGCAAGGGAGAAGTTGAAGATGGAGTGAAAGGAAAAAGAAAGTGCGGTGATGAAATTGCAGAATAGTGGATAAAAGAACAAGAATTAGCTCTTCATACAACTTATTTTAGTGTAAAACCTAGTTCCCATCTCTGGAAAAACGTTTCAAAACGGCGTTATAGTTTTTGTAATAGAAGTTGGATTGAAGGACAATTTTAGAATGAAACTATATTTGCAGAGATGTGAACCACACAAAAAAACTTACGAGTACCAAAATAAAAAATATTATCATTGCAAGGACCATAGACATATTTATACCTTTTTATATTTATCACTTATGTAATTCTATTCAAACTACAATATTTTTTTTTATATTTATCACTGATAAATATTTGTCGCATGTATTTTAATAGTGTTTAAAATTGAAAAAAAGAAGAAAAAAAATAAAAGACCAACAAATATTTATCCCGTCATTTTTTATATTTATCACTTATGTAATTTTATTGAAACTCTAAATTTGTTTTTGTGAAATTATATTGTAGTCTTGTTAATACATCCTTTAGTGTTTTTATTTTAGAGATCACTTATACAAATGACAATTATATTTCAGTTGCACTTTTTATTGCAGTTTCATGTGCAAAAATTTTTTTCTTCAGTTTTATGTGCAGGATTTTTAATTTTTTTTGTGTGCAGTTTTTTATATATAGTTTTGTTTTTTTTTGCAGTTTTTTACATGCAGTTTTTTTATTTGAATTAAATATCCATTAAAGTATATTATTATTTAATCCTTAAATAAATAAAAAGATTAAATTTTGAATAGACAGCATTGTGATTTTGAAGGTACATTCTTTTCTTAAATTGATAATAATTCTTTTCTTAAATAGATAATAGGTTGTAAATTGTTTAATCGATACAAATTGTGAACATTTTGAGTTATTATAGAAAGCATTTGATTATAAGAATATGTAAAAGACATGTATTCAAACATCGGGTAAATAATGGTTTTCCAAAAACTTTTCACACGAGTAAAAAGTATCACAAATAAAATAAAAGCACTCACAAAATTGTATCAATAAAATTTAAGATTAATTGAAACGACTGAAAGTCTAATGCAAATTAAATAGTTCTAAAATATTTTACAAAAATAACTAATTAATCTTATTCTTATGTTACCTGTTAAAGGTGGGGAATCCAATAAACTAAAGACGTTCGGAAAAAGGTCAATAATTTGTAATAAATAAAAGGTTTAATTGCTGTTTTGTTCTCCTATTTTAGCTGAATCACGAAAGTAGTCCATCAATTTTAATTTTTCTCAGTTTTGGTCTCCCAAATAGAATTTTGGTCCAAAACTTGATGAAGTGTCGTTTTTTTAAGTCACACCACATCATTTATGATCATAGATTTCAGGTATAATTGTTACACCACGAGATCTTGAGACATGGTGTGGCTTAAATAAGCGCAAAAAAAGAAACTTAATCAAGTTTTGGACCAAAATTCTGTTTGGAGACCAAAACTGGAGAGAAATAAAATAGAAGGACTATTTTCGTGATTCAGCTAAAATAGGGGGACTAAAACTGTAATTAAGTTTAAATAAAAACTCTAAACTTGCATAATTAGGTACTTCAAATCTAAGTATCACATGTACTCTCTAAGATGTATATGCACCAAAAAATGACAAACAACAAAAACAAAAGGGTGATGAAATGTTGATGTACTATGACATCATTTGTTTCGGGGAATGGTAGCCCAGCCATAGTATTATCCTTAGGGCTTGGTCTCCGCTCGAGGGTCATTTATCTCCATTTCTGTTCTTATTATTTGGTAAAGGATTGAATTCATTGTTTTGTTTCTTTCATGTGGGTAGCTATCCATATTTATGAATTACTCATTTGCAATTTTTTGTTGATGACACTTTCATTATGAGAGGTGTCAAAATGAGACATGATTTATTTGTCGAGATAGAATGATGATTTAGGAGCGCTCAATTTGCGAGTATTTAACAATGTTTTATTAGGTAAATGTTGTTGAGATCTGAATGGTTGTCTTATAGAGTGTTTGACTACTATGTATATTTTCTCTTTCATAGCATGTCTTGTGTTATGAATTGTTAATACTCCCCTGTTTTGGAATATAAGTATAAAATAAATTTAATTTTATGATTTTAAATATAAAAAAAGTTCAATTAATTCTAATGTTTTGATTATATTATTCCTACAATGCTCTTTCATTAATTTTAATTTTATTTTTTAAATAACTCTATATTTATGAAATAAATTCCCGTGAAGAATAATTTATAGAATACAATTAACTTTTTATTATTTTAAAAATATTAAATAATATCAACTATTTTTCATAAAGAGTAAGGTTGTTTTTCTCTTATGACACTGGAGGGTGTATATTATTGTGCTTATGGCATTTTTTTTAAAAGTGTCAGACAAATATTTGATTTATATTTTTAAGATTTGAGGACTCATTAACATTCTCTCTCGTTTTAAACAGAGTGCCACGTTAAAAAATTATTTTAAACTGAATGTTCTTTTCATTTTAAGGGTAATTGATGTAACAATTGTTTTTTAATCTCTTATCAATACTATATACACTATTTGAAAATATTAATATCGAAAACAGATAAATAATTAATAAAATATTTATATATGTACAAAAATTTTACATAAAAATTATTTTTGGAAAGAATAAAATATAGTCTTAAAATCCTTAAAAGAAAAAAACTTGTGAGCAAGATCCTATTCTTAATTAGCGTAAAATATGTTGTTTGTTGGTCATCGAAGCTATCCTAACGTGTTTTCATTTTCGAGGCAATCAATTTTGTGATTCAAATCACACATTACAATAATGGGTCTAACCTCGTTTAATTCGTGTACATCAACTCAACAACTATACTGTATATTCATCCACCTCACCATAATTCTTTTTTATTACTTTATTCCGTACACACTCGTCCCAAAATATATAAAATAAAAATAGTTAAAAAAAATTATATATTTAATTTAAATTTTATATCAAATAAATTAAACTTCTTTTATCGATTTTTAGAGAAAAATAATAATAGATTGGTATAGATAAATTAAAGTTATTTTATTTATAATTTGTAAATTATTTCAGAAAGAGTATCGCTTCATTCATTCGTTCATATGATAAGAAGAGATTGAGATCAACAAAAAAAAATTAATATATTCAAATATCTCATAAAAAAAAAGTAAGGGGTGTTAGGCTAATGATGACGATAGTTGAACTACAATAAGTCAATAAGCTACTACTCCATGAATTTCAACAATCCAACTCGAAGGTTCCTAGCTAGTTCCTGCACACTTAGGCTGAACTCCTCATCCATCTGCATTTTTAGTAAAAGATAAACAAACTAAGTAAATGCAAAAATTATCTCCGATCCAAACTAACTTCTCACATATGCATTTCTGTAAATGTTTGTAGAATATTTGTAAAAATAATATATCTAAGAACACATTTTTATTATAAAAAAATGTTAATTTATAATCACTTAATTAAGTTAAGAGAAAAATACTGTACCTGGGCTATGACGGTTATGTCTAGATTGGTGTTTCCAAATTGCAGTGTACTACTACTAGTGACCGATAGATGAAGATTATCTATCTCTTTCATTATCTTCATCAACACTTCCTTTTGTTTCTCACAATGAATTCTGATAAGCACGTTCTTTTCTGACACCCTTGCCTCAACTTCGGGCATCAACCGATTTGTTTTTGATTCGTGGCAGAAATTACCATATCCAGAATTTGATGAGGTGTCTGAGACATCTTCATGTGTATAACTGTTCTTGTTCTTGTTGTTGTTCTTCTCAACATAAACCACAGATTCAACGTTTTTAAACCTTGTGTTCTTTTCTTCAAGTACCTTCACTTGTTCTTGAAGCTGTTTCACGTGGTTTACAGCATCACTCAATACAGAAGCCTTATCCATCTGCACCCAAATGGAACAAACCCTTTGATTAGTATAATATTTGAATCCACTTAATTAATGAATAAAAATATTAATTTGGGTATTAAAATTGAATGTAAAAATTGAACCTTTTTTAATCCTGGAATGAGTGCTGAAAGTGCTATGAACTGTTGGCTAAGTTTTTCTCTCCTTTTTCTCTCAGCAAGTACGTGATCTTGATTATGTTGAGAAGATCTTGTAACTGAATCATTCTTCTTTCGTTTAGTTTCCTTTTTTTGATTTTCTAAGGACCCTTTTGAGGTTAAAGACTTTCCATGATTTAAAATTTTGGCTTTTGGTTTCAACGTAGAAGAAGAATCAATGTTCAATATTGGCTCTGGTTCTGGATTTTCATTGTTAAATGAAAGAATGTAAGGGAAGGAAGAATCCTTTTTTTGTGAGGAAGGGTACCCTGTGTTTGAAGGGTTAGTCTTAAGTGTTTTGGAAGGCCTCTCAAAGCTGTTAGCATCCCCTGAGGAATTACTCATAGTGCTTGAGTAATGACTATCACTATTATGATCTTGTGGCAAAGGGGATATTATGTCAATTTCATGATGAAATTGGAAACTTTCATGTACCTTGTTTGTATTTGATTCATTGATGAAGTTGTAATCCTCTGGTTCCTGAGAAAACATAAAAAAGGGTCACAAGAGATTATTCACTAAACATAAAGCTTCAAAAGGGTGCAAACAAAATTGTGGTCGAAAACATGTTTTTTATTTACCAAATCACACAACCAACTTGTCCATGACTCATATGTTGATGTCATTTTGCTAGCTGAAATGGATATATTTTCAGTCAATTGCAGGACAGCTAAGGAGCAAAGAACCTGAAAAATTGGTGAATTTAGGCATTAAGTTAAAATCAACCACACAAAATGCAACTTGTTGATACTCTGAATTGAAAATGACATCCATACCTTTCTGTCTCAACAAGTGAGTGAAGTTGCCTTGTTTATCCTTTTTATAAACAGTAAGAGTATCAACTACTTCCACAATAATATTCTTGAACGATAAATTATACTTTTGGCATCTTTATATTCATTTTAGATTTTAGTTTAGTCTTTTTTTTTAAATGATTTTTATTTTGCAAAGTGGACTGTTATAAAATTTCATCATTTGCGCAACTAGCTCAGTTAATAAACCCGATGCCAGATATGTTTCTTAAGCATTTAACTTTATGTTTGGGAGCAATTGAACATCATGGAATATTTATCTTATATTAATATTAATGTTTGAGTTTAATTATTATATAGCAACAGTGTACAAAATTTAAAATATTTAATAATATTATGATTGAGAATAATTGACAGTATAAAGTGTCCATATATACAAATTAAATTTAATAATTTTAAAATATATACAATAAATAACAACCGAAAAGTTGATTAACTTTTCCAAAATAATACAAATATAAGGTTAATGTTGACATGTTGTATATTATATTCTTTGTAAATTAACTCTAGTAATTAACTATACCAGCACTGGCAATGCTCTATTAGGTGTGCCAATTGGTTGGGACAATGAAAATGGTTTAAATAATTTAATAAACTTTTAAGTTTAATCTTACAATACTTAAAGTAGACATTTTTATGTTAGTAAAAAAGGAAACATTTTTATGTTTAAATTTTATTGAAAATTGAGTGGGGAATGAAATCTCTGAAAACATTTTATAAAAGGAGCTCAACTTTTTGTGTATAAAAAGAGGATTGTGCACATGTTTAAAATTATTCAGCAACAATACTAAATGCAAGAGGATGAGATGTTACGAGTTGTCGATAATTAATTAAAGAAAAAAAATCTGAAAACACTATCAAACCCAGAGCGTACAATCATCAAATTTAACATAATCTCATTACTTAATCAGTTAGTGGCACGGAGGGAACCTCTGTTCCTGTGCAGAACATAAATAATTGAATTGAAAATGCAAAAACAACTTCTTGGAAAGAGATCATGTGATGCTCACCTGCTATGATATCCATGGCTCAAATCTTGAGGTACTTTTGTGGGCATTTTTTATTTTGGAAAAATATTTTGAACGTGGCTAAAGATATTAAAATAAAAGTTAAATAAATTATTGTTTTTATAAAATTTTAAAATTTCATTTTTCATTTTTTTTAAAAAGTTATACTTTTTAGTTTTTACAAAATTATTATGTAAACAGTTTTAATTTTTTTTGGAACAACGATATATAATTTTGAATGATTTGTGTGCAAATATATTTACAATACTATTAAAAAAAATTTCATAAATAATGAGTTTAAAATTTAATTTTTATATCTATATTTTTAATATTTTTATCTTGACTATATGACATATAAAAAATTTATATTTATTTCATCTTAATTTATAAAAATTTAATTTCGTGTGGATGAAATTTTAATAATGTTTTAAATATGCTTGTAAGAAATCATTAAAAAATTTAAAAATTAAACGATATTTCATTCTAAAATAAACTAAAATAAGTTGTAGAATAATTTTATATGAACTAAAAAAAAATTATTTTTTATATAAAGATTAAAAATTAAATTTCAAACATTTATGAAGACTCAAAACTTATTTAAGTCTTAAAATTATTATTTTGTAGTATGTATATACCTCAAGAAATTTATGTATAATATCAATTTTTTATTTATTTTTAAATGAAAATGTCTCTTTATACAACTAAAAAGAATAATTTCTATAAGTAATTGAAATTCAGTTAAAAGATTAATTTTTTTTCCATATGCATCTGTCAATAATTGAATCTCTTACCAAAATTTGTAATGAGATCCAAATTTTACCACTTCCATCACACCATATTAATATTTTGTATAGTTTTTTTTGGTGAAAAGGTTTGTGGAATCTTTATTAATGGATATTGTGACAAAGGAATGTTTAAATAATTTAAAATGAGCAAACCATGATACAATGAAACACAAAATAAAATAACTAAGTTTCCATTCAACTATTTGATTATTTAACGATAAATAGAATAAAATTCTCATTTCATCATTTAGAAAATGAATGAATATATATAAATAAATTAAGAGTTGTGTATTTTGTGAAAATATTTTATGTTTTTTATTTTTAAAATGTGTGTTTTATTTTATTTTGATGAAAGACTCTTTAAGTAAATTATTGTAACAAAGATAATTTAAAATATTAGTCAACAAATATGTATTTTCAAAAATAATAAAAATAATTATTTTTAAAATTTTCATTGTTTATTTAAATATAGACAACTATTCAATTCAAAAAGTCAATTGTATCCTTTGAAATAAATTAAATTAACACAGTTTTTAAAATATAAAAACCGAAAATGTTTTCGTAGAGTAAACAGTCTATTTATATATATTTTTATTCTTTTTTACGCATACCAAATATATCAGTTTTTATTGATCTAATTATAACTCAATTGTCTTTTATAAAAATGACCAGAGAAATTACCCATTAATCATTGTTTGTCGGAAAATATTTCTTCTGTCTCATAATAATTGTCGCAATTGTAAGAAAAATTGTTCTAAAATTATTGTCATTTTTAGTTTCTAATACAACTTTAATTTTTTGTACTAATTCTACCTTATAATTAATATTATATGAATGACTCTCAATTTATTATCCTTCTACTTTTCATTTATGACAATTGAATCAATAATTAATTTATAAAAATAATTTGATAAAATTATTCTTCTCCCTTATTCATTTATTATTTTTTCTTAATCTTTGTGAAATAATGAAATACAAACGACCATTTTGAAATAGACAAAGTACTAAAAGTTCAACCAAGAAACATTTGCTCAAATACATGCTAAATCTTAGCTCAGAAGATATGTTTTGGAACGGAATATGACTTGCACAATCAGTCCAAAGTCCAAAATGACTATCCAGTTTGAGTGTCTAACCCAACGTCTTAAAAAAAATTAATTCCAGCCCATATACGCTAAGCTGTATTAGTATATGTATTTTTTTTTCATTTCCCAAAGCGATTGCTATGTGTTCATGAGAACATCTACGACAGAACTCTCACAATTAGATGTTTAAATTAAACAAATCTCACAGTGCACATTATTTATTTTATTAACTTTTAATTATAGTATTTTTTTTTTGTTGTCCTTGCTATAAATCCTCTTTAATTTTATTTAAAACGTATCATATATTAAACATAAGTATCTATCAAATATTAAATATATTTAAAACGTATCTCTTTTACCATGAATTCAAATTCGAATTTACAACAATATTATAAATGTAACTTCTTTCACTAAATTCAATCTCTATTAATTTTTAATTATAGTATATAACATCTAAAAATATTATTAAATAAATATTACCAATAACTATTATATTATTATAATTCAATAACACTTATTATGTATTTCAATATAATTTATTTATTAAACAAAATTCTCAAAAAATGAAGAGAGATAGAGTGGTTACAAAAACACTCATTTCTGAAAGCACTCTTTTTACTTACACCACAACAAGTGTGCATATAAAAGATGATACTTATAAGAGGATGATTTCAAATGGTGGATGGCCGAAGGAAGATTTCCATGCTACTCCTTCCAAACTAACATATAAATAAAAAATACTTTTATATATATATATATATATATATAATTCTGTTTGTTTTTTAACAGGTAAATTTTAACAACTTTAAAAAATATTTAAACTTTCAATAATTATATATCATATCTTACAAGTAAAAATTAATAATCATTTTTATTTTTATGATTAAGAAAAATATTACATATTGAATTGATATCGATCAAATTACAGTTTTATTTATAAAGATGAAGAGACTCACGAGTTATTACTTCTGAAGAGTATCGTCAACTATCGTTAGAATTTCGAATGATTTTAAATACTGGTTCACAATAGATCACTTATAAAAATGATCCACAATAAAATTCACCTTTTTTACAAAATAATAATAATTACTATTATTATAATTTAAATTTTGAATTAATTTTATTTAAAGTTACCTGTATTCAACCAAATTCGTTGATAACTAAAAATTTATCTTATTGTTTTAAGCAAATAAATAAAGTAATATAAATACGGACTCTTCATAAATGATGTTACGTGAAAAATTAATACAAAAAATCCTCACTCGTGAAAACACGTAAGACAAGAGACAAAAATGAGACCATAAGGGGATTATGTCACAATCATGGATCTTTGGGTAGCATCCTCTACTTTTGAATTTACTATCTTTGATAATTTTGTGGCTACCTCTCTAATAATTTTTATCTTTAAAATACATTGTAGTTATCAAAATCTCTAGAGAATTTAATTCCACCCACTTCTCTTCAAATGTAAGTCAATATGTGGGACCGAAACACAACCATAAAAGACAGTGAACTTTCTTCGACCTTTGAATCAAATAATTAAAATTTTATTGATCTAAAATTATTTATATTTAAGTCAAAATATAAATATATTTGCTAATATATTGAAAATGTCAGTTAACGCGGGCCACTACTATGACTTTGTAAATTAAGTTGTATAACTTTTGTATAATCATCCAAAACTTTTTCTAATAACAAAGATGTACATTTGTTTAAGATTAATAAGACAAATATACTTTATATTTTCTTACCACCCATGTACATTCACATATTATATCTATTATATTATTGATATTTTTAACTTTTATTATCTCAAAAACTCGTAGTACATATCTTTTTAAGTGTTTACCAAACGTTTTTATTTATAAATAAATGCCATTAGCATTTAAATGGGGTTATGAGTTAAGCAGTGTTTGGGTACGTGCATGACATGTGATAGTAGTGCAGATATATGTCCATCATAATTAATTATTATGATTACTACTTACAACCCCCATACCAAACAAAGAACACATTCACATTACGACATGGATCTCAATGCAGCCACGCGTATGTTTTTTACAAGATCATTTCTGCTCAACTTGTATCCCGTTCCCTTCTGCAAAATCAGTGTGGACCAATCCATGTAAGTTTTCTCAAATAATTTAACTGAAACGGATGCATTCATTAATTTCTCAGATCAATTTTAAAATAGGCTGTCAAAAAGGACAACAAGAATATCATAATTTAACTAATTTTGTCATATCAGTTGTAGTAGTTTTTATCAAAAATATTCTTCAATATTATAAGTTTTTATACAATTAAATTTATATAACAACTTATATGTAAGGATAAATAAATATTTTTAATCATTGTTTATAATTAACAACTGATGAAATAAGTTTTTTTTATTGCATTAAGAATATTATATAAAATTAACCAATATTTTTAATATATGTGCAATCAAAATTGATGTTTTTGTTTACCTGAGCAACGATGGTTATGTCAAGGATAGAATCCCCAAAAGGTAGGACACTACTATTAACAACAAAGAGATGAAGATTTTGAATCTCAACCAATATTTTGAGCAAAAGACCCATTTGTTTGTGACAGTGAATCCGAATAAGCACGTCATTGTCAGAAACTCTAGCTTCCACGTGGGGTAGATGTTCATTATTACCAGTAGCAGCCTCATCGCTCGTTGAGTCGCAGCTTAACGGCGGTTTGTTTACCGTCACTACAGACTCTATAGGACTATCCTTCTTCTTTTCCTCTAATACCCTCAAACGTTCTTGAAGCTCTTTCACATACTTTATGGCATCTCCTAGAACTGAAGCCTTGTCCATCTGTAGTAGTACATTCATTTACAACACAATCGAGTAACATTATTATTCTACATGATATTTTACACTATAAACACATAAAAATAATTTATATACATAATTTTAGTAGTGACTAGGATAAACATCAAATATTTTTATTGGGTATAAAAATTCTTTTAACTTATAATATAATATACATGCACTTAAAACACCAAACTTTTGGAAATGAAATAAATAGCTGGGCCAGGACATCAGTTTGATGTTTATGCGACAACAACTACAATTATTTGCAAGTGCACACTTGGACCATCTTTTATAAGAGTTGAAACTAATTTTAAGAACATAAAATTTACTTCGAGATCAATGTTTAATCGTCTGAGCGTTATTATTCAGATAAAAAAAAAAATCCTTTGAGCGTAATCAAATTAAATTATTTTTATCTACAAAATGAATTCAAACTTAAAGATGGAATTCAAAACTTCCTATAAAAGAAAGAAAACCTATTTTAATATTTTTTAACTCGATTACTCAAGTCAATTTTTTTAAAAAAAAACACAAACGACAAAAATTCTTTTTAAGTTAACTTATTCGAATATAAAATTTATATTTAAACTCACTTTAAAATAAAATTCACTTTCCAAAATAAGTTATTAATATTTTTTATAAGCATAATTTATTTAAAATTAACATTCCTCCATCGTAAAACCATGATGATTTTGTCACAAAAAAGAAACCTTATGATCGAGTTTATGAATGAGACATTGAGAGTAATGTTACCTTCTTCAAGCCAGGAATTAGAGCTGCTAGAGCAATTAAGCTCTGACTAAGCTTCTCTCTTCGCTTTCTCTCCGCAATGATATGTTCCTGATTATTAGCCACAGATCTCTTGGTTCCTTGTCCTTGAGAATTGATAGTTTCAACAAAGTTATTCTTTTGCAATGACCCTTTTTGAGTTTGAAACAGAACAACCTCATTTTGTTTTGTGTTGATAGAGGAAAATGATTTCGATTTCTCAAAGGACATAACTTGGGAAGTGGTCGAAGAAGGGGAAGAAACAGGGGAAAGATCTTGTAAAGTGTTTTTCGTTTTTAACTTTTTGTTGGGTCTTTCCAAATGATAAGAAGAATAGCTTTCTGAAGACAAAGGTTGTTGTTGTTGTTGCAAGTTTTCTTCTTGGTGTAGAACACTTGCTATGTCATGTGAAATAAACTCTTCATCATCGAACAAGTTTGGTTGGCATTGTTGAAACAAGTTACAATCATCTATTTCTTCCAACAGCTGGAACAAACAAAAAATAAAATAAATAAAATAAATAAATAAATAAATAAAATCACAAAGAAAATTAAGTTTATTTCTTACCAAATTAGATAGCCAGCTGGTCGCTAATTCGTTGGAAGATGTGTTTAATTTCTCCATAACAATAACTGTGATTGAATTAACACTTTATGCTTCACAATTCTGAGAAAGACTTTCCCTTCCTATCCTCTTTATAGTCCCTATACCCAGCAACTGTACTATTAAAATATTATATTACTTTAGGGAATTAAATAAAATATTAGTTCTATTTTATTAATAAATGAAAAATTGTTATCGCGATTACGTCCTGACATTTTTGGCCCTGAAAGAGATATTTTCTTTTTATTATTATAAAATAAAAATTGGAAGACATTTAAACGTGGTAAATTATCTAGACCATTGAACAATTGACTGGTGGCAGTGGTGGCACTCCACATAAAATATAACTAAATATATATTTTAGTTCTTGAAAACAAGAGTAAGAGGAGCTGAGTTTAGTCTTTTAAATTTAGGAACAATTCAAATTAAGTTATACAAAATGATAATTTAATTTCTTAAATTAAATAATTAATAACAATTTATTTAGTTATTTTTTTAAAAAAATTTGCACCATAATTTTAAAAGTTGTATGGTTTCATGTATATTTACTAAAAAAATATAGTTTAATTGTAATTTTGATCTCTTTATTTTTATTAATTTACGAATTTTTTGTTTAATTAAATTAAGTCAAAATATTTTGATGGAATGATTAAATAAATTAATATTCTTTAATTTAAAGAATTAATATTTGCTAACCGAAGAAAAAGGTCAAAACTTAGTAGTAGGACAGATACAGTGCTGCATCATGATTTACTCAATCACAAGAGGAAAAGGCTATGTCACCAATAATTAAAGCTTCTTTTTTCCAGGAAAATTGAATCTGCAAGCTATTTTTGTCCTCTTTTATTTTCTTTTTTGTTTTAATAAAAATTATGAATGTGAATGAGAGGAAGTTAATGGTGAGCCAAACCAATGGACTTAATAAATGACCTCATATTATCTATTTTTGGCAAAAAAATTGATTGGACTAGCAAAATTTGATATGATAATGTGTATCTGATTATTAGTGTGGTTGATGAATATCTTTTAAATAAATGTATGAAAAAATTATATAAATAAATAAATAAAAGTCACGTAATATAATAATAATCTCAATAATTGAATCTAGCCACGGGCTCACTTGGCATGTGCCAATTTCTGCTTTTCCATCGGATTTTAATTGGAATGGAAGTTCTTTTTTTACAATGTCTTTACATTATATTTCTATTGTGTTTTTGAAGGGTACATAACGAAAAATGTCATTAAATATATCTTGGTTTCTAAAAATGACAAAAAATTTAAGAGAAAAATAAAATTTAAAAAAATTAAATATTAAAAACATATATAACATTGAGATATATTGTGACACCTCATTAAATTTGTGTATATTTTCACAATTTTTTTTTTTACAAATTTGACACAAGAGTTATAAATTGTATTAAATTATTAAACCGATTTATTTTCCACGGATTCCATGACTAATTCATTATTTTTTTAAAAGAAAAATTTAAATACCTTATTTTTTAAAAAATATAAAAGAATTATGGTATCCGACAGAATTCTAATATAAATGACTTTTTTCAATATTTTTATTTTAAAAAGAAAAATTTTAAATACTTTATTTCAAAATAAAGAATTATGGTGGCCCAATAGAATTCTAATATAAATGACACCATTATATTATATGTAATTATACGGTGGAGCATAATTACTAACAAATAGGATATTGGATTTTAGAAGTAGGTTATTATTACAACGACTTTACTATAATGTTTAGAGGTATTTTAACAATACATTCTTTAGTATATATTTTTTTCTTTTTAATGGATTAAAATTTATATATCTTATTATATATGTAGGTTCTATATAAATTTAGTGAATTTCAACCAATTAAAGAGAATATATTGAAAAATGTACATTAAAAAATGTTAGTACTTTAGAAATTTGAAAATTTTATGTTGGACTTTTTATGTTCTATTGATGTATGTATTATTATTATGGCAGAATTGTAGACTATTTTTAAATGTTTGAATGATGCCTTTAATTAAGAATATAATTGACATAATTAATTCTGATTCTCAAGTAGATGTGAGATTGGTGGAGCATAGGTGTAGTGTTAGACACCTTTTATTTATCTTTACTTCAATAGATTTTGACAATATTTCGTGAATTTGCCCCCATCCCCACACACACACTTGTTGGCTGATATGTTGTCTTTCTTAAAGGCATAGCATTTTTCTTTGTGTTTTATTTAGAGCTTAGCCCGGTCATTTCTTTAATTTGACTCGATAATACCACATCAACTTTCATTATCCACGTCATCATTTTTATAATGACAGGAGATGTCGATGAGGACAGATATTGAGGGGGCCTCCATGAGTTGATGCCCTCCTTCTAAAGGACTCTCATGCACATCTTACTTAATTTCTCATGTATACACACACATTATTTATATTTATATAAAATTATATATATATATATATATATATATATATATATATATATAAAATATCATGTTTAGACGATTTTGTCTTTCCAATTTTACATTTTCTTTAAACTATTTTATTTTCTTATTTAATAAAATTTTAAAAATAACTATATTTATACATAAAATCAATATCGAATTTTGATATAACCTTTTATTTTTTTTATTTTATCCATAGTTAAACAACTAAGTTTGTTTAAATAATCGTATAAAATTTTATAATTTTTATTATTTTTATCAAATTATCTTTTAGATTATGTTAGATGTAGGTAAGGATTTCAGAAAAACCGATATATAAAGAGATTTGTTAGTAATATATGCATAAAAAGAAATAAAATAATAGAAATAAATTAATGTTTTAATATATTTCATTGGTTAATGCTCACGCCATCAATTTTTGATCGACCATATAATGGGGTGTATCGCCAAATTTCATACCCTTTTCAATATATCTACAAAAATAAATTTGAACGTTAACGCTCGACAATATGGTACTGAAAGTCACCTTCGATATTAGTTTTATCGTAATTTTTATAAAATTTGTGATGTTATTTTTTATGAATGAATGAATGATATATCTATTATTTTGTCTATAATAAGTTTTTTATCTGATGCAATTAAGACAAATCACAATTTTCAGTTGGGCCTAGCAATTAATTTTCAATAAAAAAACAGCCTATATCAAAGAGTTTCCAGGCCTAGTACTCTCATAAACCAACAACAACAGCCCAAATAAAAAGGACAACAAAGTAAGGCCAAGGGTTCATATACAGCAACAAACACAGATACTGGAAGGAAACAAGTTCTAATGTTAATGTACGGATTATCATTATCACTGAGATCCAGTGATACATAACAATAAAGGGTAACTATAAAAGACATATTATATTGCTCACAAGCATTTAAATCATTTTCCTAGATAGAAGAATTAATGTTTCTGCAATCTCCCAATCCGGCAGGTCCTCTATTTTCTCAGGAGCAATAGAGTGCGATGTTGATGGCTCATTAACATTGTCTTCAATCCCAATAGCACCACTTACATGTTTTGCACTTCTGGTGCAACCTTTGCTGTCATATAAAGGAGTTTCTGCAACTCCTGTCTCCTCATCTACATCTTCCGGATAAGCATTCAGATCGATTCCTCTATATTTCTTGGTGTCTCTATTTTCTGACTGCAAGACAGTGAGATATGCATTAGCAGGGTACATTTGCACAGTGAATAGGTTATCCTAAGCACATACATAGTTACAGACATTTAAATTCTTGTCAAAGTTATATTATATCACTCTTAAAGTAGAAAATTTATTTTTTCCACTCGACTATGATATTTGACTGATTGTTCCAGGTTCTAATGTTAATGTTAATGTATGGACTATCATTATCACTGAGAATAAGATCCAGTGACACATAACATAAAGGGTAACCACAAAATAGGCAGATCCCCTGATTTCCCAGGAGTAACAGAGTGTGGTGTCGATGGCCCATAAACATAGTCCTCAATCCCAACAGCACCACTTACATGTTTTGCATTACTAGTACCACCATTGCTGTCATCTTCAGGAATTTCAGCAACTCCTGCCTCCTCATCTACATCTTCTGGGTAAGCATTCAGATCAAATGCCCGATATTTCTTGGTGTCTCCATTTTCTGACTGCAAGACAATGAGTATTAGCACAGAGTACATTTGCACAGTGAATAGGTTATCCTAAGCACATACATATTTACATATATTTTAAGCCTTGTCAAAGTTTATTATGTGGCTCTTAAATTAGGACATTAATTTTTCTACTTGACTAAATTAATAATTGACTGATTGTGTAATATTTATGATGCAACAAAGTGAATCATATTTTCCAAAAAGTATTGACAAAGAGAAGACTCAGTAGAAAGGTTATAAGATACTAGTATTATAACCAATCAAAATCTGAATATAATATAATATAAATATAAAATAGTATAAAACCACAACCATCTATTATCTTCAAGTACTACCTAGTGTCAATCAATATTCTAGGTGATGGAAAAGATAATTTCGAGCATGTCAATACCATTAGAGCATTTGAGATCGGTGTGTTTGAGTTTATGGAGTTATTTGCCTTTCGTTCTTTGAATACACCCCAGAAGAACAACAAATCATTCCAACCTACAAAGCACAAAGTAGCAAGAGAATAGTAAAAGAGAGACAACTGTAAACATAAACATTAACATGGTTCAAATCAAATCATATATGATGAGTAAGGAAAATATCTTACGCTGGATTTCCTTAGGTAGAATGTTTGACGGAAAAATTAAAAGCTCAGCCCCATCCAGATTTCCTTTCAGAGCCAAATCATGCTTGGTCATGTAATTCATCAATCCACTATAATATGTATTATAGCTGCAAAAAGGAAAAAATACTTAAAAGTAGACAGAATAAAACCAATCTTGTTAGTTAAAAAAAGAAATGTCTAACGAACCTATTAACATCTTTAGCAAAAAAGTGGAGGCCAATATTTTCCATGGTGACTTGAGCTCCCATAAATTGAGATGGCCAAATCCTCAATCGAGGCAGTTCCTCAAGTATAATAATCTCGGGAAGTTTGTACACAAGTTCAAGAACTTTAACTGAAGGACAAGTTGATAGATGAGCTTGAAACCCATCACAAGTCCTTGCAATCCCTTCACTGCTGTGTATCTGAAATTTGCCTCTGTATGGATCATCATGAATACGCATGAGAAACTTCACAGTAGTAAACCCTTACAGCAAAACAAGATGAATAGTTCAATGAAAACAAAGAAAACGGGTCGTACAGCCATGAATAATGAAACTCCGGAATGAGATGACTCTGTGAAAGAATTGTTGCCTCAATCAGGGCCAAGTCTCTCAATCTAGACCATTCATCAAAAGCATGGCCTTCCATTATAGCTGTAGTAGCTTCTGTGGGGTCCTCAGCTTGCCGGCTCTCCTTTTTTTTCTTTTCATTCATATAGTCTGTGTCTTTATGAGTGTCGAAATTGCTTGCCTGTAATCTATGACCCAATTTTCCTGAACTATCAACATCAAAATTATGAAAACTGGATCCTGAAAATAAAGCATCACTATCGCCACTAGAAATAGTTTCATTTCCAATATTTCCTGCATTGACACCAGAATAAGAAGCCAATAAGAACATTGCAGGATTATGTACCCATAGAATTTGATGACATGAATTAGATGCAATTTAGGACCTTTTCCCTTTCTATTATCATGAAACACTGGATTGCTGCCATCCTTCCGCTTTTGCAAACAACCAGCCTTTGCTAACTTCTCTTTAGTTATCAAATTTGCAGCTTTGGATGAACTTGACTTCAACTGAGAGCCTGCACAAAGAGAACCTCTAAATTTAACATAACAATCTTCATTGAAAATCAAAATAGTAAACATTCTACCACATATACAAGTTTTACATTTATCCCGTGCTATCTTAGTTTGTGAACCCAATTTTAACGATCCATTACCAAAACAATATGGTAACATTTCCTTTTTCACAATGCCATATGAAAATAGCTTTGGAGGGGAAACACTACCAGCGGCCTCCAATTTCACTTTCCTCAACTTCTTAGATGGAAGTTTCTTACCTAGTGTAGAATGGTTGGGCGAATTTGATGCTTCGAGAGACTTTTTGCTACTTAGTGTAGAATGGTTGTGTGAGTTGGATGCTATGGGAGATAGATCGCTTGTTGCCCGAGCCCTTCCATTTTTTCCTAACTTAGCTAAGGATCTAGATGTTCTCTATCACCACAAGAATGGGAAGACTTACCTTTGTCTTGATAATCACAATATGGTAACCCTTCCTCTTTCACAACAACATATGATGTTAGCTTCGGAGGAGTAACACTCTCCGTATCCTCCAATTTCAGCTTCCCAAACTTCTTGGATGGAGGTTTCCTGCCTAATGTAGAACGGTTGCATGAATTAGATTGTTTGGGAGATTGTTTCCTACTTAGAGTAGAATAGTTTTGTGAATTGGTTGCTTCGGGAGATATATCGCTTGTTTTACGAGCCCTTCCACTTTTTCCTAACTTAGGTAAGGATTTCACATGTTCTCTATCACCACCAGCATGGGGCGCCTTTTCCTTATCTTGGTAATCACAAAATTTTTGTGGAGAAGAACCAACAATACTTTTGATTGATTTTGTTTTTACTTGGCACGGTAAAGCCAAAACAACTAGAGATTTGTTGCAGGGTTTCGATGAGCTAGGAGCTACAAAACTTTTTTCAACGGCCCTGGATTTTTTCATTTCTTGATCTTTTAAAGGGTCTCCATGTCTCTTAAGTTTTGAACGAGATGTAGAACTTACATCATTTGTCCTACTTTTCCTATCATTTGGAGATCTAATTTTTTTTGAACCTTTAATAGATTCATGGTTTATTTGCTTTTCAAATAGGCGTCCTTTCATTCTTCTGGCAACTTTTTGAACCGTATCTTGCATTAATGAGCCTGCTCCTTCCCTTGGCATGCACTCTTCACATGTCCAACTATTAGGAACTTTCTTCAGTTGAACGCACATACAATACCTAGTTGATTAAAGAGAAACAAAACATACCAATTTCACTTCCATGTAAAGCAAAAAACCAAAATCCTATGTAGACATGCAAATTGCTAGAAACAAAGTAGAAGCTGCAAACTATTGAAATACTTACGTGTGTTGTGCACCATCGGTACACTTTTTACAAGCAAGCAAGTGTTCTTGCCCTAAATCCCCACATGTATCACAAACTCTAACCTGTTATCACGTGGAAGTGAAAAGATAAATAATATTGTCCATAAACATAACGTTAGATCAAATTGAACACTTTTTCTTTTAGGGGGGTGATAAAAGAAGAGAGGCACAAGAAAAAATAAAAATAAAGATGGGCCAACAATATTTAAGTGAACTACATGGCAAGAAGCAAATATGAATTCTGACTTCTATAGATAGAGTTATAAAGAACCAAAGAATACCTCATATATGATATAATAGCATTAACGGCACATAAATAGCAAAAGCACATAAATGGTTTAATATCTACCATGTGCCCAGCAAGAGTCTTTTGGACATAAAGCATGGACACTCACAGGTCCGCTCGACCTTGTACTGAAATTCAACTTGTGTTTTAGGGTGTAGCTAGGTTAAAACAGGAGGGAAGGAAAATTTTTTATTATTGTTATTGAAACTGAAACAGTACAAATATATATATATACAATGCTGCCAGCTATCTAATGAATGCAGAATAAAGTAAAAATAAATTAGGAAATAAATCAAATCAGAGTGATTTGATTATTTCCCAAAATACAAATAAACTTAAATAGAAAATCAACTAATAAAGACAATCATATCAGATCTGATTGCTATATGTCAACACCCCCCCTCAAGTTGGTGCATATATGTCTAGCATGCCCAACTTGCTTACAAGAAATTCAAAACTGGGTCTGAACAATCCTTTGGTAAGGATATCAGCAACTTGTTGTGAAGTAAGGACAAAAGGCATGCAAATCAGACCTGCATCTACTTTCTCTTTTATAAAATGTCTATCAATTTCAACATGTTTGGTTCGGTCATGTTGAACAGGATTTTGAAAAATACTAATTGCTGCCTTGTTGTCGCAATACAGCTTCATTGGAAGATTTATAGGAAGTTTAAGCTCTTCTAAGATTCTTTGAAGCCATAGGATTTCACAAACACCTTGGGCCATTGCCCTATACTCTGCCTCAGCACTGCTTCTAGCTACTACATTTTGTTTCTTGCTCCTCCAAGTAACTAAGTTTCCCCAAACAAATGTGCAGTAACCAGATGTTGACTTTCTATCCGTGATGGACCCTGCCCAATCTGCGTCAGTAAATACCTCAATGCCTTGTTAATCAGTTTTTTGGAAAAACAGTTCCCTTCCGAGGGAACTTTTGAGATACCTTAGAATACGGTAAACAGCCTCTAAATGTTCTTCGTGAGGTGAATGCATAAACTGACTCACTAAGCTAACAGCAAATGCTATATCTGGACGAGTATGAGATAGATAAATTAGTCTTCCTACTAATCTTTGATACCGAGATGTATCCACTGGATCACCACTGCCATCACTACCAATTTTCTGATTAGGATCTATTGGAGTATCAGCTGGCCTACAACCCATCATCCCGGTTTCTTTTAGAAGGTCTAAAATATATTTCTGTTGTGATACAACAATCCCTTTCTTTGATCTTGCAACTTCCATTCCCAAAAAATATTTTAAAGACCCAAGATCTTTAATTTCAAACTCAGCAGCAAGAGATGCCTTCAAATTTTTTATTTCATTAGAATCATCCCCAGTGATAACAATATCATCTACATAAACGATCAATATAGCCATTTTACCTTCAGAAGAATGTTTCACAAACATGGTGTGATCGCTTTGACATTGAGAATATCCCTGCTTCTTAACAAATTGGGTGAATCTTTCAAACCACGCTCGAGGTGACTGTTTCAAGCCATAAAGAGACTTCTGAAGCTTGCAGACCTTTTGGTTGAATTTAAATTCAAACCCCGGGGGTGAATCCATATAGACTTCCTCCTCTAAATCTCCATTTAAAAACGCATTTTTTACATCTAGCTGTTGTAATGGCCAATCCAAGTTAACCGCTAAAGATAAAAGAACTCTAATAGTGTTAAGTTTTGCAACAGGAGCAAAAGTTTCTGAGTAATCAATACCATAAGTTTGTGTAAAGCCTTTGGCAACTAGTCTGGCCTTATACCTCTCTACTGATCCATCAGCCTTGTGTTTTATGGTAAACACCCATTTGCACCCCACAGTTCTCTTTCCCCTAGGTAGATCCACCTCTTTCCAAGTTTGATTTTTTATAAGAGCACTCATCTCTTCCAAGACAGCTTCTTTCCACTTAGGAACCCTTAGAGCTTGTTGTATATCTCTTGGGATCTCTGTTTTTGTCAGTTCACAAGTAAAAGCTCTAAAAGTGGGGGACAATTTGTCATAAGATATAAAGTTACTGATAGGATGTTTTGTACATGCTCTTATCCCTTTTCTAACAGCAATGGGTAGATTAGAATCATCAAAGGTAGGTTCTAAAGGAACAAAATCATTGGGAACAGGTTCAGCAAAGACAAGATTATTATGATCAAAATTTTCAGAATTTTGAAAGGGTACAACAGAATTAGAAAGACTTGTACCTGTTGGATCCTTGGATGTTTGGCAGTGTTGAGGTTCTCTTCTCTGAGGCACTTTTTTTCTTAAGTATACATGGTCAAATGGTTGGATACCTTTGTTACCAATCTCAACTGTCTCATTCTCAACTTCTGGTTCTGTCAAAACATTTTCTTGAATATTATGTTCATGGCTTTCTTGACTAGATTCACCCAAAGATTTTGTTTTGTTATTTTCCTCAATTTCTAGTATTTTCAAATAGGATTCTGTTATGTTACTTTTCTCACAATCTGTTTTTTCCAAATTATTTAGAAAATCCAAATTTGCAATTTTTAAATATTGAACATCATCTTCTTTAATTATCCCCACTTGAAGATGATTACCAAAAAAAGGAGTTTTTTCAAAGAAAGTGGCATCCATAGTCACAAAAATCTTTTTGGAAATAGGTTCAAAACATTTGTATCCTTTTTGATTGGTTGCATAGCCAATAAAAACACATTTTCTTGCTCTAGGCTCAAGTTTTCCTTGATTCGGATCATGAATATGAACAAAAATAGTACATCCAAATATCTTTAGGGGTAGAGTGTATGAAAATTTATTATTAGGAAATAGACATGTGAAAACATCAAAAGGAGTTTTGTAATTTAAAATTTTGGTAGGCATCCTATTTATTAAATATGTTCCAGTGAGAATTGCTTCTCCTCAAAGATACTTTGGAACCTTATTTTGAAACAACAATGCCCTAGCAACTTCAAGGAGATGTTTATTTTTTCGTTCAGCCACTCCATTTTGTTGTGGAGTATCCATACATGAACTTTGATGAATGATACCTTGTTGTAGGAAAAACTCATTTAAGTGTTTATTAAAATATTCCCTTCCATTATCACTACGGAGAATTTTGATTTTTACTTGAAATTGGGTCAAAATCATTTGAAAAAAACTTTTGAAGATACTTTCAACTTCAGATTTTGTTGTCATTAAGTAAACCCAAGTTAATCGAGTGTGATCATCTATGAAGGTAATAAACCATCTTCTTCCATTAGGAGTAGGGTCCCTACAAGGTCCCCAAACATCACTATGAATTAATGTGAATGGACTAGATGGTTTATGCACCTGAGGAGAATAGGAAGAACGATGATGCTTTGCAAATTGGCAAACTTCACAAAAAAACTGATTTGGATTTTTATTCTTAAAATACTTGGGAAATAAGTGCTTCAAATACAAAAAATTTGGGTGTCCTAGCCTATAATGCCATAACATTATTTCTTCATTATTATGAACCAAAACTGAGTTGAGACAATTACTATGAAATTCCTCTTTAAGATCAGCCTCATCATCGAAGAGATAGAGACCATTGACCTCTTTCGCACTGCCAATCATCCTCCCCGATTTCAACTCCTGAAATTGACAATTAACTGGGTTAAAAATAGCCAAACAGTTAAGATCTTGTGTTAATTTGCTTATGGACAGCAAGTTACATGACAAATTTGGAACATGAAGGACATTGTGAAGAGTTAGAGTTTTAGAAATAGGAATAGAACCAACTCCAGCTATGGTGGAAAAAGTACCATCAGCTATCTTTACCTTTTTATGACCTGCACAAGTACTATAAGTGGAAAACAATTTTGAGCAATCTGTCATATGATCAGTGGCTCCAGAATCGATGATCCATGGAGTTTTTGAATTTGGTTTGAAACTCAAAAGAGCAGAAGAGAAAGAGATACCTTTTTGAGCAAGAGAGGATGAAGAAGTAACTGACATAGAGGTAAAGAGCTTATACAGGTGCTCTAGTTGTTCCTTAGAGAAAGGAGATGCCTTAGAGTTAACTTTATTCTCCACATTTTCTCCATTTGCAGCTTGGAAGGCCCTACCCTCTCCATTTGGCTTCTTCTTCCAGTTGGGTGGTTTTCCATTAAGTTTCCAACAAGTTTCCTTAGTGTGCCATGGTCGTCTACAATGATCACACCAAGGTTGTTTTTTTCTTTCTCCATCTGCTTCGTATCCCTTTGCAGCCATAGCCGAACTCTCAGTTTCTTGCACCCTTGTACTATCAGAGTTTTGCAGCATAACTTTTCTTCTGGATTCCTCCCTCCTTACTTCAGAAAATACTTCCCTCAATGAAGGCAACGGTTTTCTGCCCAAAATTCGACCACGGACTTCATCAAGTTCTGGATTGAGTCCTGCTAAAAACATATAAACTCTATCATTCTCTTCTCTTTTCTTAAATCTGTTTGCATCTTTGGAATTCTCCCAATCATCCTCATAACATTGGTCAAGCTCCTGCCAAAGGACAACCATGAGATTAAAGAATGTTGTGACATCTTTATCTCTTTGTTTGGACTGCCACAAACGAGTCTTAAGTTCATAAATCTGTGAGGAGTTCTCCAAGTCGGAATAGCAATCGCGTACAGCTTCCCACACCTCTTTTGCAGTGGAAATGAATAGGTAGGGCTTCCCAATGGAAGATTCCATTGAGTGAATCAGCCACCCAATGATTAGGGAATTCTCTGACTTCCATTTTTGGTAGGCTGGATCGGTCTTCTCTGGTTGAGGAGTATCTCCAGTCAAGTAGCCTAACTTTCCCTTGCCATCAAGAGCTAACTTCACAGTCTGGGCCCATTCAACATAGTTTCTGCCATTCAGCTTTTGGATTAGAAGCTGTAAACCAGAGTTTATGGATAGTGGATCATTTGTGGTAGGGGTTGACACGATTTTAGGGTCACCAGAATTTTTTTCTGGTATTGTAGTAGTGGAGGAACAATTTTTTTCAGTTTCTTGTAAGGACATGGTGAGCTGCCACAGGATCAGAGCCGAAGCTCTGATACCATGTGTTTTAGGGTGTAGCTAGGTTAAAACAGGAGGGAAGGAAAATTTCTTATTATTGTTATTGAAACTGAAACAGTACAAATATATATATATACAATGCTGCCAGCTATCTAATGAATGCAGAATAAAGTAAAAATAAATTAGGAAATAAATCAAATCAGAGTGATTTGATTATTTCCCAAAATACAAATAAACTTAAATAGAAAATCAACTAATAAAGACAATCATATCAGATCTGATTGCTATATGTCAACACAACTTTCATTTAGAAGAATGCAGCACCAAGGATTGAACTCTGAATCATATGGTCATAAAGGCTATGATACCACGTCACAAACCGCCCACCTTCAAAGCTTAAGCTATTGGGTGAAAGTACATTAACAAATTGATATCTAGCACCTATTTTTGAAAGAGTTGATCATCCAATACCAAACATATTCTGTAGAATGCAACAGGCATGGCTCTGAAACATAAATAAAATACACTTGATTGCTTACTGTGCTATATCTCACTTTATTTTTCCTTTATTTCTTCAAAAGGCAACAATCTATATATTTTCCGAAGCACCACCTTAACCCATCCATTTGGATATATCCTTTTATATTTGAAAATTTCAAAATCTAACAATTGCAATATTATTTCGTAAATTACAATCCACATAAAGAAGCTTTTTGATGCAAAGCATCAAGGGACTATCTATGATGCAATTGACCCAGTTTTCCAACATTCAATGATGAGAAATTTCAAAAACTATGTCGCAGCTATATACAAAATAAGATTTATCCTGAATCTGGAAACAAATAGCAAAATGGGGTCCAACAAGGAGATGTTGCAGGCAGATTTTTGTGATTCTTTTTCTACATCAAGGATATTTTTCACTTGAGCATATATTTGTTGACAATCTAGGTAGTTAATCCCAGACAGCGGTGTGCGCAGCCAACTCCAAAAGTGAGATAGCGGGATAGCGCATTCCGGGATAGGCGGGATAATTGCTATTTTTTTGAACAAATTACATGAATAATATTATATAAACCTATATTTAATGCAAAATTAACAAATGACTCAAACTCTGAAACATTCATAATTAGTAATAACAAGTCTTACTCTTAGTCAAAACATATATTAAAATACCAACAAAAGTCAAGGTAATAAAGATGATGCATATTGAAGTCTTTAACACAGAGTAATAAAATAACTAAATATTAAAACTCAAATGTATGTTCTAGCATAGGAATCAAAGATAAGCATCATCTTCATTAGCATATTCTACTTCTTCTTCTTCTTCTTAGGTGAAAGTAGAAACAATAAAATAAAGAAGGAAGAAATAATAGCAGGATCTCGCTGGGAAACGTTGGGATTAAATACGCCGGGATAGCGGGATCTCGCCCAGATCTCGTCGGGATCTTGTTTCACGCTGTCGCGGACCACGCCGTCACGGTCAGGCACTGTACCGCACCAGGACAGCGGGATCTCGCCGGGAAACGCTGGGATTAACTACCTAGTTGACAATTAGGTATTAAATGTATGAAAACTTGCAAGTAATGTAACACTAGCAAATCAATAGTATGAATGAACCTAAAATCCACAAATTTTACAATTACTAACACATTTCTACATGAATTGAAAGAAAATACCCCATACCCATTCGTCCATTAAAGCGTTACTAGGACTTCCTCACTGCGATTGCCGAGATTATGGCATACAGGTATTGTTAATCACGGGGACAGGTTCCTAGAGATGATTTTCAATTTTAAAACAATTAAAATGTGCATCGGCTCCCCCAAATGTAGCAATTCTGTAAATATCATATATTTGATTACCTCACTCAGATATTGTCGTTATAGCTAGCTACTGATGACTCCAGTTGTTTGCTTGAGCACTCAAAAGGTTCTCTCTGGAAATAAAAGGGAATCAACAACAAATATAACAAAAATTCAAGACGAAATCTATCACAACCACAAAATATAGATATGGATGGTACACAATAGCACAATCAGAAAAACCTTTTAATGAAGAAATATCTGAGCGATCTGATCAGCTAGAAAGAACAGCCTCGCCCAGCAGAGGTTCTCAGAGTAAAGTTTTGAATAACAAATTTAATTGCTTATGTTCATAAAAGCAATTGAATTTATATGCAAGGATTTAGATCCTGGCTTTTTGTATTTTTAGAGAATGAGTCATGAATGGACAGTGGCGTGGCTGTTATAAGAATTTTATAGTTGTAAATTTACAAAAGTATATTGACGATCAAACTTTTAACGCTTATTATAGAGAGGTAGTAGATCAAATTTTGGTTGACATTTTAAAAAATTAAAAATTAGTTTTTCAAAATCTAATATTTTTTCAAACACTAAAATTTTTAGAGTTTAATTGTTATATTTTGTCAATGTAAAAAGTTTTACAATGTCAGTACATCACAAACATCCATAAGTGTGACTTTAAAAGTAATTATGATAAAGTGAGACTGTTTTATTAACCCCGACGGTTATGATTAATTGACTGATTGACAATGTAAAATATCTTTACATCGTCGATGCATTCATATTAAATCCAAATTTTTACACTATTAATACAACTTTCTTAACTACAAGGACCAAAACAATAAATATAATTATTAAAATACATTTAAACACAGTCTTTAAGCCCTAGCTCATGTCAGATCTAGTCGAAATTCATCACAACCCTACCACATTATAATTCAAATATCTCTTAAAAAAACTAAAAATAGTAGTATTTTAAAAAAAATTAAGATGTCACTAACCTTACTGACTGAGTTTTGCCTATAGTCGCATGCGCTACTCATTTGAAAAACATCTATGGGATCCCTTCTCCTTCTAGGTTTTATTAGCGATGTCACCAGTCCCGAACACCTGCTATACGTTAAAAGGTTAAAATGATCAACACCTTCCGTTTCAATTTTAAAAGGTTGAAAAGAGAGAGGAAAATGTAATTGAGTAAAGAAAATAATAACAAATTAAGAGAATTACCTAAAAAACAACTAAATAATTTTGGAGCCGGCAATGCCATCATCTATTTAATTTATATTTATAGAAACAATAAGTATGCAATTCACATGTAGCCAATAGGAACTCCAATGCCATAATTTTTGTGATACAGATAAAAAAAATTAAAACATAGAGAACATCAAAAGTAGAAATATCACATGGAATCTAAAATGAGTTCTTTTGTGGTATCATTACTTCATAAATCAATGTGGATTCAATATCATATTAACTTTAACCAAACAATGTCATCAGTAATGCTACTTTAAAAACTCTACCGTCCCATAATTTTTTTTTCAAAGTTCCTAATAGTATGATTGAAAATGCATAAATTGCAGAAATTCAATGGTTGAAGGTGGATACTTCATCCTGATCCAAGGCTAGAATCACCTTATTAAAAGGAGTGGCAATTATTAGGGAGGAACATGAGACACCCCTTGTTATGCTTCAAATTTTTACAATAAAGGAATTAAATTAAAAGTTACATTTTTGAAACCTAAATTTACACAATACAGTATCCAATTATTTAGTTTCAGAAATGTATCTTAAAAACCAAGATTGTTTGAAAACTTAAAAGTTGTTAACAACTGGTGGAAAAATTATTCTTACAAATACTCCTCACCACCAAATTCCATTCATACATGATAAAACAACTCATTTGCTTCGCCAAGTCTGAAATGATTAAACAGGTACATGCATCATTTACAAGTACAAAAAGCTGCCCATAAATTTTCATATCGAAATCAGCTACAAGTTCTAATCACTATACTCAACGATGAAGATCTATCTACCTTACTTTTAGTACTATGTATTTAAATATCGTCTCGTAATTCCATTGAAATCAAACACACAATCAATACATAAAAAATTCAACAACTATCAAAGGCCCGCTAGTAACTTGTGCAGTTACCTTGATGCAAACTACAAATTTGACACAAAAAACTAAGTTGCAAATAAATGATTGAAAATTCTGAAACAATGATATATACAATTCAGGTAAATTTAACTCAACTAAATGGTTGCTAAGTAACACATGAGAAAAAAAGCCAAAAGGTATGGAAATTATCCAACATAGATAAGCCTTAAAACTTCTATGTACACCTAAACCTAAACCTATATCCAATCCAATATACATATGACAGGGTAAGGGTAGCATTTCTAGCAAATAAGTGACTATTTGTCAATAACTTTTCAGCCAATGTTAGCGACTCGCATTGTTAATAGTTAGTATTTTGCTGAGAGTAGAGATCGAACCCTCGACCTCCTTATCACTTTGGTCCCTAACTTTCACACCCTAGCCACTACCAAGCCAACCTTATATCCCCACTATTTGTCAATAATAATAAGAGAAAATTCAAACCACTAAATCCTCCATATGTAACCTTTACATAACAAGATAGAGTTCCCATTTTTCAATTGATATAATGATGTAATGAAAGTGCATCCAATTTTAACAATATACATATAAATTCATAATGACTGATTGAACTAAATCACAACCATAAAATTAACACAAGAGTAGAAAACAAAGAAATAAAAAAAAATCCCATATATACTCTAAGAAACAAAACAAAAATTACAAATTTAGGAAAAAATAATGGGGAAGAATGAAAGTGCATGCCTTTTTTGTTTGCAGTTGGTGAGTAGCATTATAGAGGTGTTTCAAATCCCTAAACTTTATCTTCAACCTAGTTCCCCAATCACAGAAACGGATCAAAGAACGTTGCAATTTTAATGGAAAAGGATCGTAATCCTCAGATTCATTGTCGTAATGATAATAATCAGACGGCATAGTGAATGAGTACGACCACAGAATCTGCGACAAGGGTTTGGTTTCCTTATATGCAGCAATGTTAATTGTTCTCCACATAGATTTTGTGATAAGCAAGAGAAAAAGGAGGCACATGGTTGTGGTGATAGAGAACATGTGAAATCCTAAGCTAAGAGAGACAGAGTCCCTTTAGAAGATCAACAACTGAAAAAAGTTAACACCTTGCAATTTGCAACAACTCTCTCTATTTAAGGCCTTCTAGGAGCTCCAAATTCTATATTTTTAATCATTTTATTTTATGCTATGTTTTAAAGTCTACTTAATTATTTTTAATTCTTTTTGGTGCTTCAAAAAAATATGTGAATAAGTTGGATTTCTGTAATACTTTTTTATATATATATATAATAGGATTACTAAGACTAAACAAATTTTTTTTTTGGCTCAATAAAATTTGCTAAGATACTGAACAATTTCTTTCACTTTCAGTTGAAGTAGCAAGATAACCATGCTTTTGCATGAGTAACTTTTGTTTCTGTGTATGTTTAATTTTTTTTAGAAATTAAATTTATATTATTAATAGATAATATAGATATTTCCAATAAATTTTAAAATATGTATATTAGATTAAAACGTTTGATTATGGTTTATTAATATGTATATTAGATTAAACATAGGCTAGTGGTTGATTGTCTTCTTGACATGTTTTATTGTACTAAGTTGTTTTAAAGAGCATGAGATATGTGCCAAAAAAGTTTAGAGGATATCTATTTGCTAGATGAATACTAAGACCAAATTGGTGTTGTGGAGTATGTGAGATTTGAAAAAAGCGTATATTTTGTTGAGTTTAACAAGGCTTGAAGAAAAAATGCACATTATAAAGTCTTCCGAAGTTCGAAAAAATAATATGCGAAGTAGAACTTAGCGAAGCTTGAATAATTAATACGTGAAAGTTGAAGAGACGCGAAAAATACTTTATTTATTTAATTGATTGGTTACAGTTTTTTTTTTTTTTTGACAAAATTGATTATAGCTAGTGGGTTAAGCCGTTGATTATAATACTAAAGCAAAATTTATCCTTCAATGTAGAATTAGATATACAATAATTGTTGTAAATTAATATAAAAATTATTATGTTTTTCTTTTTCTTTCTCTATTTATTTCATATCTATCTTCTTTAATTATGTCTTATTCTCAACTTTATCAAAACAAATAATTTATAAAATAAAGACAGTTGAATACAATTCAAACCTCTTTTATTATATTTTATATTACAACGCGGTTAAAGTAGCAGAAATCCATGCTCAAGTCTGCAGTAATCCGAGTCACGAAACAAATACAAGCATTTGACATCCATGTGTGGTTTTTATTAGCCATAATGGTGCACCCAATTAAATGTAGAAGATAGATATATTGTCGTAACAAATTGATGTATACTGTCTGTGACAATGTCTCACATATAACTTCTCCAGCCACAATGTCTCACATATAACTTCTCCAGCCACTCTAATCTATAATGAACACCCATATTTGTTGTTGTCTCTGTCACAACTCACAAGTTCTTAAAAAGACACCTCAATAACTCAACTGCACACAAATAGTCAATGTAACATGATATAAAAATTAATAGTAAAGCAACCATGTCATCTAATCATTACTTTTGAAATGTTTGGAACACAATTTTGTACTGAGTACTTAAAATTTTGAAAATATCATACTTTCAGATTGGTTTTTAAAATGTAAGGAACACAGTTATATTTCATATATTTCATTTTTTTTAAATGTCCAGAGTTTCAAATGTTTCAAGATTTGAGATCCTCGATACAAAACTGTGGTCTACACATTTCAAAACCAAAATGCCAAGAACATATAGAAAATAGAGAACACTCACTTGTAAAGATTCATTTTTTAAATCACTTGTTTTTTTTTTAAATCAAATATAAAAAATATATTTTTTACAAGCTACTAAAAAACAGTTTTTATTTTAAATTAGTTATAAATTATCATATTTTAAAAAAAATTGAAACAAATAATAAACATTTCAAAAGTGATTAATTTTTTTAAAAAAAATATTATTTTATGAAAAAACTTAACAAGCACACTTATACTTATAATACAACGCGTCTCAAATTGAGAGAAAAAGAAAATAGTGCCGACGGTTTTGGCAATCACATGTTACAAAAGCAAGGAACCACGTAATGTAGTGATGTCGTGTTAGAATAGAGCATGTACTGTACTTTGTTTGTTGCATGTCATAGCACCTGAATCGCGTCACAAACGCTAATCAAAATGAATTCGATATACTCATCGTCATGTTTATTTGTATTTAGAAACCAACTCAGTTTTAAAGAATCGAACCAATCAAATTGAATTAGAAAATGAACAAAATTTCGTAACTAAAAGTTAGGAATTCATAACCCGATCAACATGACTTAAGTGGTAAAATTCGCTTGAAATCGCTGTGTAGCTGTACAACTAACTATAGTTAGGTGTTCACTATTCACCATGTACAACCAACTTGATTTTAAATGAATTTAATTACAGTTAAAAATAAACTGGAAGTCAAGTGAATTGTTTTAGTCTTGTCAATTCTTTTTGGGTATGCAGAGACAAGTTTTTTTTTTTTAATGGCAGAGACAAATTTGTTTCAAAAGTTTTGTTTAATTAATGTTACGGTAAACTTTAGCATAAAGTTTCCATCGTAAAAAAAGTACTACATATTTTTTTAGTTTAATAGGAGTTTAACCGATTCTCATAAGTATAACTTTTTTTAATGCAGTAAATATAACACATAGGATAGATGAATTTTACAGCTAAATTTTTAAAAATAATTGACGGTTTATTTTCTAAAATTTAAATGTATCTGATGCATTACACATCACTAAAACAAATTTTTAGTAACAAATTGAACACAAATCCAAGATCAGTTTGCGTGTGCCTACCCTTCGATTTAAATGTAGGGTTCTTTTAGTGTGTCTTTCGCACTTCTATTTCTTGCATCCATTATTACTCACTAATTTTGGATAAAGTGTTTCTGTCTTCACCTTTTGCAAAAAGGAATTGTGTAAGTTATATTAGTTTATTTATATCTAAAACAATAAAATTTAAGTAATTTTTTTGTTTAATTTTGATTTTCTTTTTCTTTCATGTAAAAGTCATAGATACAAAGATATTAATTTACTCGATTTTATTTTTCTATGTTTGTATATATACTCTCACAACATATAAAAAATAAAAAATAAAAAAAAAAAGAGAAAGAAGAGAGATATTAATCCTTAATTAATATTTTCAACAGAAAAAACAAGCTTTTATTTCGACATCAAATAATGAAGTACTAGTACTTTATGCCAACTTTAAATTCCAAAAAGTCAAAATTAGCAGTATTTAGGAGTAGTAGTGTAGGGTTGTCTTTGTATCTTAATAAACCGCAAAATCATATGATTTCTTATAACTGGATGTTTTAATAACGTTATCTCCACATGTCATAAATTCAATGGTTATTTGGATATTCCCTCATCGTGAAATTCTTCATTGTCCCACTGTAGTTGACTACTTCATCTTTCAGCTCCATTCCAATTTCTACCTCAAAATCTTCTGCTTCATCATCATCATCACCACCACAAAAAATATCAATCAATAAATTTATACCAATTTTACGAAAAATATTTGTTGTTGTTCCAACACAAACTCAACATGAACAACAACAACAACAACAAAAACCAATTTTGATTTTTTTTTTCTTTCTAAAGTGAATGGACCTCTCTTTAACACTAACCTCAAACCCTTCTTCAACTTCACTTGGTCACTTCACTAAGCTATGTGAATTTCATCAAAAGAAGAAAAGGGTTTCATTTTTCGATGCTTCAAGAGTATTTTCAGTTCGTTGTGTTAAAGCTTCCGCCGAGCGAACCGGTGACGCCATCGATGACAGGGGAGAAACTCGAACCGGGTTCACCACACCGGCTATGGAGGTCACCACATTCAACCGTGGTTTCAATGATGCTGACTTCCCTGTTTGGGAAAAAATTGGTGCTGTTGTTAGACTCAGCTATGGAATTGGTGAGAATATTTGAAACTAATTGTGGAACTTTTTAGATACCCTTTTGTTTACTTTTACTAAAAATTGAATCTTTACTTTGTTGGTTGTGATGAATGATGAAGATTTTTTGTGGGGTTATTATAAAAGGAAAACTTTATGTTTTAGTTTTAAATCGAATAATTTTTTTCTAAAATGGGAAAATTTGATTTTGTTTGTTTGTATGATTGTGCAATTTGGTTTTTTGTGGTAAGATTTTTAATGAATTGGTTGTTTCAGGGATTTATGGTGCTATGGCTGTTGCGGGGAGTTTTATATGTTCGATTACTGGAATTGATTCTCTTGGGGGTTTCCATTTATCAATAGATGCCATTCTTGAAGGTCTTGGATATGCAGTTCCTCCAATTATGGCTCTTCTTTTTATACTTGATGTATGTTCTTTTGTTTATACTTTATAGTACTATTGTAAATGATGATAAGTTTGTGTTCTTGTGTGCGCGCAGGGGTGTTTTGACATATTTCATTTCAATCCAATAATTTGATGCATTTCATCTTTATAACTGTTTGGAAATTTTGTAATAAGTGGGAACCATGTAAGTTTATCTTGTTATTGGGTTTCTTTTGTTCACTTGAATTGAGCTTTCATCAATATGGTTGTTATTAGGACGAAGTTGTAAAGCTATCACCGCATGCACGTGCAATTAGAGACGTAGAGGATGAAGAACTATGGAGTTTTTTCTATGGGATGTCCCCTTTGCAGGTAATTTGATAAAAACTTGCTTGTTTTGGTTTGATGAATTATCTTCAATTTAGTGCAACCATTAAGATTGATTTAATTGATTTTAATTTACAGTTTATATTGATGGTTGCGGCAAGTTCAGTGGGAGAGGAGCTCTTCTACAGGGCTGCAGTTCAGGTTTGTTTAGGAGCTTTCTTGCCTTGATTTGATTGTGTTGCCAAGAGATGTCTGAGAAATGATTTTTTGATGTGTTTATATTTGGGAACAATGAAACATGTATTGTGTGTTGGAACAATCTATATTGAAATTTTTTGAACATTGTCTATACCTCTCTAACATTCGAAGTCATTGCTTGTACTGCTTTGATTTTGTCGCTAGATTTGATTCTAACTAGAAGCTAAAAGTTTTTCCCCCAAACACGATTTTTACCATCAACTTTATTGTTCAACTCACTTTCACATGAATGTATCCAAACATAAACCATTTTACCTTAAACTCATTTTTAACTAAAATTATTTTTTCAAAATCTATTTGCGTCATCATAGAACCAAACACACACCTAGTTAATGGTAGTTAGTTAGTCAATTACATGTTAATTAGTTTCACGTTAACTAGTTAGAATGTTGTGGCTATGATTGGAGTGTTATACTAGCACCACTTCCTCCAACCATAAATACTTTCAATGTGTTTGGTCTAAGCTTGCTGAGAAGATGAATTTCAAGAGTTTCATGAAGACAATTTCAATTTTTGTGAATAAAAGAAGGAATTTTCTGGCTTAATAATCTTCACAGAATACTACATGTGAGCTTAATAATTTATAATTTGGAATTCTACAGGGGGCACTGGCTGATATGTTTTTACGAGGCAGTAATCTTATACAAGATGTTCGAGGAATGGCGTCTTTGGTATGTGTACCCTTTTCTTACTTTTTCCTTCTTATGTTGCAAATATTCAAAACCAAGAGTTTCATTCCGGTAACTGACTCGCAATGAATACGGCAATATGCAGACAGGGGTACTGCCTCCATTTGTTCCATTTGCTCAGGCACTTGCAGCTGTACTTACTGCTATCCTTACTGGTTCTCTTTATTATGTGGCTGCCTCTCCTAAAGGTTACCTTTTTTTACAACCCTTTTTATATTTTCCCTTTTATGTAGCTTATTTTTCCTAGTTTATTCTCAGCCTGATTATTGATCACCACGTATTTTTTCCCTCTTTCAGATCCTACTTATATTGTTGCACCCGTTTTACAATCTCGAGCCAGTCGTCAAGATTTGAAAAAGCTGTTTGAAGGTTCAATTCTTTTCTCCTGCTGTTGAATATTGTTAGTTTCAAATTTTCAATTCTATCTATCCTAATTGTAAATGTTCTAGAGGAGTCGAGTAAGTTACGATTCTTCATCAACAGAATCGTGTGATTTGTACTAATATAGTCTCAAGCGATTACATTTGTTGTCTTCATTAATGTTTTTCCCGAACACTATGTTTCATCGTTTTCAGTTCATCGGCGGCGGTGGATTTGACCTTGATAATGCCAATAAACTAATAAAAATTCACTATGGTAGTATAATGTTTATATTTGTCATTGATGAGTTGTTTGTGAAGGTGTTTGAAAGAGCGTGTTTCGATTGACTCATTTGACCTTTATCTACTGACATAACCACTTGTGAGACGAAAGAGTTTATGGAAACAATTTATGACACATGTACATATGTTGTTTTTAGCTTTATTTTATTTTATCTTTTGTTATAGTAATAGCTTATATATAAGCACTTATAAGGTAAGCGCAAAATTAAGTTGTTTATCCGGCTTAACTGTGCATTTTCTGCTTGCGATATCTCAACCTGATCAACTTCTTTTTGGTTTGCAGCCTGGTATGAGAAAAGGCAAATGAAAAAAATCTATTCACCACTTCTGGAAGGACTGTTGGCTCTCTATCTCGGTTTTGAGTGGATCCAAGTAAATAATACTATTTATTTGATCTTTTGAAAATATTCAGTGTGTCCAAGATTTCTATGGAATGGAACTAATTTTTGTTTATGTTTGGAATGCTTATTTGACAGACAAATAATATTCTTACTCCCATTATCACACATGGGATTTACTCCACTGTTATATTGGGACATGGCCTTTGGAAGATACACGACCACCGGCGAAGACTACGGCAAAGAATCCAGCAACTCAAATCAGAAGAAAAAAATTCCAACTAGATTTTGAAATTATCTCCATGACTGATTTTGGTGAAAAATTTGTATATGTATTAGAGTTGTTGATAATGTAAAGAAAAGATGTGTATATTTATGTATTAGCTGAGGTCTCATACATACAGATTATGCAAAGTTTTGGTTACAGGATTCTCTAATTTAGAGTCATCAGTGTTTTACTGTTTTGTAATAAATAATACAATAAAAATTGGGGTAATCCAAAAGTTGAAATATCATATATGCTTTTTCCCTGTATGTTTTCAAATGATCTGACTATTATTTGCTACGCTCACCTCCTGTTTGTTCATTCTCACCCCCTCCCCTTTGTTTTTGCAAAAACACATTATAAATTTATAATAACAATTTTTTCTTCCAGACATCATACTTTGAGTTTTACTACGTATCTGTAAATTTTAGTTTGTTGAATTTGGATTCAAGACATCTGAAAAGTTAGTTCTAGAGGTTATATTTAAATTTTCAACATTAAAAAACTTAAAAGTTTTTGGATGTTACAGTTGGATTACATTCCAAACTTTAGCATCACTTTAATTTCTAAAAATATTTTCAATTTTTATTTACTGAAATTTATGTTTATTTTAAATTACTACCAAAGAAATAAAACTCATGTATTAAACAATTCTGACAATGAGAAGATAAAAGACAAATTAAGAAAAATGCATTTTCAAAAAACAAAAAAAAAATAACATGAAAAATATTGGATATATATCTATTATTAATTAAAGTGAAAATAAAAATAGAAAACATGAAAAATGATTGGATCCTTAGTTTACAATTTGAATTTTTTAACACCAGAAAACTTCAAACTCTATATTTGGATTTTGCACATTCAAAAGCTTCAATTTTGGCTTATATTTATATTTTCAACATCCAAAAATTTAGTTTAGTGTACTGAGGTTATATTTGAATCTTCAACATTCAAGTTGTGATTACAAAAAAAGGACGTCATTAGGTTTGTTCTTGATACACATTTGAAGACTTGCCGATAATTTAATGTGATCAAGACCTCTAGACCTCTGAATGATAGGGTTAGATTGGCAGAGTACTTTGCTTATTTATTGGGGAGGCAATTATCCCTACACCATACACATGTTAATTATGGTTCGACCGAGCTTCATCAAGACTATCGAAATACTTGGGCTTGCTCTCCACTCGGCATAGGCCTGTTTAGTTGTATTGGACAGGTCCGAGATGAATACGAAATCTTATGATAGTCCAATATCATCTACTAGAGAAGAAATACTCACCTGAAAAAAGCTGGTGGTCAGTGAGGGTTAGCCACCAAAGAATGGTTGTCGTTGGAGGTTTGATAAAGAGAGGAGAGGTGATGGAGGTGTTTGAATGGAAGAAGTGAAAGAAGATGTATGGGTATTGACTTGAGTATAAAAAGGGGTATTTGTGCATTAAAAAATATTTTGGTGGAGAAAGGTAGAAATGTCAAAACAAAGGAGTGGAAGTAACATATCCCCCTACTTTTTAGCAGAAACTTATGGCTGATAAATTATTTTGTCCATCTTGTAAATATTCAAGAAAATTCAACAACAACGAACTAATCATTTGCACAATTTACTTTATTCATATTAAACTCAAGAAGACAACTTCATAGCCTACTAGACGCTTGCATTATTAGTTCCTCTGCTATTCTCAATCTTCTAATTGAGCGACGATGCTTGCAAACACCCGGTATCCTTGGGACATGTCTGTAAAAAGACAGTACTCATTCTGGGCATGGTAAGTTGCCATCAGACCTGTACAAAACGTGAAAGCATTGAGTTAGTACTTTTATTAACTTCCAAATTTAATATCCACAAATTTGTCCTAAGGCAGATCATACCATAGCCACAAGTCTGAACATCAAAACCTCCATCCTATGACAGAGAAAAGAGGTTGAGTAAGAAATGAGTAATATAAAAGCTTTCATGGACTGTAAGAATTAAAAGCAAAAAATGATATATTCAAAGGGACCAAAAACATAATTAAACCGAGAATATATCTTCACCTGAAGTTCCCGAATGAGAGGCAAACTCCCAGTAATTGAGTAAGGTTTGACATGCCCAACTATTTCCTCAGTTGCTTTGCATAAAACATGAAAACCTCTAGAATTTAGATCACAAGCAACTCCCGATGTAGCCTCATCAAAAGTTAGAGTAAGGCTGTAAAAGAGAAGCAAGGGAACCATAACAAGTTACAGGAAATCTATTAAGAAAAAATAACTCGATCAAGAGATGGAAACAAAATTATCAAGTTGTAAAATATTCAAGGTATAACAAAACTTTTTGTTAGCACTGAATTTAGAGAAACTCTTGACTGGAGCAGATTATTTTGTAAGTGACGATAGAAAACCACACCTCCCCCTTAAGTTTTGATCAAATAGGACATATTTTGAAACTGGACCCCGAGATTCAAGCTTCTGTATATTCTCATTAATATCAGCCACATACTCTTGCAGTTTCTTCATTACATCCTTCACACTGAACAAATTATTAGAATATTGGGTATGAAAATTCATATAAAAATCAAACTCTTACTGTCACACGTTTGCTACTATCTGTACATTTTGCAATTCCAACAAACTAGTAAAATAGAAGATCAAAAAGTGAACCCAAAGCTTCCAAAAGACTAGAGATATATGACCATGCTAAAAAAGATGCAACTTACTTGTAGAATGGAGTTAACCTGCAACAAATAAACACGAGAAAAGATATCTGTTATGCCACACAATTCAAAACAAATTGACTCGAGTAATTCAAAGGAGGAGAATATACCTAACATCTCCTGAAATAGTACATTCTCCTGGAATTTGGTTGATCCCACCTCCAGGATCTACAGTAGGGAATCAAATTATGACAATTGAAGGATTTTGTTTTTAATTAAAATTATAAAGTATGAAAATAGTTACTTAAACAGTGAAACACCAAAACTCACAACTCCATTGGGTTGGTTTCATGGTTGAAGGGGTTGCAAACCCGTAAACCTGTTCCTGAGGATGAGGTGGGAAGTCCCTGTAAAATTGCAGCTGGATTTCCTTTATTGCATCCATGGCAAGTTCCAGCGGATTTATAGCCTAAAAGTAACCAAATATATAAGATAATTTTACAACTACAATACCAATCAGTCAAAACAAAGCCTAAATTGTGCAGATTGAGCATCATATTATTCTTCCTTAACTCGACAAACTCGTGGATACTCTCAAAATGGGAAAAGTATTTACCTAATTGCTTAAGTAAACCGTCAGTATAAACAATCATATAAACATAAACATTCATATACATACACAAGATTTACATATTAATCTAGGGAAGTTGTAATAGAGGAAACTAAAAATTTAAAACAAAATACTACCCTAAATAGATGATACTTTCCAACACTCCCCTTCAAGTTGGTGCATTCATGTTGTATGCACCAAGCTTATGACAATTCAAGTGAATCTGATCACTAGAGTTGATGAACTCAAGAGCAAATTCCCGAGATAAAACTTTTCTCCTGATTAAATGACAATCTAGCTATGTTCTATTTGATACATATTAAAAGTAGATCAGAACATTACATAAGGTAAAAAAAGAGATTCCACTGGAAAAGGTGGAACCAAAAACGGTATACTAACAGTCCATGTGTCAAACACCACCACAGTTTACAATTAAATCATAGTGAAATGAAGACATCATTATATGAAAAATCATATTGAGATTCCAGACAATTATGTAAATAGTAAACAAACCTTGTGAGCTAATCCACTATGAAAGAGTTTCCCAGTGACATGAAGTTTCCAAGGTATCATACCACCGGTGCCAACACAGGGTTGTTTATCAGCCGTGTCTATCCAAAACCTGAACCAAGAAAACTGCTCAAATTAAAACCTCCAAACATATTATAATTGGAATTGAAATAGCTACTATAACGAACAAAAATAAAGTTATCCACTATAAAACACTAACACTGAATGCCACTGACATGCATTGTAGACACCAGTAATAGTTATGAAAATAGGAGTAATTGAATGTAAACATGTGCATCACTATCGTGCCGAACACTAAACATCCACAAACATGCATTCACTATTTGCTCTCCACTATATGTTTGGAGCAGTACGAATTGATTCTGGAGGTGTATAAAATTGATTGACATGTTTGATTGCTCTCGTGTAGAATTGATTTAGCCTCCAAAATTGATTCTAACTTGAAGCTAGGATTTGTAGCTTTTGAAACTGAAATTTAGTTTTCAACTCACTTTTATATAAATGTATCTAAACATAAACCACTTTACATTCAAATTTTTAAGTAAAATCAATCAATTATACAAAATCAATTTTGGTCATAACAGAATAAAACATGCACTGTAGTTGCTACGTAGATTTTGCATGCAACATAGAGATTTTAAAGTAAATAATGACTTACAAAGGACCATCCTTTAGCTTATTGAGAAGACCATCTTGAACAAGTGCATCAATACCAACACCAGTAATAGCAGAATTCTCTTCATTCGCTATAAAAACAGCAACAACAGTTGATTTCAAATTTGGCTTAGTTTCACCAAGCTTCCTCATCAATTCAGTAACAAGCGCCACGTGTCCCAAACAATCAGTAGTTCCACGACCCCTTAGTTTATCACCATCGATACTCAAACTAAACGGATCAAAATCCTTCATTAACAATTTAACATACGAATTAGTAATTAATACAAATGCATGTGTTCTAAAATCAGAAAATAATAATACATAGATAGATAGATAAAATGATTTAATACCCAATCGTTAGGATTTGCAGTTACAACATCCATGTGGCAACCAACGAAGGAAAGGATCTTTCCGGGAACGGTACCAGGGTACTCGACGATAAGATTACCTCTACCGGGAAAATAAGTGACGTGGTTGAGAATTAAAGGACCGCCGCCGGCGGTGGTGCTGAACGGTAAGAGTGAGTTTAACACGTGTTTGACTACTCTGTCCTCTTCCGGGATCAGTTCCGGTGGATTGTTCTGCACGTGTTTCGATTCACCGATTAGTTTCGAGAGAAGGGATACGAATGAATCCCTTTCTAAGTCGCCTAATGTTTCTAACAACTTCTTCGATGTAGCCATCGGAATTCGAAACTCTTCTTCTTCCTCGGGTTCTCTTTTGCGTCTCCGATATGTAACTGTTATTTCAGAGTTCGGTTTTTTTTTGTCAAGGTTACTGTTTCAGGTGATTTTTGGGTCTACGGTTACTATTACAGGTTGAGTTTCAGTTCAATCTCTCTTGGGCTGTAATAGTGGGCCACATTGATAGCCCATTCCGGCCCAAATACTGTCTAGTTTTACACCTGCACTCAGAGATTTGTCTCCCCTCTCCAAAGAAAAAAGTCCCAAGATTTTACCTATTTCCCCAAATTGATAGCACGGAATGTTTTTTTTCATGACCAATATGTTTAGAGATCTAAAACTTATATTATGATGAAATGATGAAATATTTTTAAATAAAAAGTATAACATAAGATTTATTAAAATCCAAGTTTAAACTGGTATGGGGTTAGATATGAGGCCATAATATTCACTCATTTAAATTAATGAAAATTACATTAATTGAGAACAATATATTTTAAAGTAGTTAAAATAGAAGAAGAATTTGCGAACAAATTTACAACATTCAAGTCAACAGCTTTTGAAGTTATAATGTTACAAATGCCAAAATTATTAATTGAGTTTTCCTTATATCAAAATTAATATGTCAATCTAAATTAAACAAATGTCACAAGAAAATTGAAAATCAAAACGACCCACCAAAATCAAATATAAAAATGTTGCACTAAAACAAAAAATTAACAGAAAAAAAAAAATATATATATATATATATATATATATATATGAAAAACACTCATTTAAATATAGAAAAAGAAGGAAATGAGTTAAAGAGATGATATTAGACCATAAATTAACTCAAAATTACTCTTCTTAGTTGAAGAGAAGAAAAAAACAAAAACAAAAAAAGATTGTTAAAAGATACGGCGCTAGGTTTTTATGTTCCTAAATTTTTAAGTCTAAAATTCACGAATAATATTAGTAAACACACTTTTTAATAGGATTTATGTAAATTTAACGATCAAATAAAATTATTAAAAAATATGTTAAATAATATGTGTTATTATCACGCATCAAAATTTTAATTTGACCTGTTTGACCTTTATATATATATAATAATAATTGAAAAGCAATATATGAAAAAAAATAATTAAAATTATATTAAAAATTATATTAAAAATTATAAATAACATTTATTTTAAATAATATTTTTTATATAAAGTAACATCCATCCATTATGAGATTATTGTGAAACAAACAAAATATAATATATTTTCTTGTTCTAATCAACTCTTCAAAATCCATGTGCCACACCCGCGTTAAGCACAGGCCATTGATCTATCTAGTCTAGTTATAAAAAAACACTTAATTTTAATAAATAAATAAATAAAAATATTTAGTAGATAATTAGTTCTTTTTTCCCTACTTATAAGTTGGATTATACACCTTAGGCAACAACATTTAGTAGGATATGTGTTTTCTTTGTTCTGTGTTGTTGAAATAATGTGTTAATTGAATTAGGGGTGGCCATTAAGCATGGATTTCTAGCTCAATTGTATAAAGTCCGAAAATTTTAGGATTTCAACTTTTTTATTATATTTAATTTTTTATATAAAAAATATTAAAATAATAACTCTTTTTAAATAATTAGAATATTAATATTAACTTAAAATTATATTGAAATATTATTTATAATTTAAATAAATAGTTTCAATTTTTAAACTTTTTTTTATTTTTATTAAAAACTTAATTTTAAAATTAGAATAAAATTTCTAAAATTATTGAGAGGATCCTAAATGGAATATGTAGAAATTGGGCATAGATGAAGAAAAGATTAAAAAAAAAATTGATAAAACAGAGAGAGTAAATAAGTAAAAGCAATGTGATTATGAAATTGAAAAAGACCAAGTGGAAATGTCATATTCGGAATCTGGGGAAGCAAAGTATGTATGTATGTGTGTGTGGGGGAAGTGTCACTATTAAGAACTGTCAATTGTTTAGAAGGAAGGGAAATGAAAAAAGAGAGAGAGAGAGAAAGAGATGACAGGGTTCCATCCATGCAGATAAGGATAAGAGAAAGGTAATGATTACTGATTATTAATTGGAGCCCACGCACTGACCACGACTACACCTCAATCCCACTTCTCACACCTTCTCACTTTTCACAAATACCCTCTTCATTTTCAAAATTGTAAATTTTTATTTTTATTTATATTTTCAAATATTCATTTTTTAAATTTAAATTATTTAATGTTGATTGAATAGTTGTCAGATGTTCGACTGTGATTGGGACTTTGTTCTAATTCTCATATCATTAATTAAAATTTGGGAGCTATATAAAACTTGAATTTTACAATCAAATTTTAAAGAACATTGCAAAATTCAAGTATAGCCATCTAAATCTTTGTTTTAAGCCCAAAAAAGCATTATTTTTAAAACTTTTAAGGGAAAATTTGCATGATCACATAGCTGAGCTTTTCTTGATGAGAGGTTACAAGATCGAGTTTTGTTGGTGGATATCAATCTTGTTTTTTCTTTAGTTTTTTACATTAAAATGCCTCATTTTAATATTTGTTTTGGACTTCATAAAATACATCATGAAAGAAAAATGTTTAATGTCACATTAGGAATTTAGGATCCATCACAAATAATTATGATTAGTTTTTTTAATAAAAATTATTGTGATAAAAAACATTATAATTTTAAATTGTCAAAACCAAAAAAATAATGAATTAATGAATAAATTCACAGCATTCAGGTTAATAACGTAAAACGATAAAATCTGTATAAATGTGATAAATTCTACAAAAATAATAAAATTGAGATGTCTAGAATACTCATATATCTGAAATTGTAAAGTTGATAATGTCAAAATAATTGGTTGAAATTGTACTTTTGCTATGGACTTGATTAATTGCAAAAACATTGATTGAATTTGCACTTGATTGGAGTTGATTTGTCAATTTAAACTAAAATCCACCGCAAAAGAAAGAAAAACGAAATGTTGCACCAACACACAAACAAACACAACGCCGCACAAATACGATGAAATGAAAAACATATAAGAAAATAAATATGTGTAAAAATTATTTATTTAAATAAAAGAGAATAATAAATAATTAAAATAGATTTTTTCAAATAAAAATAGATTCTAATTATATATCTTTAGTAAAAAATAAGAAACCAATTAAAAAGAGATAGAATATAATAGGAGGAATAGGTTAACATTGACACCTTTATTCACGGTGATTGTGCCAAATGTAGAAGTAAACAATTTTTGCAATTTCATTGACACCATAGCGTATGCTCTGCGAAATTTTGTTCTCAAAATTTCATGTTATGTAGTAGTATAATCGTTTCACAATAATTGATTGTAAAAAATTATCACAAAATAATTGACACAGTTAAGAAAGATAATAATATTTTATTCAATTAATTTTATAATTATTGGTTGACTTTCATTTATCTCATACTTTATATATATAAAGAGTATAAATAGTAAAAAGATAATTAATGTTATACTGAAAGTAAATGTTATTTAAGATATATTTTTCTTATGTAAAAATTATTATGAGATATAGGAGTATATTTTTTAGTTATACATTTTAATTAATATTAAATACAGTAAAATAGTATCTTTTAATTTTTAATTTATATTTATGATATTAATAATAATAAATAAGACATAAATATTTAATTAATATATTTAACTTATATATACTATTAAAAAAATTATACATCCATTAATCATAACTATTAAATTATTAAAAAGAATTATTATAGTTATAAAATCATATTGATGAATATGCTAACAGTAAAAAAAAAATTAGACGGATATGTGTATAAGGCATTAATGTTTTGAAGCAGAAGCATTTATGTTGTACCTATGCTATACTATACTACTAGTATATATGTAGGTTTATGTTATTGAGAAGCATTCCACAACCAGGGCGACATGTGAATGCAAAGGCGCACACACGGAGATGTAAATAAGTACAGGACACTGAATTCATGGTTGTGAGTTTTCTGAACATCCATATCAGTTACAGAAAGAGAGAGAAACTAAGGGCAGTGTTCAGAACCTGCTAGCATTTCTTCCGTCCTATGACCTATTTTTTCTTTTAAATGTTTTAAAATCAATTAATTTTTTAATTTTTAATATATTTTTAATTAATATTATTTATATCATTTTAAATTTTAAACGTAGAAGCTATGATATTATTTAAACCGTTTAAGATTTTTTTCCACATATTAAGATTAATTAAAAAAAAATAAATTATTTTACCAAATTATATATTGTAATAAAGAATCAAAATTAATATACTCATTAATTATTTTAATTTTTTGATTATTTTTGTATATATATTTTATTTAAAACTACGAGAGATTAAATATCTATTAATAATATTAAAAATATAAAGTATATAATGTAAATACAAAAATAATTTAAATAATAAATACTTTTAAAAGTCATAATTTTTTTTTAATTTTTTTTATACATAACCAAAAATTATTTCAATAATTCTCTTATATATTATAGTAATGCATCAATTTCTAATAAAAATAATTAAAAATAATAATTTTTTTCTCTTTTATTTATAATTTTTTAATATATGTAAAACAATTAAATATCTCGATTATTACGAGACAAAATGAGTACAACAATATATTAGTATGACATATTTTAGAGAAATAAATTTAAATATAAATAGTATAAAATTTGATATTTATTAATAATTTATTTTAAAAATATATATTTAATTTATCATTGATCAGTGGAATTCTTTCTTTTAATAAAAAAAGTAATTTCTTTCTTTTTTATAATATAAAAAATTATAAGAATAAATATGTAAAAGTTAAATTTTTTAAACAAATTTATTCTTAAAATGACTTTATGTGCTACTTAAAGTATTTTATTACAGCTGCTTTTAAAACAACTTATAAGAAGAACGAGTGGCACTGTGGATGAAATCTAATTCTCAATGGTAAATTTAAATTTTTTTGTTTAATTTATTAAAAATAGATTACTTTATTATATTGAGATGACTAAAAGAAAAATATTTATTAAAAACACCTTTAATATGTATAAACCTTATTGAAATGTAATAAAAAACGGAGAGGGTGTTCACTCTCTTCTCGTCTCTTCAATTATTTATAGAACATTCTCAAAACTTTATATTATTATTTCAGTTATGACACTAATTGTGGAAATATGCCTCAAATCGGTAACAATTTGGAGTTAATTATAACTGAATTTTGCTATGACAATTTTAGTAATAGTTAGTTAACAAATTTGTCTTTAAATACTATAACTGTAAATGCATGGATATATGTTGTAAGCAGTGCTTGCTGAATATTGATTGAGAGAGAGGGATATACAGTTTAGATGTATAGGAAATCAGAAAGAAGATTAAGGGAGAAAAAAAGATATTGTGAAAAAGCAAAGACTAGTGAAGACTAGGTGAACAATCTTGATGTGCTTAATCTTGTAGCATTCAAATCTCAATAGTGGATTGTCTTGCTTCCTTGCCCGTGACGTAGGTCTCATCAATTGAGGTTGAACATGTAAATCCGGGTGTTATTCTTCTCTTATCTTTCTTCATTTGAGTTTTACTTTGATTTGAAAAACTAGTTTTAAAACTGCAAAAAGGAGAACGTTAAACATTATCCGTTTTTTTTTTGTGTTTTCAGCAACATTCTACGTTTTCTGTGTTTTTCAGTTTTGTTCAAGAACGTTCTCCGTTTTCTGCTGAAACGAAGAACATTCTTGTTTTAATTTATGATTTTGCAATTGTTAGTTTTCTGTTTTGTTGGTTAATTATTGTTGCAAGTCCCAATATTGTTTTAACAATTGGCGCTGTCTGTGGGAAGGGAGCAACAATGGTTGGAACTACAAAGTTTGATATTGAAAAGTTCAATAGATCAAATGACTTTGATGGTGAATGCATTGAAGGGTGAATCGGCTCTTCCTACAACAATGTCTACTCATTAATCGGCTCTTCCTGTAATAAAGAATATCAAAATCAATATACTCATTAATTATTATAATTTTTTGATTATTTTTATGTTTATATTTTATTTGAGACTTTAAATATCTATTAATAATATTAAAAACATAAAATATTTAATTTAAATATAAAAACATTTTAAATAATAAATACATTTTAAAAGTGTAACTTTTTTTTTATATATAACCATAAATTATTTCAATAATTCTCTTATATATTATAGTAACGGAGAGAGAAACATTTTATAATATATAATTACGATATTGATAATGTATCAATTTCTAATAAAAATAATTAAAAATAATAATAATTTTTCTCTTTTATTTATAATTTTTTAATATACGTAAAACAATCAAATATCTCGGTTATTACGAGACAATAATATAATAGTATGACATATTTTAGAGAAACAAATTTAAATATAAATAGTATAAAATTTGATATTTATTAATAATTTATTTTTAAAAAAATATTTAATTTATCATTGATGAGTGGAATTCTTTCTTTTAATAAAAAAAAGTAATTTCTTTTTTTTTTATAATATCAAAAATTATAAGAATAAATATGTAAAAGTTATATTTTTTAGACAAATTTATTCTAAAAGTGACTTTATGTGCTACTTAAAGTATTTTATTACAGTTCTGTTAAAACAACTTATAAGAAGAACGAATGGCACTATGGATGAAATCTAATTCTCAATGGTAAATTAAAATTTGTTTGTTTAATTTATTAAAAATAGATTATTTATTATATTGAGATGATTAAAAGAAAAGTATTTATTAAAAACACTTTTAATATGTATAAATCTTATTGAAATGTAATAAAAAATGGAGAGAGTGTTTACTCTCTTCCCGTCTCTTCAATTATTCATAGAACATTCTCAAAACTTTAGATTATTATTTTGAGTCGGTTGTGACACTAATCGTCACTAGAGTATTTATACCACTATAAAACTATCTTGTTTGAACAACAATTCGAGACAATAGATTGGTTAGCGACATATATTCTTATTTATTTGTGTATATGTTCATGAATTTTTTCTCAAATATGTATGAAATTTTGAGATGAATTTATAATATATTCCTATTTATTTGTGTATATGTTCATGAATTTTTTCTCAAATATGTATGAAATTTTGAGATGAATTTATAATGATTAATAAACACATCGCCTTCATATTTTTTTTTATATCAACTTCATCTTAAATCGGTGCGAAATTTTGAGACAAAATACATATTTTAATTTATTTTTAAATTTTCTACAAGATATCAAATTGCAGTACTCTTCCTCAAGCTCGTTGCTTAATTTAAGAATAGTAATTAAATTTTTTTCCCCCAATTTATGATAACTAGAGTAGAAGAGGGGACCAGTGAGTGAAGGACAGAACACATAGAGCCTAGAGGAAGATGATGAGTATGGTGCCAAATGAGAGTTGAGGTAGTCACGCACAGTGCCCATAAATTTATGTGCTACTCTTAGCTGGCTATTCTGTTCCTATGCATTTAATGGGGTCCGCGACAGGGTAACGTTAATTACAATTTATTATTCTCATTGTCTAAAGTCTCATATTTTTACATAAATGAATATTTAACCATGTTAGTGTCATTATTCCATTAAGTTATTATTATGTTAATAATAATAATATGATCTAAAGTTGTTTTAAAAATAAATAAAAAATAAAAGTAAAATTTGATAGAGTTATTATATATGTATAAAAATAATATTTGAACTTAATTTTTTTTTTTACTTTTATTAAAATAGTAAAATTAAAAAATGATAATGGAGTAAATTGAGAAGTGGCACTAGCGGTCCCCTCTTGAATATATATGATCTCTCGGGTAAAGAAGTAGCACTGAAGACCGATCATAAACTACTATTGTATTTAACAGAGATATAGTATCTGCGTCTTAAAAGTACCAACGATAAAAGGTCTACTTACACTCTGATTCAATACTGATTACTAAAGAGTGGTCTCCTTTGTTGCACAGGAACAGTTAATTTTGTTTTATTTGCAAAGTGATCAACTGAGTGCATATTATTATTATATTTGTATTCACAGTGAATTCAACATAATTATAATATTTTACCACAATTTTAACAAAAACTACATTTTATTATTTTAAAATAAAATAATGCGGTGGCATCGTAGTTTTAAATAGGTGAAAATGGAGTTTTAACCTCCCATTTTAAGGATTATGAAATCCAAAATTTTAATTTTTTCATTTTTTTCTGTAATTTTAATCCTCCATTTTTATAAATATAGATATTTGATTATTTTTTTAATTTAAAATTAAATTTAGTGATGTGGCAATTATTTTAAATATGTGTATATAATAATGTAAAAAATTGTAGTGACATAAAATTTAAATTAAATAATATTGCTTTAAAAACTTTAAATAAAATAATATTTTTGTGAAAATAATTCTGTTTTACATTAAAAATTTCTGAAAATTAAAACAAGAATCATTTTTAAAGTAAAAAATCTTTTTTTTTTAGTTTAAAAATATCTGAAAATAAAAACAGTCACAATTTTTTTTAGTTTAAAAAAAGAAAAGTAAATTATTTTTTTACAAAATAAAGGTAATTTAAAAAAATAATGTTTTTTTTTATTTTAAGATATTTTTAAAGTAAATGAAAATAAAATTTTAAAAAATTTATTTCCTTTTTAATTTTCAAAAAATTTAAAGTAAAAAAAGGTACTTTTAAAAATTTTATTTATTTATTTTAAATTATTAAAGTTGTGTTATTTAATTTAAATTCTATATCACCATAATTTTTTAAATCATCATGTATACATTACTAAAATGATTTTCACGTCGTCAAAACAGTTAATTGTGACATACAAATTACAACCCCAAAAATTAATTGTAGTTAATTATTGTGTAAGTATCAAAATAAAAATAAGAGTTTTTCTTTTCTCTCCTCTATGCTTTTTCAGAATCCCCTAATTTTTGTATGAATTAATCAATTCAAACGTGTATTTGAACGCATAAGAGGCAGAAGAAGAAATCACCTATAAATTATTAATAATTTGAAGGCTTCTAGTCAATTAAGAGTATTGTCATTATTAACATTCTAGAGACTTTTAATCAATTACAAGCATTACCATTAACACACTTTAATTAGACTTGCTTAAATTTTAACTAATCAAACAGTGAATATTAAAAAAAATGTCTCACTGACATAATTTATTAGTTCCTCTGATCTAGATTGTAAAAAAATAACTAATTTATACTTATTAAAAAAATTTACTTTAATGTAATTAATTTTATTGATCTTGTAAAAAATAGAGATGCATTGTCATGGGAACTAGTAGTTCCATATATACGATTAAAAGAGTAACGAAAAAATAAACTTGTATATTAATTAAAAGGTAATTTAGGATATAGTACACATCATGAGTAATATGTAGTACATTTGAAGGCAGATGGCATGATAAGATTGGTGAACATTGAACGTGTGTTGTTACATAGTTAAATTAAAATTTAGTAGGATATTTTGATTAGGAGTTTGGAGCATGTGTAAGAAGAAAAATTGAATTAAATTTGCAATGAAAGAAGAAAGCTACGCATGAATTGAACAAAGATTGCACGGCAGTACTGTAGCTAGGAAAAACACAAGCACATGTACCACGGGTCCCCTGATTGGTTGTAGTCTCCTGACACTCATTTAATTAAATGTCACTATGTTGAAATTAATTAATTAATCACGCCATAATGTTATGAGTGAAAATAATTATGTGAATGCAAAAGTAGTACTACAAAGGAGAAAGGAAAAGAAGGATTCAGCTAGGTAGGTAGGTTGTTTGAGGGGACATATATAAAAGTACTTACTTTTTAGGAAAGGGTATGCATATATAGGGTATATAGGCTATTTGGGCAATACTAAGAATTCAGCTTTAATTAATTTGATGAAATAGTAAATAAACGAGGCTAATTGTATTATATGCTATTACTTGTTCATTACGCATTCTACTAATTATGCGTCTGCTCTACCTGCTTCTTAAGCCGATATTTTACCGTCATCGCAGAGCAGTACCACTTTTATTTATTTATTAATTAAGTAACCTTCGAAAATTAAGACACACACATTTACCAACCAACTGCACAATTTTAACGCTAAAGATAGAAACCCCCATGTAATTTGTGGATATGTCGTATTTTCGGGGTAATTGAGGACATTTCATTGTTTGATTACACAATGTTTTCGAGGGGAACTATTGTGTTGGACATGGTTTAGACTTTAAAATCTATAATTGGTTAAATGATGCAATTAGTTAATATAATTAAAGGGGTGTAAATAAAATGGAGTACAATGGTAAATATTTTTTAATTTTTTTAGGAATTTGAAAGACAAGACGTACAATCTAACAATATTGGTATTTGTCAGTTAAGTTAGGATTACATGACGCAACTTTTTATTTCTCTAACCGGACAATAATCAAAATGGGGACGTATATTTTATTTCTTTAATCGGACAATAATCAAAATGGGGACTCGATCTCGATTATACTTTTGAGTTTAATTATTATATGATCATCGCATTACAACTATTTATGCAATGATTTTGAAGATATTTTTTATAAAAATTAAATATCCTTATTGATCTAATAATTGTAATTGACTGATAAAAACACTTTATACTAAGATGTATATAAATTAAATCCTTATATTTTAATAATAATAATAATAATAATAATAATAATAATAATAATAATAATAATAATAATAATAATAATAATAATAATAATAATGTAAATGAAAAGGGCAATCATCAACTGGAATAAGTCATTGATCTTGTTGAGGAAGATTATTTAATTGGAACGTCGATCATCACAACTATTTGAGGACTCGTGGTTTGTAACTACTTTCAATTTATATGCAAAAAATTAGATTATAAGATAAATGGAGGCGTTGGATAACTGAATGTTTGAACATGGCGACAAATATTTGTGATGATTAATGAAAGTCCAACAAAAAAAGTTTGAGATGTGGAGGGACTTTAGGCAAGGTGACACTGCCTTTCCTTTTCCCATTTCTGTAGAACACCTAGTGGAGTCCAAGTAGGAAGTTTAAATGGTTTTAATATTGGTGACCAAAATATCAAATAAATCATTTATAATGATACAATAATCACGGAGTCACATAGTTGAGAGAAAATTGAAAGTAAAATTCTACAAGTTTAGATTTGGAAGATCCCTTTTATCTATTTGGGACTCTCGATTGAGGCGAATCCCCAAAATCTAAACACTTGGGAGCATGTACTGCTTAAAGTGAGAATCCCTTTTTCCTTTATGATTCTTTTCAAATTTTTATTGCCTATTTTTTATTCAATATTAACTATAACTCTAAATTTTCAATTAAGGAAGATCAATATCAATTGCATTTGTAGCTGTCGTTTGCCAAACATTTTTTTGACAATGTGGATAATCGAGTTTGGAGCACCAAATCAACGTAGAGTGTCTTAAAATTGGCCTTAATTAATTACAATCACTTGACTATAGAGATGAAGTTAGGAATTAAGCGTAAGATATCAAATATAAAAGTATAATTTAGTAAAATATAAATAAATTTTCAAATGCATAAAATATATAAAAAATTTAAGAACTTATAAAATATATTTAAAGTTAATATTGTCAAACAAATTTAAAAAGAATTAATATTTACTTTTGAAATTATTCTTATGGCTATTTCATAAAGTTAAGATCATGGACTATATTCTATTTGAGATAAAATTTTCAACAATTTCATCTTTAATATATAAACAATCATGTTATCTATGAAAAAATCATCTTATCATATAGCTTTTTTATATGATTTTTACAGACAATTTTTTTTTCTCAAATAATTCTTATAATCAGAGAGAAAAGTAGTACATAAAAACCCTGAATGCAATAAATTACTTCATAGATGAATGCTTGAAAAGTGTGTGTACTATGAACACATCTTATATTTTATCTATGGTGATCATTTCTGTAAACTCTTGTATAAATTAGCATTAATATGGATCCATAATTTTCTTGCTGATCAATCTGTTATACTTTGGCCTCAGAAATTTCCAAAGCTACATTTTGAACACAATTAACATGCCTTTGAAAGCGTACGAAGTTATTAAGGAGGGTACGTTGAACAAAAAGTTTATGTGCAAATCATGCTTGGTACAACAACACCCCAAATATAGATCATCATTGCTGATGATGATGAACGAGTATGATACCCGGTATATATGAGTATAAAATACAGCATTTTATAAAAAATTAAGATACAGATACGTAAATAAAAAATACAATTTTTTTAAAATTTAATTAAGAGAATTAAATTGTTTAATTTACAATATAAATTTTTAATAAAATCATAAATTGTATTTGTTTATAATAATAAATTAACTCATACACATAAATAATAATATATTAATATAACATCGATTTCATTCGTAATAAAATAATGTAAAATTCTACCCAAAAAAATATATTATTACTACTAATATAAGTACCAGATAAATTCCATATACGAGTATTTTACCATTTTAAAAATACTCATAGTTTATAATTATTTGTCATATGCAATTCTACGCTAAATGCTAATGACTTTCTACTACCTATTAGATATCTTTTTTGTGGTTATTTTTTTAGAAGTTCTTTTTCAAATTTTTAACAATAGTAGTTTTTTTTTTTT